>CM046304.1:17801211-18226211 GCA_025267735.1 Mactra quadrangularis
ACCATACATTTTTCTCATTATGATTGTTGTTCATTTTCATAGATATAACTTGTTTGTAACTTAGTCAGTGTTGACTACTATTGCATGGTTGAAAGTGTTCAAGACTTATACTGAAATTTAAGATTTTTGAAACCTCACAAGGAGGGTTTTGTCTAACATAAACATGCTGATATAAAAAATCAAGAATTTTAGGATTTCGAACTTTCACCTATGTAATTGTAATATTTAAATTATATAATACATATAGTGAAAATATATGTCTGAAATGATTGTTTTCAATCTATCACGTTCTATGTAAACCTAGCTATACTATGTTTTTCTGTATGAGGAAAGTGTTGAATGTTTTTGAAATTAAAATTCCATTCTGTTGTGATGTTTGAGAGTAGTAAAAGGTAAATGGGTTAGATGAGAGGGAGGGGGCAGTGTCTGTCAGAGTCTGTCTCCTTTTCCCATTACTATGTTTTAGAATGTTACAAAATCATACTGAATTGAATGTATGCATCATCATTAGAATACAAAATGATCGCAAATATTTCCACCAAAACATTTTGAACATTTAGAACATACATTCCAACCATTATTAATATTGTTATATATATATATATGTTGTTTTAAAACTTACTTAGTTTGGACTGTATGTTTTGTACATAGTTAGCTCTATGAATATCTTAAATTAACCAAAATGAAAAAGTGCTATGATGCATTTAATGTATCATTTATGTTATTTGTCCCAAACTTGTAAATTTTGATTTCATTATTGTAAATTTTTTTTATTAACATTCCAAATTAATGGCTAATATTCTATTCAAAGTAAGGACCAATATTCTATACAAAATTAGGGCTAATATTCTGACAAAATCTAATTTTATACTCAATGAAATTTAATAAATTGATGATCTATTTGATTAGTTATGATTGTTTAACCATTTAACTAATAGTGTCCCCTTTTTGTCCTCTGAATGTGATTCTGATAATTTCTCCCTTTGTCTCTTTAATACTGCTTTTATATGTCAGTCATATATGCTTTATGTTCAACACCCATAAGTGATGTGATATGACTTGAGATGTATGCTTATTTTCATTTTTTTATCAGTCTTTTTTTATTGATGAAAATTATTGCTTATTTTTGTTTATATAGTTTATTTATTCAATTTGTTCATTTCTGTATAATTTACATATCAATTTTGTATTTTATATTTCTTTTTTTTTCATTTGCAGCTTTTTATGAAAACTAGCAAGCATTAACATTTTTGAAGTAACTTTTTTGTCTATGTTTGTATTGGCTATTATGAGTCTTTTTATTATTCATTTTTTGGGGGTTTTTTTTAAAGAAATTTTCTGTACTTAATCTCTGCGATATTGTTATCTAAACATTCCATTTAAAAGAGGTCCTGAAATAAATAAGTATTAGAATAAATGTATTTGGAAATCTGAGGCAGATTCAGGATTTTTTTCTAGGGGTGTCCAAACTTTTTCTAGGGGGGGGGGGGGGGGAGGTCCAAACTTTCAAACCACATTATACATTGTTTGCAGAATAATGCAACATGTTAATAATAAAAACTACATTACCATTAGATCTATATTTAACATAAAGGCGTACAAGAGAAAATTGCTTCTTGCAACTTAAAACTGGCTTGCAGATAAAAAAATACACTCATGGACAGGTTAATTTTAGAAATTTCAGGGGGGGGGGGGTCTGGACCAATCTAACCCCTACTGGATCCACCTATGGAAATGAATATGTAGACATGCTTTTGCTTAAACTTTTTATGTACCTTTAAGTGTGATCAAAAATTGCTAAATATTTCACCATTTGTATTATAGCAATATATGATCTTGATAAAATATCAAAATAAGAAATTCAGAGGAATATTAGGAAACAAACACAGAGACCATATAGTGTGACAATATTAACCTGAGCTTGAACTACATGTGCCTCACTTTAATAATTACACATTTCACTTACAATTAATCGAGAGTTTCCATATACGTATATACGAATGTACACGTGTTTATAACAGCCTATGTGACTATAAATCAACTTTGTAAAAATGGCATGTATTTGTACTTTGATTTTTGGACACATTCTTCGTTAATGGAGAAACACGCAAATCAACAATATTGTGGCATAGTTTCAAAGTATTTTTTCATATGAAAACAGAATCAATTGTTTGATGTGTGTTTTTTGCCGAAAGCTTACGATAAAACGCGATTTACAACCAAAGACAAAATAGAAAATAAATTCTGAGTTTAATCACGTATTCTTGCATAAAGGTCAAGCTCAGGTTAATTCTATAGGACTATACTTAAGATGTGCCCTAGGGATTCAGGCATCAAAATTGTCATTTCAAACCAAGTTTTGATTATTATTTTTTTTCAATTACATATTTTAAAAAATTCGGAGGAATCTATCCTCTGTTTGATTCACCCCTGTTTATTATTGGTTTTGCTTTGCCTAATCATAACAATGTGATAACTATCATAATATGTGCATGGGTGAAAGTGTCAAGGCTGAAGTTAGCAATTTTTGGGGTATGTTTTTAAATGCTGCGCTTGAAACATGGAATTTCTGTCATCAACTTTTGCCTTTGTAACTTTTACACATTTTTATTTTGTATAAAAACCGTTCAGTTTTAAGTGCTATTTTTGTTATACATATTTCTTATTATTACATTTGTTACCTGTTGTTGAAAACCTAGACTTTAATCTGATTTATAGTTAGATGGTTAATACATGATATACTTTTTTATTTGTATTTATAAATTGTATTTGACCTCTAACTAAATCAAAGGGCTTATAATCATTCAAGTATATATTCAGAGCTTCATACAATCATAGGCATGTTTAGAAGATTGTTCATCAAGTTCTAACAGCAATCATATTTTATATTAAACTGTCAGATTTATTATATTAAATTCTCAGTGCAATAATATCAAATACACAATATTGTCTTGTTTAGTTTGTTACCTCATTTCTTATCAATATTAACATAAATTAGTAATACACTCTGTATTGTTTCTACTTAGTTTTTAGTATTATCAATGGTCTTACGACCTATTTTAGTCAAAATTCTTTATCTTGTATTGTAATATTAGTGTAAGATATTTGATAATATGTTGCCCATAATTTTTTCTAAAGAGGGGTGCTCATTATTAACTTAAAAAATAGTCAGTCTTGGTTTCAATCCAATCACATTCATTCCGGTTATAGTCTATTATGTGCAATAATTCTATGTTATATATATATTGTTGTACTTGTAATAGTTAAGTGTATTGGTAAAATAGAAAAAATGACAAATTCCACGTCCGAATATGAACTATTAGTCTTTTATTTCTCACTTCATTATGGACTACACTTGTCACTAAAAGCAATGAGCTCATATGATGTTAGTGCCAAATGGTCTTAACGCTAATAGAAAAAAGTGAGTTACGACTGTTTTGCACAAAGCCCACGAAATCACGAATATATCAGTTTAACAATACAGTTGTCCACATAAGTCACAATGACAAACTGTGTGTAACAATTACCGGTAAATTTTTCGCGATATAAACTTCCTGTGTTGATGCACCGTAAAAACCAAAACAAACAAACCAATTGAATTTTCCATTATCCATAATATTTTTTTTTGTTGTGAAATATTTATTTAATATTTCGATTTTTACGTCTTCCATCTTCTAAAACCTTAATAATAGTTATTTTAAACTTTTCTTGTAATGTTAAGTATTTATACAAAAACAAACCATATTGAATAAATAAACCATTTATGATTTATCTACATGTATTTATCTGTTGAATATTACTGGATGTAACATCACAAGACTTTGGTTTTGATTTTATTTATTGTTTAAAAATTTAGGTGGTTTTTTTAGTATATCTGGCCTATTAAATAATTTTGCTGTTCGTATGTGCTTTCAGATATATTTTGGTTTCTACCTATTCCTGTCTCATTTTACATGATTATTTACTTCTATATTTTTATTTTGTATGTCATTAAACAATATTACCACGATACACAATCTCATTGGGTATTTTAGGCTTGGTTACTACATGTATGATAAATATATATGCCTTCAATAGTCTTTTGTTTTGATAGTTAACTAGAGAAAACAATCTTGACTGATGACAATTACACTTTTAAGTTTTTTTACTAGAGAAAACAATCTTGACTGATGACAATTACACTTTTAAGTTTTTTATTATAAAAAATTGTATGTAAGAAAGAATCATAGTGGACCTACAATCTATCAATAGTCTATCTGTCCAAATTAGGGATGGATGAATATATTCAGAAATATTCTTTTCTTATCTATTAAAAAACAAGAAATTAATAACTATACTCTTATTCACTGAGTCACATGTTAATTTAGTTTCACAAGAATAAATACTTTGGAACTGCTACACAATAGTGTAGACTCATGTGTTACCCCATAAACAGATGAATCAAAATTTAAAATACAATAACATGCCATGTTTTGAAAATTGATTTATATTCTTTATACATAAAAATAATGTAAACTTGTTATGGACTGAGCTGTCAAAATGATGTCAAAAATTTAAATGCATGTAAGGAATATATCTCTTCACTCCTAATAATCTATTTGAATGTCACCTAAACCTTTTAGGATATGGTGAAATCTAATTGTACTTGGAAATGAATTGATTTTACAATATGTAAATTGACATTTACAATATAAGTTTCAAATTATTGAAGTAGAATGTGTTAAAATAAAGGGTAAATTCTAATCTAAGTGATAGTGTGAGACTTGAGTAGATTGTTTTTTTAATTATTTTTTAGTAAGCATATGTGTTTGTATATTTTGTTTTGACTGTTAACTTGCAGATTTTTTGCTTGTAAAGAATGCTTGTTATGGAATTATTTACTTAGTTATGATTACAAAATCAGCTTAATACTCTGATATGAGTGATGAAAATAAGATTTTAACGGCAGTTAATTCTATGAAATTTTTGTGGTTTTTATTTGTTTATTCATTTTAAGTCATGTTATTTTTTCTATTATATTGTTTGTATTATGTTAGATAGATATGTGTTTATGGAAATAAAAATCAGAAATCCAAGTATTAAACAAATGTGCAATCAAGTATGATTTGAGTTACTTTTTTACCAACCCTTATTACATTCATTGACTTGTTGGTCAGCCCTCATTTACAGAAGTTGAATGGTAAAGTATAAAATGTACTATAATAAAGTTTAGAGGTACCATGAAACACAGGTGCATGTTTGGTACATGTATAGATAATGTTTACCTAACAAGAGCACCGCTAGGCGGAGCATTATATGCCCGAAAGTGTTGGGTTTTTTTACCTTGTGACCCCAAAATCAATAGGGGTCTTCTACCCGATATGGACAATCATCGTATGAAGTTTGAATATTGTGAGCCAAATGGAACTTAAGTTATGCTCCGGAAACCAAATTGCTAACGGACAGACGGACGCCAGGGGGTATAAAATAATATGACCGAAATTCTTTCGGGCATATAAAAATGACACAAAGGTAGGTAATTATGTACATATACATGTATACTAGACTTATACTCCAGACAAGAAAATGCAACGAATGGCAATAACTAAGAAAATATTAAGCCAAGAGGTATGGATCTTGTGCACTGAACTTCTCCATTGAAAGATCAACCCACTTATGATTGAAGTTTCCAAGCTAGTAAATAGGGGACACAGCTACTGAAAGTAATCCCTATATCATATATGTCGCTTTATAAAGCAACACAACAAAGCTGGTTTTGAAAGGGGAGACAACATGTGCAGCCCAATCTAAAACATTCATGTACCCAGAAGTTATCAAAATTATCGAGAATCTTGATTACCTCTGGGTAAGAGAATGAGTGCAGCCATTCTTCCTATCAGACTTGGTCTTTTTCACAAAGACATTTCAGCATTCTGTGCGTCACTTTTCAAATATGTATGTATAATTGACCGATCACATAGTTATCCAATGATCTAAATTTATTGTGTCAAGCAGTGTCTTTTCAAAATGTTGAGATAGACCAGTGGTCACTAAGGTGGTACTAACAGGTCAGTCAGATTGTTTATTTATTGGAGTAAACGCCGTGTCAACACAATTTAGGTCATTTTACAGGGTCCAGTGCACATACCTAGCTTTCCTCGACCATTGTCTATAACCAGTACTGCCTACCCTTCCACAAGGCTGGAAACTTCTCCATATTATCTAATCAATGGAGGAAAATCAACATTATTGTCAAACTTTCTTGGAAGGGTATAACCTCCCCGGGTGGGATTAGAAACCGCATCCCCTCAGGCACGAGATTCCAAATCCCGGCGCGCTACCAACTGCGCTATCAACCCGGGTTTCAGTCAGATTGTCTTTGGATCAATGAGATCAAATTAATGTTGAGATATTATATCACAATGAAAATATTTTGTTGTGTAGTCATGCTTACACATTGTTAGGTACTTGTTATAATTATAGAACTTAGGTCTTATACCGTAACTACTAACTAGAGTTACGGTGTCAAAACAATATATCACATATGACAGGTTGACCGAGTGCACTTCCGTCATAATTACGATCAATTTACTAAATGAGTATTTGCACTATGAAGTCAGTTACCATTTGAAGCGCAGACTAGAAACATGTAGTTTAGGATAAATAATTATTAAGTTGTTCGAGCGCTGTTAGCAGCTCGAACATATAAGTTACGAACATTGCTTTGAATCTGGACATATAAGTTATGATATTAGATTTAGCACTTTATTAAGTATGTTGGTAAACAATAATGATCACAGACCATTATTAAATGTCATATACGAACTTGTGTTGTTAAAAACTGTATCCTAAGTATTAATGTTGGTATTGTGTACCAGAGGCTTAATAACACACAACAGTGTGGCAACATAACAATCTTTAGCATCCACTACGCCACAGTCTAAGGTCTCATGTAATATTCCTAAGCACCGAATTCTCTTTAAGTGTAAAGAACATTAAATATTGTTTGGTAATCTACAGCAACTAGGTCACCTAACTAATTCACCTTAATTTATTTCTACAACCAGCAAACACTAATCAACCTCTACAAGAAGTCAATTCTATTTACCTACACTGAGAGTTGTGTTGGGCTGGGAAATATATTCTAGTGGTGTCCAAACCATGAAGGTGAAGGGAATAAAAGGCCCGTAACAATAAAAGTGGTGGGAAGCTATTCACATAGCAAGTGTTGACGATTTTGGATTTCAAGAGGAAATTTACATTGAAGGAATTTTTGGGTAGGCAAATAGTAAAAAATTTGTCTGATGCAGAGTTCACACTAGTAGGAGACTATTTTAGTTACTGTGTGTTTAGGCATTTACTAGATGTAAAAAAATCAAGTACCTAGACCTTAGATCCCAAGATTTCAGAATCTATAGGTCACATCTTTGTTTTAAGGGCCATCCACAGTGAAGATTTGGTGAATCTAGGAACAGCTGATGTCAGAGTTATCAGCAGGACTAAGTTTTTCCATAAAAAATCCCAGTGACCAGCAACATTGTCAGAATCAATAGCTTACATTCTTGACTCAAGGGCTATCCATCCTCATTGTCCAATGACAGACAACGGCATTACATAATACGACCCGTACTTCAAATGAGCATATAAAATACCAATATCTGTTAAACTTTCATGGTAGTGTATGGCCAAAAGAAACCAGGAACCAAATCAGGCTTGACATACTGGAACTATTTTAAAGTCAATTGTACAGGGGTCAAGGCTATAATCTATATAACAAACATTCTTATCATTATAAAAGATTTTATTAGCTTTATACATAATCCATTGAGAGTAGTTTTATCTTTAATACATCATTAATTATGGAAGCATGCAATATAAATACAAGGAAGCTATACTATAAACTAAATGTAAACTAGAACTGCCACCAGTGGCGAAAATACCCCCGCAACAGCAACATTTCAAGATAAAAGCAAGTCAACATTGTGGAAGTCCAAAAGGGTAAATGTTGTAAGAAGCATAAAAACCATTAAAAGAATAAGATGCAAATATCAAATTGGAAATAAACAGCAAATTACGGTGTTATTCACTATAGATTTATGAAAAAGCAAAATGAACCGAGTTGTCATATTTCAAATGATTTTTTACATGAAAATGAACACTATTTGGTCATTATGAATGTAAAGTGGAACAACAGACAAAGAGTGATCACATTAAAACTCATCATGAGTATGTTGTAACCAGATGAGCAAAATGTAGAATGTGTTTGTAATTTTTTGATAAATAAGTAAAAAATAAGGCAATTGTAAAAATGGTAGTCAGCAATGTATACAATATAAATCAAACAATTAGTATTTACAATATCTTGTATCAAGAATTTCACAAATACCCCATAAGAAAGCTTAAATTACCGATCATTATTTTCACAGTAGTAAAGTTAAAATAATATCTAAAATCTCATGTAGCTATAAGGAAATAAGATGTTTTCTTCTCAACATTACAGAAAAAATCAAGATGGCTATTAGTTGGTCCATTGAAATACATAAAAAAATAATACATAATAAAAATTTCATCAACAAGAATTTGTCAGCACAATTTTATCAAAATGAGGTGAGAAAAAAAGATGTTTGCTGTACAAGATATTAGAAAATTAAACATGGCTGCCAGTCAGCCATTTTGAATTCCACTTAAGAAAATGCCAAGCACATCAACTTAAACAATTGCTAACTTTCTCAAAGTCTGTAAAAAAATTATCAAATCATTTGCTTTTTAAAAAGAAAAACTCAGAATGGCTGCCTATCAGCCATAATGAATTTGATAAAATATCAATACATCAAAAAAAGTTCAAAAATAAGAATTTGATAAAAATAGCAATACATAATGGACTTCAGCAATTCAAAATGGCAAACAATGTGGAATAATGCTATATTCAATAGGTTACATGACATAAAGCCATAAACCCTTGATTCATCTTCGTCAATAATGTTTGCTAATCAATGAGATAAATAGTTACTAGGAGATGTAGAATTGGTCATACTATATTAACACATTCATACCTTCTCAAAAGAAAGAAAGCACCTTGACTGCCAGGATCTTAAATACATCCGTGACAAACATTTTAAAGTTAACTCACTTAAAGAACTTATTGAGTCTTTACCATCATATTTTCTAATTGCCAAGATCAAATAGTAATTTCGCGATGTAGAATTGGTCATACCAGATTAACACATTCATACCTTCTCACAAGAGAGGAAGCACCTAAATGTAAACCCTGTGATGAGCATTTCTATGTCAAACACGTTCTCCTTGACAGTCAGGATCTTAAAGACATCCGTGACAAACATTTTAAAGTTAACTCACTTAAAGAACTTTTTGTGTCTGTACCATCATATGCGATACTTAACTTTTTGAAGGAAATAAATGTATATAATAAGATATAGAGCTTTACATCATTAATATCGTTTTAATAAATAGTGTCATTGATTGCTTTCGGCGCGATATGACCTTTTTGTGTTGGTGCGCCGTAAAACCAAAACAAAACCAAACCTGAAGGAAATAAATGTTTATCATAAAATATAGGACGTAAAATCTTCATTATCTATTGAAGTAATAGTATCATCAATTGTTTTCGGCATAATATGACCTTTTTGCATTAATAAGCCGTAAAATGCAATTATTCAATCAATAAATCAATCAGACTTCAGCAAGAAGAAATTGGTAATGAAATAAGCTTACTATACAGTTATTTAAACAAAGTCAAAATGGCTGCCAGTCTGCCATAATGAGTTTGTATCCAGAGTAAATCCATGTACGGGTCAACTACATCAATAAAGACTTTGGAGTGAAATTTGGCTAAAATTGAGTAAAAAAAACCACATACATGTACTATACAGTAATTTAAATAAAAATTCAAAATGGCTGCCAGTCAGCCATATTGAATATAAATTGATGAAGAATAGTCATACTGATCAACTGTATCAGCGAGACCTTGTATGCAATTTCTTTTCAAAATATGTATGGTAATAAGTCAATATAAGACTGTATTAATTTTGAAAAAAGGATGACAGCCAGTCCGCCATTTTGAATTGGAATTGAGTTAAAGTGTATGTACACATCAACTGTGAACGCCTGTGCAAAATTCTATCTAAATTAGTTAAGAAAAAATCTGTTGAGAAATAAGCATACAGTAATTAAACTAAAAAAAAATTCAAGATGGCTGCAAGTCGGCCATTTTGAATTGGAATTGATATAACATGCATATAAAAATCAACTGTAAACGCCTGTGCAAATTCAATAAAATAAGAAAAAAATCTATTGAGAAAAAGAGCAAACTATACAGCTATCTAATTAGATTTAAAAGATATAACACAATTAATTATTTTAAACAAGTGAGGTATGTTTCTATAGTTACATGAGTTTTGTATACACCATTAAATCATGGTATATAACAGCTTCTATGCTAATACATTAAGAAATAAACATACTACAAATGTATTAATTTTTTGGGACAGACCACATATCCAACCAACCAACCAACCAACCAACCAACCAACAAACCAACCAACCAACCAACCAACCAACCAACCAACCAACCAACCAACCAACCAACCACCAGGGTGATTCCAGTATACCCCCGAAAACTTCGTTTGCGGGGGTATAAAAAGTATCATCAACACATACACCCAAAATGACACTGTGACAAAACCAAACTCTTAACTATTGTCCAAAGGATAGTAAAGTTTGGTATGAACAAAGAGTTCACCCTGTAATTCGTTGTTTTGGAGCCAAATGCTCAAAATGTAACTCAGACATGACTGCCAACAACTGAATCCAGACCAAACTACAGTGGTAACTTGTATATACTTTTATATTCAATCAAGCATTCAAGCTAGAAGCAATATCCAGACCAAGTCTTATATGGCAACTTTATTTGATGACTTGTTTTAAAGTATGCCTCTTTTTAGTCAAACATGTATCCCAGTGGCATGAAGTGAACAGTTCAGCTAATTATGTCATGAATACTGTCTCCTGGAGTATAGTAGTTTAATCTTTATGAAAATCTTTTATCTACACTGGACAGTCTTGGTCCAGCAAAATGGAATTCTACTGGTTCTAATGGAAGTTTACTAGACCAAAACATAGCAATATGCTAAGATATGCAGTCCACATTCATGATTTAGCAATATAATTTCTAAAAAGCAATATAACAACAATTACCATTTTTCATTTAATATGACTGATTGGGACTGATAATAAATTTGGTGAACTCAGTCCTTGGTCTACTGGCTTAACTCTGAATCCAACATCCACTGTCTCTTAAATAAATGTGTTTTGATTGATACCAATTTACATGTACACAAGTTTGATTACATACTAAGACTAATATCAATGATCTAAATTCTTAACAAGATGTTCCTATAGACACAAGATCGCTCGCCTGAGCTTTACATTGATAATTTGTTTAAATTTGTTCTCAATCTATGAACACTTGTAAAACACAAAGGTTTTGGTCAATTTGGTCCCAATGACAATTTATGAACCAAAGTAGTGTAGCACTAGGTGATCTTCAGGCTAAATATGTAAGCTCAAGGCCGTATGGTTTTAGTCTACAAGAATTTGTAAAAAAATGAACTAGTCTGACAGACAAAGACCTGTCACAACAGCTCACATTGAGCACATTAGCATTGTATTTTCATACGAGCTAAAAAGGCTAAATATAGGACAATACATATAGAAACTCTAAAAGACATATAATATCTACATAGATTATACATGACAAAACAAACAACCCTTTACATGTTATACATGTCTTTATCTTATTTATAGTTCAATTGATACCCTGTTTTATCAAATCTAAACAGGCTGTTCAAGATGTGTGACTGGTTGAACTAGCCAGCATTTTTCTTGAATGCTGGGCTTGTGTGCTCCGATGTAAGTTGCTTCTTGCACTCCAAACCCAAACCATAGGGGTCACAATCCAGGATGCTTTGCTGATAGTCCATGATACATGGACAAAAGCTCTAGATTAGCTTGCTTAAAAATTATGTGATGGACAATAAAATTTTAAATTATTAACATATTATTAACCAATACTACACCATCAAACTTTCATCAAAATGTTGGTATACTTGATTATATTTTTCTATCGATGTATGATTTTATCATTAAAACAAACTAGACCTATCACTGAATGTGATGATATACCCCCAACAGATCTTTATCAGGCAGTTTGAATCAAATCCGTACAATAGGTGCTGAGAAAATGAGTGAACAAAATTTTTCATCAAAGGGCCATAACTCTGCAAAAAATCAATGGACCATCACAAAAATGGTATGCGCACGTGGCTGCTTGATACTTGAATCTTACATTAAATATGTAAAATAAGTGCTGAGAAATTGAGGTGGACAAGTAAAAGCTACGGACCAACTGACCGATCAACCAACCGACAAGCTGACTCCTGTATACCCCCAAACAGAGTTTCAGGGGTCTAACAACAAAATTAGAAGTTACATATAACAAACTTTACAAATCAAGGATTACAGATAAATATTACAAATGTATAAAATCTGACAGTCAAATAAATTGCACATAAACACTTTGAACATATTGTTCTCCATATATTTTTGATATTAAATATATTCCAATATAATGTTTACAAAGGTTGTAGATCTATACTTCTGAAGCATGTTTATATACTGAATGGTAAGCATTTCTAAGTAAAGCATATGGGAAACAAGATTCCAGCAGATCCATTGTCAAAAATGGAGATTCTTGAACAATCTGAAATGGGGAAAAAATCAAGTGGTCAAAACGTGATAAAATGATAAAACCCAAGTCGCAATTATTTTGCAACTGTTCATTCTAAGGCGGAAACCCTTAAGTTCATGTTTTCCTCATTTGTTAGTGGTGTCCCTTTTACAACAAAAGTTTAAAAATCTAAAAACATCTCCCTTTATGCTCTTTGGCTGAGTGGTAGGTCTATAATTTTTACAGTTATTGTTCTTGACATGTTTGCTTACACTTTTCAATAGTTGCATGACCATTCATTGAACTGGAGTAGACTGGCATTAATTTCCAACTTACCTTAGCAATTCAGGCAAATGAAAATCCTTACTAAGTAGGGTGAAGAATATGACTTAGAGATGGGTGGGTTTGGAACCAGTGACCATTTTGGGGCACTTGATTTGAAATACTGAAATAGCCTACTTAACTAAAGACTTTGGCCATATGAGACAATAATTTGATTTAAATATTGAGGTATCCCAACTCATGTCTACATAATATTCTAATACACAACCTATTCAAATATATGTTAATTATAAATTATTAAAAAATAAAAATAAAATATACTACCTTATCTAATAACAGATAAACAGATTCTCTATTCTTTACAGCTTCCTTTTCACTTTCTTGACCAAGTCTTAACAAACTAGATGATGCAAGCTACAATATAGAATGATAATAAATACAATTAGACCCAAGACATCACAAGATAGCTTTTCCAAATATTTTGGTGGCCATCTTGAATGCCATATTAGATTTCGCACAGCCTTGCCAGGATGCAGCAATAATAATGCCTCATTTAGAAAACCACATTTAATGTGGAATAGCATACATCAAAACCAAAACATGCCATGAAATCAAAAATGGACATCCTCAGTTCTTGGACTCTTTTGGACTTATTATTATTTATGTATACTATAGTAAACAAAAATACCCCTGAGGCGGCAAAACACTTATAGCATCAGTTTTTTAAATAAATGACTTAGAAGATTTTTGTCAAACTAATGCAAATTAAGTTTTATTTAAGGTTAAATTGAAGTGAAATTGCATTCAATGTTGATGGATGTATATTGATAATATAAGTAGCAACTACATTGATAATGTCAAGCATTCAAACATTGTTAAGTCAGATAATAAAGTTTGGTGAAACTTAAATTAAGTTCAATCTCATCTACCAGTATACAAGTTAAATACAGAAGAGTGATACTTACAGCCAGGAATTCTTGTAATCTTTGTTCAGTGTCACCAGGACCATGTAGATAAAATAAAGCACCTGCTAATTGGTTAATTGCTTTAGCTAAACAATGTGTGTTGTTCAAATGTCCTGTAAATACAGAATTTAATAGTCATAATATAATTTTCACAGGTCCAATTGGGAAGTTATGACGAAAGGCAGTAGCTATCTATCAGCTATTTCTAGGGGTGTAACGGTTAACCGATATACTGGTTTATATTGCAATACGACTTCTGACGGTTTTTAACCGGTTCGTTTTTCTCTGAACCGGTGTTTCTAGTTATGTTCCATAATGATCCGTTATATCAGAGTCTGAAATTTAAGTGTTTGAATAAATGTGTAAATGTGTTCGAAAACTTGAAATATTTTTGGTAAATTAGAGAATAATAATCTTTGCAAGTCCATTCAAAACCTTTTTTCTAACTTATTCAAACATTTGCGTAATACGTGTATGTCATTTGAAAATACAAATATCTATGTACAATGTTGATCAAATTAAGACGATGCATGTGCATTAATTCATGCTATGCATGTACGCGCAAAAAATAATATGTATCGCAATATATTGCAATATATTGCAATACGGGTTTCGTGTATTGCAATACGGTTTTTACCGTATTGATACATCCCTAGCTATTTCAATTATTTGGCTTAAAATAGAAATCAGCAAAATTATGTTTGTTTACCATAATAAGCTGCTGTAGTAGATCTTTTAAGGAATGAATTCATTCCTAATAATTACAACCTTTCTGGGTGAAATTTGTCCACTGAACCATTATTAATTGTGTTGATATCAAGAACTATATTTTAGTGCGTAAGAGCCGAATGCATTGTAATGCGGAATAATCTTGTTCGTTAACAGGTCTTTCATACTGGTCGTCGGCCATTTTGGTCATTGCTTCAATGCAATTTTCCAGGTTTTAATGTCATTTCAGAATCAATAATGCAAAGAAATGTAAGTAAATGGATTTTAATTCATATAAAAAAGCACTACAAGGGAAAACCACGATTTTATAGCTTTAAAAAAGTTTTACGCTATTCCCGTGTGTTTATCAAGGTCGAGGTCAACTATTTATAGTAAAGATAAAAGTGAAACTGAAATGTTTATTTCAGTTAACATTTATGTCTTATTTTTTTTCTATAAGATAATATCGGACCATTTTTCATGTTTTTCGATGATTTACTCTTTTATTGACATGCATTGCTTTTGTTTTGCATGTGACAGCGCTAAAATAGATTTTTCATTCATGACGTAATTTAAAGTCATGAATATTAATGAATTTTTTTGTAGGCAACTGCGTTTATACAGAAATGAAAACACACTTTTTTGAGTCATGTGTTCACTTTTGACCAATCAGATTGTATTATTTCGTATAGGTTGTAATTAAGTGACTATAAAGTCTGAATAATATGTTTCTCTTTATTAAAAAACAATTGTAAAAAATCTGCTAAATAACAAAGCTGAGAAATAATTGAAGAATAAGTATAAATGTTCTTACCTTCGACAGAAGCTTTAAAGAAAGAAGAATCACTTCTAGCAAGTTTAGGTATAGATACAGCAACAAATACCATCAATAAACAAGCTATATCATACTCAGATTCTGCATGCTCTGAAATATATATATAACATAACTTGAAAAACATATTCACTTCTTACATATCAAGGATTTAGTGTAAAATGGTCGTAACTCAATTTAAAAAAAAATACATGTAAAGAGTTATGACTGTTATGCACTTAGCTTGCAATATCACAGTTTAAAAAGTTAAAATATTTTCCACAGCCAATTTCCCTTCTACCTCATTAACAACAAGAGCTGTCAGAGGAGACAGCATGCTCGACTTAGTTAGTGTTTGTCACAGGAGTAAAAAATATGTATAAGGAGTTATAAACCTAGTCACATGGGATGTGGTTGATAATAAAAAACATACATGTATATTTAAAGTTTGAAGTCAATACCTTAAGAAATAAAACAGTTGCAGTAAAAACAAACATTTTTTAAATTTCAAGGGGAGATAATTCTGAAAAAATATATTTGGAGTTATACACCTTGTCACATGAGATGTGGTTGATAATAAGGAATGTACATTTAAAGTTTGAAGTCAATACCTAAAGGAATAAAACAGTTGCAGTAAAAACAAACATTTTTGAAAGAAAACTCTAAGTTCAAGGGGAGATAATTCTAAAAAATATATATTTAGAGTTATGAACCTTGTCACATGAGATGTGGTTGATAATAAGGAATGTACATTTAAAGTTTGAAGTCAATACCTAAAGGAATAAAACAGTTGCAGTAAAAGCAAACATTTTTGAAAGAAAACTCTAAGTTCAAGGGGAGATAATTATAAAAAAATATATATTTAGAGTTATGAACCTTGTCACATGAGATGTGGTTGATAATAAGAAGCATATATTTAAAGTTTGAAGTTAATATCTAAAGAAATAACAAAGATATAGGAGAAAGTATTTTACTGCACAAAAACTTTAATCTGTGCACAAAAACTTTAATCAGTTCAAGGGGGGATAATTCTGAAAGAAATGTGTTTGGAGTTATATACCTTGTCACATGAGATGTGGTTGATAGTAAGGAACATATATTTAAAGTTTGAAGTTAATATCTTAAGAAATAACAAAGATATAGAAGAAAGTATTTTACTGCACAAAAACTTTAATCAGAAAGGTGGACGCGGACGCGGACGCCGACGCCGACGCTGGGGCGAGTAGGAGAGCTCTACATTACTACGTAAAGTCGAGCTAAAAAAGGCAGTTTTCAGCCACTAATGAAGGTATGTGCTTAACACAGGGTTAGAAACATGGGTCCAGATATATACACATGGTTTATTTGACAACTAGTTGTTTGGGGGTTTATCGCCGCAGCAACAGAATGTTAAGGTCATATTATGGCAGTCTATCAACCTACTTACCAATCCTGAAAGGCTAAATCTCTGGATTAAGCTGTTAGCCAGTTACTATGTGCATACTTCCGTTAAATGGGTGTAGAAATTATACCATGACCAAGCTCCACAAAATGAAGCCCTGCCGGAAATCAAATACCTACGACCACTGGATCAATAGATTTGGGCGCTAACAGGCTAGCTGAGGGCCAACTAGCAATTAATGACAGACAGTAAAATATGTATTTAAGTTAATGTATAAAGAATATTACCATTTTTCTGTTGGCGTAAAACTTGTACAAGTATGGGATCTATACTACATGGTAACCCAGCAGATGATGCTAACTCACTGACCATCTGAAATCATAGAATATATAAGATATATTTACCCTGAGTATATGACAATATAAAATAACTACAGAAAAGTGTTGCTATAAAGACTACCTTGGTTATTGCAAATCATGCAATTTTTAGTCCCAAATGCTTAATTTGAAAAGAAAAGTGTCATTATTAATCATATTAAGAACACTATGCTGTAAGACCATCAATTTTAATAGAACTTTAATGTATACATATCTGTTTACCTAATTGATACTCAATCAATGGTTGATGTTTTCAAAACTGCTAAAAATTGATGTGATTTAAATAATGCATGAAATTACAGTAAAAATCTGCAAAAAGACAATCTTGGTAATCTAAAATCAGGCATTTTTTTACCATTTTAAGTCCCAAAAGGATAATTTGAGAAGAAAAGGGTTCCTATAAAATTGTAAAGACATTTTCACTATTAAAACCATCAATTGAGAGGGTCTTAAATCTATGCAAGTTAGATTTGTAGGTTAATGTGGATATTTCCAATATTACGCACAACAAGAAATGTAATGTGAAAACCACATTAAAGCCAGATTTAAAACTTTAAAGCAAAAATTACAAAGGGAAATAATACATAATTAAGCCGATAGAGTTGTAGTTACTGTCTTATTCTGTTCAACACATGGTAAGTTATAATTGTATGAAGTTTCATAAAGATCTGACCATAAATGGCAGAAATATATGTTTAATTGAAAACTTTAACGCAACTGTTAACGACACCCAACGCCTGCTCTCCGGACCGCCTATATATTTCCCTAAACTATAAGCCAGATTTTTCCTTCAAAAATCCGGCTGATAAAGTTATAGTCCAAAACCATTTCACTTAACATTATAGCAATGAACATGCATACAAAAATTTAAGTCTGTTGAAGCAAAGATGACAAAGAACAATGGGAAAACCCTATGTAAATTTCTTCGCTAAAGGAAATTAGCAGTGCTCCAAGTGGGGTTCAAAACCGGAACCCTTTAATTCCTAAGCCAGTCCTACCACTGGACCGCTGTTCCTACGTATTCTTTATTCTCCATTACTGGCTACAAGCTTCTAATAGATTTCATTTGTTATATATACTGTAAATAGTAAACTTAAACATCAATACTAACAACAATGATGACACCAATCTCTAAACTACACTGCATCTCAAACACAACAAATAGAACATGGCCCTAAATTTGTCGTCACTGACTTAAAGTCATAACAGTGTTAACATCACCCTATATTTATTTAACACCTATCTATAAACAATTTTAGAAAAATTGCTAGTATATTCTTGAATACTTAGTTTTACTGCAAAATCTAAAAAATAGGTGGGCTCCTTTGACAGCAGAGGGGAAGCAACCCTGATAGTGCACCCATAATGCAATGCATCACACCTGCACACAAGCTCGGTCAAGCAGTATCCCAAATTTTAATGGTTAAAATATTTGCAAATATTACTTGAACTATTAAATGAATACCACATTATTTAGCTCAAGAGTATTTGAAGCTGTCAAGATAGGGGCAAGCTTTAGTTTAAGGAATGAAACATTTATCAGCTTTATATAATTCTATATACAGTTGAGCAACTAAAGTGTTCAATAGTTGGTACATGGCTGAAGATTACGCCATTTTTACCTCAATGCAATTATGATACTTTAAGATGTTTTTATTTCATTACTAATATACTGACATAGATGCAACTTACAGACATATTCCCTGAGCAATTGTCTCACAAAAAAGCAACCTTCGTAAAACTTTTTTTTTAAATCTAGTCATGGCCATTTTTAAAGGGCATGAAAGGCAATCCCTAAAACATATAACTCACCAGTTTAGGGTTAAAAACCATACATGCAGCAAAGGGATATGCAACATTTGGAAAGGTATAACACACTTAAAATCAAGTTCTATCCTACATGTTGAGTAAAAACACTCATTATATCTACAACAAGAATTTAAATTGTCTTGTCAACTCTAAGTTAATATCTTAAAACATGAATTATCTTTTGCTCAACCAAATGTCCAGTGCTGACGAGTTGTGAAGACTGCAATGTAAAAATAATTAATATTTTGTGCAAAGTCATTATAATAAAGCACTAGTTGGAAATCATTTAAAATATCATTAGAACATAAATCATTGTGTCTGTACTACGGTATGGTGCTAAAAGCAAACTTCCAGGTGAACATTTTCTCATGTCCCTCAAAACAATGCAATATCAAAGTCTACTCTTATAGCAACAATAAGTACCTATTGCAAAAAAGTAATTAAATAATTTGATAAGTATTCCATATTCCGAACTCAAATTTATGTTTTTTAAGTTGAATGAGGTTTGTTTATACTGGATTCATCCATGCAGATCAAAATTATTTTACAAATCATTGTTGAAAGTATGCAACACAGTTTAAATCCTATTGTTCTGTGAACACACATTTAAATTCAACTTTGATCCCGATTGGAAATTAGTTTACTAAGTTTTTTAGCTGGAAAACCCACTAACTTTGGTTTTGACTCAACTCTATTAGACATGGAATATGAAATAAGAAATTTCAAATTCATTTTGAGACATTTTTATTACATTTTAATCATTTTGTTTTTTGCATACATGTATATCAAATTTTTGCAGTAGTCAAAAATATATAAAAACAGATGTCAAATAATGCCCATGTTGGACTGCAAATTGTAATTGATAAATATAAATCCTCTGCACAAATAATTTTGTAAATGACCTAATTCATCATTAAAATCAACTTTTGTGTGAAGGATTACAGGCTAACAGTCAATACCAATGGGAACCAATTTGATTGTTTTTGAAAGACAGGTCATAGTTATTTTATGCACTATATGATGTCATTCAATTACAGTCCAACTTGTGCTAACGGCCACCTCCGAATAGCGGGCACCTGCCGACAGTGGCCATTTTGATTTCCCCCCGACCGAAAACGCTCTTAAAAAGGCCGTGAATAACGGCCACCTGTCGACTGCGACCAGCGGCCAGTCAAAACCATCCCCGCGGCCAGTTTAGAACTGTGAACAACGGCCAGACGATTGTTTGAAGACAGTATTTCGTATAAAGGCGATTTCAAAAGCAGGCCGCCATTTTTGTTAAAGTTAAGCTAAAAACCCGTAATCCGATTTTTTCCGGATTTTTCGTATACAAACCATCTCGAGTACGATTTTATTAGTTATAATCAAGCTGTACACAATTTTCTCGTCACCTTATTATAAAAATATGTTAATGTATCCTTTTATTGTTAAATTTATTTGTAAATCGGGAGTAAATTACGTCATGAGATGACACTTTGTTAATTAGTTTTGAATGTTTGCAGACTCCACTAGGTTTGTTTTTCACACGTCCGACAGTTAGATAAATGTTTGTGACACGCTGTTAATTCCTAAATTCGTTCAACTGTGACCGTTGTATACAGGTAATTTGACAACTGGGATAAGATAGAAAGACTATACAAAAGGTCAGAGTAGTGAGAATTTGTAGAGTACATTTGTTAATGTTGAGGGCATAGCATGAAATGTAGCTGCAAACAAAAAATCACTGATTTCTTTATTTTAGTCATTCTTTGTTCAAAGTTTTGTTTTATTCATTTATAGTCACAACTTCAATAATGATAATGTGAATAATGAATTAAGGTTGAAAATAAAAACAATTTTAATAATTAATTCATGCTAAATTCGTTCAACTGTGACCGCTGTATACAGGTAATTTGACAACTGGGATAAGATAGAAATACTATAAAAAAGGTCAGAGTAGTGAGAATTTGTGGAGTGCATTTGTTAATGTTGAGGGCATAGCATGAAATGTAGCTGCAAACAAAAAATCACTGATTTCTTTGTTTTAGTCATTCTTTGTTCAAAGTTTTGTTTTATTCATTTATAGTCACAACTTCAATAATGATAATGTGAATAATGAATTAAGGTTGAAAATAAAAACAATTTTAATTATTAATTCATGTTAATTATGAACTCTGTCTCTCAAGTCTGACGAAACATTGCCCGTTTGTTCCTCCCTCCGAACAAAGGCCACCTGTGAACAAAGGCCACTTTTCCATTTTCCCTTGGCCGGCCGTTGTTCACAGGTTGGACTGTATTTTTCTAGATTATAAATCATAATGTGTGTTGTACTTCTGTACTTTGTCTTGTTTACTATATTAGTGGTTGTTGTAGATCACATGACAATAGACCCAAATTAAGCTACATGCATACTTTCGATGCATTATTTTGAGGGACAAGGAAAAACCCAAATGGCAAGTTTTTTTAGACTAAGTTCAGGCCTCCTAGCAGGCCAAAACAAAAATAAAGGTTTTTATAAAGGCTCCAATGTATGAAAATAAAGGCCTTTTGGTGTAAAATATGAAAAAATAAAGAGTAAATAAAGGCTATTTTCGTCGAAGTTCTCATTTCTTTATTAAACCCACAGTAATACCAAAGTCATTTTTTGATGTTATATACTGTTTGAATTATGCAATATAATACATACCTTATTTAATGTGTACCGTACCTATTTTCTCTGCATATTTATATCATTCATAGCTCCTGTTTTACAGTGTAGGGAAAATGCAGAACAACATCCATTACTTGCTTTAAGCTAGCACGGCAACCAGTCAGAGCAAATATAAAGGTTTTGAGTGAGAATTACAGGCTATTTTGGCATTTTAAAGGTTTTCTGGGGAAATGTAAAGGTTTTAAAGGTTTGCTCTGAAATTAAAGGTTTTTAAAGGGTTCACTAGGAGGCCTGAATTATTTGTCTAGAAAATGAAATCATTGAAAAACATGCATATGTTTATTTTATCAGTTGTTGTTGTAGATCACATGACTAAAGACCCTTTATGTTACGTGCGTATAGTTTGATGGCTGAAAATGCATTATTTTGAGGGACAAGGAAAAACCTAAAATGGCAAGTTTTTTAGACTAAGTTTTAACAATGGCAAGTTTTAAGACAAAGTTGTAAGCTAACTATTCTAGAATAAGTAAGAATAAACAACAGAGAACAAATGTGTCACAACACAAGATAGAAACCACAACGTCTAAAATAAAAACAAGACCTAACCTTGCTGCGAAGAGTTGAATGCTGTACAAGAAAGAAAGCAATTATAAAAGTATTAGGTAACATGCTAGTGAATAGATATAGGGCGAGTTGTCTAAGCATATCCCTATGTATCGATTTGTGCCCTGGTATAGTCCGACGGAATTAACCTGAGCTTGACCTTTATGCAAGAACACATTAAACTCAGAATTCATTTTCTATTTTTGTCTTTGGCTGTGAATCTCGTTTTATTGGAAGCTTTTGGCAAAAATACACGCATTGAACAATTCATTTTGTTTTCATATGAATAAATACTTTGAAACTGTGCCACAATATTGTGGACTTATGTGTTTCCCCAAAACTAATGTGTCCAAAATTAAAAGTACAATTACATGCCACTTTTACAATATTGATTTATAGTCACATAGGTTGTTATAAACACGTGTATAACCATATACATGCATACGGAAACACACGTTATAATGTTAGTGAAGAGTGAAATTATTATTATTAGGTAGTTCAAGCTCAGGTTAATATTGTCACACTATACCCTTTTTACAACAAAAGGACATAGTGTGTGATACCAATTTGAGGGTACCAGACACAAAGTGATACATAGCGATATGCTTAGGCAACTTGTCTATACACTACAGTGGTTTGAATCTACTCAGTATTAACAGCAATATGAATAAACATCAGTGACCCTAGTGTCTGGTCTGTATAAACTACAGTAGCAGGCAGTCAACATTTAACTTTGAAATAACCTAAAATGTGCTTGTGATCACATGTTAAGTTGTTATTATCATTCAGATTTATTTATTTTACTGGGTTTTAATGCCGTGTCAACACATTTTGGTAATTTTACAGTGTCCGGCACACCTAACCTGGCTTTCCTGGACCCTTGTCTATAACCAGTACTCACCTAACCTTCCACAAGGCCAATAATTTCTAATTAATAGCAGAAAATTTACATAATTGTCAAGTTTAACCTCCCCGGGTGAGATTCAAAGCTGCACCCCCCTCGGGACACTAGATTCAAAATCACAGCTCTCTACCAACAGCGCTATCGACCCGGGTTTTATCATTCAGAAAAGAAAACATTCCCTAAAAAGTGTTGCTTTAAGTCTGCTTCCATATACATGTTCAGCTGACTTCACATTTTTGTACGATAACCTCTGGTCATTGAAATATTAAACCTTCAGACAGGTGATCCCTTATAGTACCCTTTTACACCTTTTTAGAGTGGAACAACTGTGTGTAAATCTCTAACTCAAGGAAATCAGTCGTGGTGTTTGAACTCGGGACCTCTTGATCCCTAAACACATTAATTTATATACCCGGTAGTCAAATAATCGAACCTGACTTGTTAGGGTTAAATTTGTGTTTTTTTTATAACTTAAGCTATCTTTTCTTATAATTCTGCATTGAACAAAACTATGGACAGCCAACAGATAAACAAGCATTAAATAGACGTAACATTGCTACAAGTGTAAATTCATACATATCTCTATAAGTGATTGAGGCTTGAACAAGCAACTTGTTTTATAAAAGGTGATATATCTGTTCCATACAATAAGATCATGGGATATTTTGTTATTAAGCAATAAATAAAAAATAGTGCTAGGAGAGTATTAATACATATAATATAAAGTAGTTCCTGATAATTCTACATTTAGTATATAGATACAGCAGAACTTTTACATGTTAACTATAGATATATAGCAATAAATAAAATATAAAAAATAGTGCTGGGAGAGTATTAATATATAGAATATAAAGTAGATCCTGATAATTATACTTTAGTATATAGATACAGCAGAACTTTTACATGTTAACTATAGATATATAGCAATAAATAAAATATAAAAAATAGTGCTAGGAGAGTATTACTACATATAATATAAAGTAGATCCTGATAATTCTACATTTAGTATATAGATACAGCAGAACCATTACATGTTAACTATAGATATATAGAATTAAATAAAATATAGTGCTGAGAGTGTAATAATACATTGTATGTAAAGTAGTCCCTGACACTTCTATATTTAGTATAAAAGTATCGTACAGCCTTTACATATTACATGTTAACTATAAATGTATAGCAATAAATAAAATAACAAATACTGCTGAGAGAGTATTAATACATCGTATATAATATAAAGTAGAACCTGATTAATCTACATTTAAAGAGATATTGCACAAGTCTTATGTGTTAGCTATATTATACATAGAGTATTTAAAATCTAATAAGTAACAAAGATCAATGGTCTCATAAGAACATTTGAAGGCATAACTTCAATTATTAACATAAACAAAAATCTGTGAGCTAATGCTCACTAGTGATACCCCTGCCAAAATCTAAAAATATGCGACAAACAGGAAGTAGATGAGCAAGGAGGATGAAATCGCTTTACACCACATGGGACTATGGGATGAAGCAATATGCAAAGTATTAGGCTGCTGCATGATATAGTTGCTGAGAAAACTGCGACGGAAATTTCGTAACGGACGGACGGACGGACAAGGGTAAAACAGTATACCCCCCTCTTCTTCGAAGCGGGGGTATAATTATGTGAATAACACTTCTATAAAATAAACATAGTCAAATTATAATTAAAATAAAAATTATAAATATAGCTCGTTTAATATAACATGAGACATCGTTTATAAAGAATACCGTTTAAATTTGTTTCAAGTTATCCTGAACGACCTAGATAATATAACAATTTGAATTTCTTTTTACAGGTTTATTTCAACATTGTAGTCATTCCTACAAGTTCCCACATCAGACAAGTGATTGTTGTCACACATTAGATGTAAGCACATGGAAATGAACATGAGCAAATGGTTGAATATTGTATGATATATAGGGATATAATATTGCATTTATTTATGAATAATGTAATTTGTGTACTTTTCCAAATATATTTCTGTTCTGTTCTATATTTTAGTATATATTATTTTGTATATACATGTACAATGAATATTTTTAACTAACTAGAACACTGCTCTAACTCATTTTTAGATGTTTAAAATTCATCTAAAATCAATAAAAGATAGCGCTATTTTGCGTTTGAAAATAAATACATATAGATCGTATATATGGTCCATCTCGAGATAGCATAAAGTTACATTCATTTTGCTTATAATCCATGCCATATATGAAACAATATTTTTTACAAGTACTGAGGCCATTTATAATTTCTATACGTTTCACTTTCTAAAGCTCTACTCTCAAGTACTTTATCCATTTAAATTATTAAGAAGTTTATACAAAAACTGCTTACATGTTTAACTCCAGACAAAAATTTATCCAATATCATTGCTCAATACTTATCAGTGTTTATTCAGATATTCTATTTTATTAAAATAAAATATGATGGCTGGAAGTTGAAAGTTTTAGAAATATTGAAAATCTCCTTTTAAAATACTAAAATAGACAGATTTCATATAAATTACATAGAGTAATTTATTCTGAAAATACTGAAATCAGTATGAACACTGTTAACTTGCACCAATGAAAAATGCATATTGCCCAAACCTCTTGCCATCTAAAACAAAATGAATGGAGTCTGCTAAACTAAATTGTAAAATCCCATATTCTGTAAGAAATACAATATCATAATTGTGGTAATAGAGACTAAGATATTTATATACATATATATTATATGATGACATTCAAGTTTACAGATATGTCAATACTAACCATTGAGTCTTTAGATTTGGGAACAAAATGGTGGATATCTTTAATTGATGCCATTAAAAATGGTACCCTGTCTTCAAGTACCTGTAAAATATAACAATTAGCAAAATTAAAACACAATACTTTAATATAACAATCATTTTTTATTAGGTTTGACACAAATAATGGTCATTTTGCAAATTTTAAGAAAGTAAAGAACTCGGCAATTTAGATATGTTCCCTGATAATCACATAGGTGAGATTTCAAAACCACAGAGAATGGTTCTTATTTATTTCATGATTTCAGTAGCTTTTACAAAGCACTAGAATTCAGCGAGTCAGATGTGTCACCCGACAAAAGTTATCCTTCTCATGCAATGCATTTCACTTCCATAAGATCTATCCACCTATTTAGTTTCAAGTCAGTGCCTTAAATATAATTGTACTAATGATCAAGACAAGAAAATGCAATAAAGGTAAAATCAGTAACATCAAAACTATGAAGCAAAGTTATGGTTCCTAGGCACTGCACTTCAAGATCTATCAACCTAATAGGTTTCATGTCAGTAGCTTAAATAGGATTGGACTTATGCTCTGACAAGCAGACATGACTCACTGCCAACACCAAAAGTAACCTCTACATGTTGTTTTTTTAGGTGACCAAAAAGTGACCTTTCCTCAGGTCCTGAAAAACCCTAAACTTCAGAGACCCCAGATGTGAAAACTTTCATATTCATGAATACTTATATATTGAGATAATTGATCCTTACGTCATGTAAAGCTTCCTGTGCCAGGCTTCTAAATGACAACAATACACCAATGATGGTCATACGTAATAATACACTATCAACATCTGAAAATATACACCAAATTATCAACTATTTAATAGGTAGGCTTTAATGCATAGAAACACATTGTATAGGTTATATTCAACCTACACACTATGTGAGTGGCAAGTACAATAATCCTGCTGATTTAAATATTCACTACACTACTTCTTGACTCAATATCTATAAATATATATATATATATATAAACAAGTATTTAAATCAGCAGGGTTTATGTATAAGCCACTGACAGTTAAATAAGATTTATCAGTACAATGTTGTCATAGTATCTACAAATGTATAAATAAGATCTAAAATACTGGATTATCATCAACAACATAGTCAAGTTTTTTTCTCAACTGTCAGAGCTTGAATAGTTTCAAGAGTTATTGTTAGGGCTGCTGCGAGTATCCGAGTACTCGGATATTCGTGATCCTGACTAGAAAACCGAGTATGAATATTCAGCACTTCCGAAATCGTCACATTTCGATCTATTGTTACAAAAAAATGAAAAAACAAGTAAATCTGTGAGCTTATGCTCACTAGTGATACCCCCGCAAAAATCTAAAAATATGCGACAAACAGGAAGTAGATGAGCAAGGAGCATGAAATCGCTTTACACCACATGGGACTATGGGATGAAGCAATATGCAAAGTATTAGGCTGCTGCATGTTATAGTTGCTGAGAAAACTGCGACGGAAATTTTGTAACGGACGGACGGACGCACGGACGGACAAGGGTAAAACAGTATACCCCCCTTTGCTTCGAAGCGGGGGTATAAAAAGCAGCTAAATTAGCATAAAAATGAGCTGTGCTACGTATGAAAACATTAATTAATGTGATTTGTGAACCGCGCATTTTCAGCACACACGAAACCCCTCATTGAACCTCTAACATGATGCTGCAGACGGTTATGTTGAAAATGCAATAAAAAGCTTCTGTAATTCTTTACTTATTTTGTTATATTTATATGTATATTCATACATATAATGTGTGTTGTATACATGAATTCCTATATATTTTTTTCATTAACCAGTGACATGTGGTTCATGGTTTGATTTGTGAATCGTTCTACATGAATCGTGGTTCGGATCGCATCGCCACATGCTTAATGATCCGCAGCACTACGTATAGTATTTAGACTTTAGACTTGAAAACAAACTTTGTACCACCAGTGTGCGCTGTTAGAAAAAACAATAAATTGGAGTTTCTGAATTAGGTCTCTTGAAGCAAGCCTGCATTATACCACATAGATGCTTTTTATTCTTGTGTTCAGATAGAAATGAAATATCCTAACAACAAATAAATTTCTACTCAATCATTTACATGCTGTCAGAAAATGTATCAGATGCTCAATCTAACACACAAAGTCACTGTGAACTTATTCATGTTTTGACAATTGAGAAAAAATGCACAATATATCATTATGTACAATATTAAAATTTCATCTTCACAATGAACAATTAATCAACAAAATAATGATAAATTAATTATGTAAATCACAAGAATAAAATCAGAATAATCAATCACTAGTGAAAGTAATTAGATTAAAGAAAATAAGAAATCATAATGAACAAAACTATGAGATATAGAGAATTAAAGAATGAATAAAAGAAATTGTGGAAATTAAATATTCAGAACAAAGATGTTACTGGTAAAACTAAAATATAATTAGCCCTAAGGGGACCGGAAACAATCATCTTAATTAAAAGTTCTATAAAAACTAATGTTTCAGCACTCAGTAATTAGAGGGCTTAATTTGATATAACTAAGCAAACATGTTCACTATTCCACTTAAAGCTAACAACACAATTGACCTGTTTCCTAAGCAAATCACAACTAAGTGCTTTGTCCTCTGGTACCCTTCATACACTAAAAGAAATAAGTACCAGGTATGTGAAATCAAATCAAGAGTACCAGCAGGCGAAGTGCTAGCTAGGGATATACTAA
Organism: Mactra quadrangularis; assembly: GCA_025267735.1. NCBI lineage: Eukaryota > Metazoa > Mollusca > Bivalvia > Venerida > Mactridae > Mactra > Mactra quadrangularis. The sequence goes on from CM046304.1 coordinate 17,829,943, forward strand.
CAAAACTTGCCAACAATTCAAATGTAGCAAAATAAAACATTTGTGCAGGTAATTCAATATATAGAAGTGTGAAACAATAATGATTAACTTAGACATTCCATAAAACGAAGCAATCTAAAATGTAGGCATAAATTAAAAATAAAATTCTATAAAACATGTACTTAAAATAAAAGGTGCAAAGACAAGCTAGCACATTTGAAAATAGTAAAAATTGAAACAAACAATATTGCTTTTACTTGGCACATTTTTATAAGAGTTAAACCCTAACCATGAACGCTTCAAAAGAGAGTACTAAACAAAACTCACTGCACAAGAAATATCTTCATTGCTATTTCAGGGTCTATAGCCACAAAAATAAATCTTACAGCAAACTAGGTAATTTTCAAAAATAATTTTTGAATAGAATTCAGAATAAATAGTTACAATTCACATGTTAACATGGGCAGTTTTGTTCATCAATATGTTAAAGTTACTTTATAAACATGTCTCTAAACGAATATTTCATCATAATTAAAATCATATGCACAGGGATTGCATGTATCAAAATTGAAAATACATTAAATTAAAATATCTAATACAAGCATACTGAAGCAAGACAAAAAAGTATAAAAAATAAAACAATACAAACATGGAGTTTAATTATACAATGTGAATAAACAATCCCTCGTGTATAGGTTTAAAACATGAACATTGCAAACAACATATATAAAATTAAAAAAGCTCCAAAAATTAATTTACCATTACAATAAAATTATAACATTATAAACATGCCAAATAAAATAAAATCATAGAGAAAAACAACCATAATAAGTAGAAAGATTTTTTTCGGATGCCAGAATGTCTTCAAATTATTTTTTTACAGAAAAACTCTTGTATACAATGAAGGGTTATTAAAGTAAAGAAGTTTTTAAGTCTCAATCAGTGACTTCCAATATATAAAAAGGCTATTAGAAATAACATTCATCATCTAAACACACTAACACATGTGTGAAACTTAATCAAAATTACGAATCAGGCTAGTAAAGTTGCCTATTTTATAAAGTCCAGCTAATCAATAATTTTGCCCTTTTATTTACGACATAAGAAAAAAAAGGGCTTGTGAAAATTACAGGTGATGACTAAAATAAAACTGACAAAGGGAGATGTTTTCTAGACGATAGAAATTCTAAGTAGATCATCCACAAATCTTATCCAAGAAGAAAGTGTATGTATATCTACAGTTGTGACAGACTATCATAAGTTTAGTTTCTTGTAACTTAATCTTTTCGTTGGTATTACCACAAATTCCACAATACACATGTTAATGATTTCAAACTTTGCCAAACCTGGCAACTAAGGGCACGTTCCGCTAGCTAGCACTTTGTAGTGATTTCCTACAGAACAGTTTGCTACAATCGAGCAAATTGAATCGCTAGCTAGCAAAACGTAGCATGTTTTTTTCTTGCTAGCCGTATCATTTGGAACGTTTCTGGGTTTTTCAAAATGGCTGCCCCCTGTGGGAATGTGTTTCTTTTTCAAGAATACTGATATATATTTCATTTAATGCATATATTTCGTCAAAGCAGTTAAATAGAATAATAATGGTGATAATTGATTTGAATATTTTTCATTAGTTGCAATTCTTAACTTTTTGTTTTAGAAAGTCGCCATCTTGGATTTACTAGTTTGAAGCAAACCGTTCCGTAGACCTCTTGTGCTACAATAAATCGCTTTCAAAAAGCACTAGCTAGCAATCGCCTTGCGGAACGTGCCCTAAGATTTGAAACCAGAATTTAGGTAAATCTCAATGAGATCACCAGTCAGTGCAAGAAAATAAAGACAGGTTTTGCGCTGACCAATCAGATTATATAATTCTCCCAAGTACATGTTATCAATATTACACATTCTAATATCATTCAAACTTCAAAGTATTATTGTAAAACAATCAGCTCATCTATCAAACATAAAACCCTAATACATGTACACAGATTTTACTAAATATAAGTATAAGCAAACATACATTCTGTATTTCTTATGAATTCCCATAGGAACAGGGGGGGGGGGCATCATTTTGTTTTAAAGTAATTTGATTAACATTTTACCAGACAAATGATAGAAATTCCAACATTAACAGTTTTTTTAAAATATGTGAATTAACTACTAGATATTTGTAAACAAGTATTTATAACACTGTGGTCTTACAACATTATCAATGTAAGATAGTAAAGAGCTGTTTATTTTACAAAATATAACAAATAGATTTAAGATTTTGGCATCATTCCAACAGATTCCCTCACTCACTCACCAGTCGTATTTGTCTTTGAGCCTAAAATATAACCACCAACATTTCATGTATAATACTAAAGATACCATTTTAGAAAAAACATCACCTCTAATACACTTAACATTACTTCATCAAGTACTTGCAACATTCTAATTTGAAAATTAAGCTCAGTGGAAACCTATTTAACTTTCCAATAGCCAAAAACCTAGAACTTGTGGAATGTGGAAACCGATTCAAGAAAACGAAAATTACTTATTCAAAATAGTTACATAAAGGTAAATACTAAATCATGCTAGTGCTTGAGAAAGTTTAAGGCACAGACTGAATTTTTATACCAATAAGAGCACAGGGCTCTGAAATAAAGATCATCTTATTGCCCCTGACGACCTATATTTGATCTAGGACAACTCAATGGCAACCCTTTTTGAAAAATTAATATCAAACCCTGGAGCATTATGGGTATTCTAACTAGATGTTTCAGTTTTGAAAATGTATTCAGAAGTGTTTCTAGGTGATCCCCACCTTTTGTACCCAAGTTGATCCAGTGAAAGGCATAAACAATACCAAAGGAAAACCAAATATAACTTAACATATAAAACATAGTACATAGAAAGTATATAAAGTGAGAACAACAATAACTGGAATACTTAGATACATGGTGTTTTATACATGGGATATAGAGGAAAACAACATCAATGTTCATATAAAATCTATATTTAACTAGACCTATTACTGAATGTGATGGTTAATGGTTGATAAAATCAGATTACGTTATACTAAAGTATTGGTCTATATACAGTATGGAGAAAAATAGGGGCATTTAATTGGCTGTACAGAACTTGTTCAGAACATGTTCTTGAATTAAATACTTGGGAACTTACACTTATAATGACATCACTGTTCCTGCTACACCACCTATTTTATTGGCACAATAAGAACATACTTAGGACAAAGTTCCTGCTGATTGGATTAGTTTATTTTTTCACAGTCCAATATGCCATACTTACTCAGTCTGGTATGTCACACTTTTTCAGTTCGGCATGTCACACTTTCTAAGTCCAGTATGTCACACTTCCTCGATCTGGTATGTCACTCTTCTTCAGAACAGTATGTCACGCTTTCTCAGGCTGGTAAGCCACACATTCTCAGTCCAGTAAGTCACACTGTCTCAGGCTGGTATGTCACACTTTCTCAGTCCAATATCTCACATTTTCTCAGTCCAGTATCTCACACTTTCTCAGTCCAGTATGTTATGCTTTCTCAAACCAGTAGAGTGGGTGCACCTATTACCGAACACTTAAGCCATTTTTAAACTGGTCGGAGTTACAGCCAGTTAAAATAAAGGAGAGATAACTCCTCAAAATTTGCATCTTTATGCTACATTTTTGTCCAATAACCGTTCTTTAATATATTAATCTATATATATTACAGCCTGAGCAATAGTTCTACCAGATGTCCCCAATTACGACCAGTGGTTCTAATTCCGAACAAACGTGTTCCTTATTCCGAACATTACAACATTTTTTAAAAATAAGTGTGAATACACAATTAAACTTCATTTAGAATTTATTGTTCTTTAAGAATAATCAAGTATGCTAACTTTCATTAACATTCTCACATAACAAGTGATATCTAACGTAGAAATACATTTCATAGGGATTTTATTTAAATGATGGAGTAAATGTATATGTGCAAAAATAATAAAATACATATAATTACTCCGGAAGAATATGAACAATAATGTCAAACAGTTTAAACTAACTGAATCATAACCAGAAAGGGAATCGGCAAAGTTCTACAAACAGTGATTTATGTCTACAAAACAACTACAGTCATTTCTCATTATCTCGACTTAGTTGGGACTGTTGAAGAATAGTCGAGATAACGAATAGTGGAGATAAACAAAACTTACGAATGGAGGTAAGTTTGAGGTCTTCAGTAGCACTTTTTACCTGTTCAGAGCGTGAAGTTTAAAATAATTGCTTTAATTGCTGTAAATAGGTTTTACTATTTAGGCCTATACCATATATGTACTCCAAGTTGTTGGGTTGTATGTTCATACTGCCGCTGTTTCGTCTCGACGAGTTATAGAACAACTCGCGTATTTTCCGAAAATCTACTTTTGATTTCTAATTTTACACAGACTACATGTATATCTCGATGAAGCAAACTTATCGAGCGTTTTGACAATTTGTAGCCAGTGAACAATTGTATATTAAACATTTAGGCCTGGGTGTGTGTACCTGTGTTGTGACGTCATTGCTCGCCATACAACTCACGCAATGTCGGCTTTTCTTAGGTGTTCAGCAATCTATCATTGCCACGTCTTGCTAAGGACCCACAAAGAAGATCACTAAGTAAAAATTGAGTAGTAACAGATATATTATAATCAAGTTGTTAACACCTTTTTGTTCGACCGGCATTTTTCTGAAGTGCGTGGAGTGATTAATTTTAGTTATTAAGAGTATGCTTTTAAATTGAGTATAAACATATTGATCAACTAAAAACGAAATTGATTAAATATAGGAATATAAAAGAAGTTTGTTTTTTTTTAATATTGTATTTTAATACATATTTTTTTCATAAAAAAACGTATGTAACAAGTAATTAAAGAGTCCACGATGCTCAATTAATTTAATTCTGACACCTGTCAATCAAAAAGCTGTCACTTTGCTAATTCAATATTGTTAAATGACATGTTGATTAAAATTGACCCCTATGTATCAGTTTCACAGAGTGATTGCTAATTGATTGGCGCATGTTGTTTTTCGCACCTCGTCAGATTGCCGATGACATCTTTGACTAGTCGAGTTAAACATTATGATTATAGAGTAAAACAAACGTTTTGGTCCGTAATTTATGATCGAGATATGGAAAAAGTCGAGAGAAAAAGATCGAGATTAACTGTTTATTCTTAAAAATCAATTGTTCGGATTTAGGAACAGCTCGTATGTTGTGTATGTTACACCGAACACAACAATTACTCCATCATGTCACCTTGTAACAATCCCACGGATATCACACATGATTATTACATGAGTCTAAATCCTCTTTTACAAGAGCATGTTATTTATACATAAATATACTAAGTCATATGGCATTAGCAAAAATGTCGAAGAAAAAATGTTATAAATAAGATTACATACCGAAAGTTGAGTAGTTTTGGTGAATGCGTTGTTACAATACCCAGCGCAAAATTATCCAAAAAAAAATTTGTGGGAAAGAAAGACAATAGATATGATGTGGATACGGTGACGTCACCTATTGTGAAAATTGTCCGAATCAATATTGATATGAAATATAAAATTTCGTTCGGAATAAGGAGCCTGTTCGGAAATATGTGCATCCGCTCTATGTCACACAGGACAAAGTTTCTGATATTCAGATTAGTTTATTTTTCTCAGACCAGTATGTCACACTTTCTCAGACCAGTATGTCACACTTTCTCAGTATGGTATGTAACACTTTCTCAGTCCAGTATGTCACACTTTCTCAGTCTGGTATGTAACACTTTCTCAGACCAGTATGTCACACTTTCTCAGTCTGGTATGTAACACTTTCTCAGTCCAGTATGTCACACTTTCTCAGTCTGGTATGTAACACTTTCTCAGTCCAGTATGTCACACTTTCTCAGTCTAGTATGTAACACTTTCTCAGTCCAGTATGTCACACTTTCTCAGTTCAGTATGTCACACATTCTCAGTCCAGTATGTCACATACAGCCAATCAAATACATCTGATAAATGACTTAAAACCTCAGACAATGACACAAATATAGCCATACCATCCACCAACCTAACATCTCTGCTGAAAATAACTATAATTATGTAGAAAAATCTAAATAAAAAATGTGTATAATTAAGAAAAAGCTCATACTTACTGACTAGTTTTCTAAATAAATCTCTCATGACATCTGGCTTATCAAAACTGGTTCTTAATTGATTTAATATCTCTCTATTACTGACCACAAGTTTCTACAAACATATCAATTAAACAAATCAATTGATAGGCAAGATATTTTCATGTATACGAAAAATGGGCATAATTAAGACAAGTTTGTGTTAGAGTTATGGAACTTGACCTCTAATCAAACTAAATCAAACCGGCTATTTTTTTTACCACAGTCTGTTCAAAGGGGGAACCTTTGTTTGTGGCATTCTTTTTTATGATATAAGTAAAACGACTTAAACATTTCCATCTTTGTTTTTTTATTGTGTGGTAGGTCTAAGGTTTCTATAATTCTCCCATTTCCTTATTTATTTTTTCCCTTTCCATTGGTAGCAAAGATAAATGATGCACATATAATCTAAACCACACATACAAACTGAGTAAGATGACCCACTGTTTCTGATAGCAGAGCAAACAAGTAAATCTGTGAGCTAATGCTCACTAGTGATACCCCCGCAGTGAGAAATATGACTATCATAATGTAACTTTCATTTAACGAAATCTAAAAATATGCGACAAACAGGAAGTAGATGAGCAATGAGCATGAAATCGCTTTACACCACATGGGACTATGGGATGAAGCAATATGCAAAGTATTAGGCTGCTGCATGTTATAGTTGCTGAGAAAACTGCGACGGAAATTTTGTAACGGACGGACGCACGTACGAACGCACGCACGCACAGACAAGGGTAAAACAGTATACCCCCCTCTTCTTTGAAGCGGGGGTATAATGAAATATTTGACACATATCTCTAATTTCACCAGTCAAATTCAACTTAACACTTATTCAGCCTAATGAAACATTTCTCCATACATTCATACATTTGGTATCATAAACATAAATACCTGAAGTTCTTGTACTTGATTGGCAATATGAAACATCAATTTTTCTCCCATATATTTCATTCCATAGGGTCCAATTAACTCAGCAAGTGATTTTAATTCTGAAAATATTGAAAAAAACCAATATGTTCATAGTGTCATATTAATAATATAGATCAACATTAATTGTTTTATTCGAGGAGTTTGACTAAGGCTGTGTATCTTTAAGGGAGTTGCAATACTATAGGTTGGGATACAGTAATGGACTATGATAAACTTTCATGAAAGTATAAATAAATGAAATGAAGTGTATTTGAAATTGCTTTCAAAAAGTTGAGTTATTAAACATTAAATATAACACAGAAAAGTTGCTGACAGCAGATCTCCTTCAAATTTTCCATAATTTCAAAAAATTGTAAAATTGTGTAATTTTAACATTAAATGTATACATGTAGAAGAAAAGGTACGGACAGCAGATATAATTTGATTTTTCCCAATTTAAAAATTATGTTTCGAAAAATCGTAATTCATCTGTATATACCAACCAGTAAGATCAGCATATTCTTCAGCAGCAAAAGGAACTTGTGATCCATCTTGTTGTAAACTAACAAAAGCTTTCTGACTTGGTGAATATACTATCTGTCCAATGTTACATGTAACACGTCGTAAAAATACTTCTAAATACCTGTTAATATATCAGAGTTCAAAAAAGGTTAGGTTAAAGTGCCATTCCAAGTCACTGTTCAGCTGACTATAAAACTTAGCGCTATATAGTCTGATCATTGATATAACTTTCAGGCAGGTGGTCATCAAAGTAACCATTTACACCTGGGTGGAGTGAAACAACTGCAGGTGAATTTCTTGCTCAAGGAAATTATTAGAGTCCCTAAGGGGGTTTCAAGCCAGGGATCTCTTAATCCCTAAGCAGGCATCCTACCACTAAACCACTGCTCCTAAAATTGGATATTTACATATACACATGTAGTCTAAAATGTGTTTACTGTTTAACACTGTTAGCCAACACTATAAATTTGGTACAAAGTAACAGCTTTCCTGGACAGTCTATCAGTACAAGCTTACCCTTCAACATAGTAGCAAACAACACCTCTATGAAAAAAACTTGGTCTGGTTCAAGCTTTTAGTCAGACACAATTCTACCAAATTTTGTCAAAATTGAACATAGTTTTAAAATCAAGCAGATAACATTTTAAGCAGGCCTGATTAACACAGCATGTAAGGCAACAATATGATTAACCTCTCTTAGGATTGACACCACTTATATATACATACCTGGAAATATGTTACATGTAGTACAGACAAGGTTAGCTACCTTTACTTAAGGGGTTATCAGTTTTTTTATCATACTTTTTGTGTGATTCACTTAAGACATTATAAAATGTTATATGGACATCCTATATCATCATTTGGATTTATATAAAAAAGTACTTTAATTATGTGTTTGGACTGACGTTAGGAATGCTATTTCAAGGTTAGGATAAATGTTTTCATTTCTTTCTAAATGTCTTATTTGTTGAGTTTTTTATATTTCCACTGTCACATCTATACACTTAATGCATCACTTACAAAATATATCAAAATTATTTGGAATTTATGGATATTTTGATATATCAAGTTACCCCACCAACTTGATAGATTTTTTCAATTTCAACAAATGATAGACCCTTAAGTTAAAAAATTGACGATGTAGAAACAAAACAAAAGAAATTGTGAGAGGATACTTACCAGTTTGTATAATTAGCAGTAATTGTTTTTTCTCCACTAAAACTATCTAATGGTTGTGTTTGTTGTGGTAATACATTGTTAAATACACGAGCAATATCTATATGAACTGTAAGTACATTAACAAAATTTGATATTTAATGTCCAATGGTAACACCATAGACATGTGATAAGTTTCAAATTTATCTCTTCAGTTACAGTAGTTGCAGAGATTAAATGTTACACCTAACACCTTAACCGAGAAAATTGTAAGTATAAAAGGGTCGTATTTCAAAAGTCAAAAGTCAGGCTAGAGTTAACCAACTTGGTATCTGACCTCCAATTGTTGTTGACTCCATCCAAGCCGATCATAATTTCATTGAGTTTGGTCATGAAATATTTTCTACCACCATTCCCCCCTCTTTTCACTGATTCTAAATCATGTAGGGCAGTTGTCAGTCACTGATGGAAGTATGCCTTAGGTAACTGCTTAACAACTAAATCAAGAGATTTAGCCTTTCCAGAAACAGTAAGGAGGTTGAATGACCAGCATGATACAACCTATACAATATATTCAAAATGCCGTCAAACCAACCAAAAAACAAGAAATGTAATGTGGAAACTACATTAAAGCTGGATTTAAAAACTTTAACGCAAAAATTACAAAGGGAAATAATCCATACTAATGGCAGATAGAGTTGTGGTTACTTTCTCATCTGTTCATCACATGGTACGTTATCATAAAATGAAGTTATATAAGATCTGACAATAAATGGCAGAAATATATGGAAAAGAAAAGCTTTAACGCAATTGTTAAAGACACAAGACGCCTGATCGCCGCCCATCTGCTCGCCCACCCATTGGCCCGCCAACCGGCCTGCCTGTGTTTTGCCAAACTATTAGCCGAATTTTTTGTTGAAAAAATCGGCTAATAATGACAACTAAAATCTACATACCATAGTTTTCAATAGATTGTAAAACACTCATGATAGCTTTAACACTACACAATAGTTCAGATGGTTTAGCTATCTCATTCGTATCAGGATTGTACATCATCATACCAACTAATGCTCTGAAATGTCATTTATAAATCATTTTAATATAGTCTTGTCATATCTCAACTGTCAAGGCTTTCATAAAATCACAGAGACTGAATGTGTTAAATTTAAGACATGTCTCTTTGTCATAAAACTGTATGGATTTTAAAAAGCAAAATTAAAAATCATTTATCAATGAACTGCTTTACATTTATCAATGAACTGCTTTACATTTATCAATGAACTGCTTTACTACATTTTGAAAGTCAATACAGTACAATGTAAAACGTGAATGTGTGAAGGAATTTTTGAAAGGCAGGGTACGATCTTATTATGATCAACCTAATAATTAACACAAGTATATCATATAGGGCACGTTCTGCAATGGATTGCTAGCTAGCGCTTTTTGCAAGTGATTTATTGTAGCACAAAAGGTCTAGGACACGGTTTGCTTCAAACTAGCAAATCCAAGATGGTGACTTTCTAAAACATAATGTTCAGAATTGCAACAAAGGAAAAATATCTAAATCAATTATCACCATAATTATTCCAATCAACCGCTTTGACGAAGTATATGCATTAAATGAAATATATATCAGTATTCTTGAAAAAGAAACACATTCCCACCAGGGGCAGCCATTTTGAAAAAGGCAGAAAAGTTACGAATGATACCGCTAGCAAGAAAATAACTAGCAACGTTTCCCTAGCTAGCGATTCAATTTGCTCACTTGTAGCAAACCGTGCCGTAGGAAATCGCTACAAAGCGCTAGCTAGCTATCGCCTTGCGGAATGTGCCCTAAATTGTAGTGTAGAGATATGTTTTAAATTTGATGCATATTAAATTTTCTTAATAATAAAGAATACCATTTTATAAATCTGAATATCATTTGAAGTCTCATCATATTTCAAAACTTTATTTTTTCATAATAATTTGTGCCAATTATGTATGCATAAAATAGTTTCAAGAATTTTGTAAGAAATAATCATGTGAAATGTCTAACATTATGAACGTGATTTTAACTAAATATTACAAGACTATCTCTGGCATGCTGGTGTTACTACATATAATCATAACATTCATAGAGATTGACAAATCTTCAATAACAATATAATAATAATATCCAATTTGCGGGTTAAGCGCAAAATGGTCGTAACTCAATATAAGAAAAGAGTGAGTTACAACAGTTTTGCACTAAACCTGTGAATTGTATGTCTAACTATTGTTAAACTTTATCAATTTTGGGTACAAAAGTACTTCATGAATATTTAAATCAGGGGAGTTATAGTATGCACCACAGACAGATGAATAAAATTAAACGGTACAGCATAATTTCGAACTTTGTCAAACTCAGAATATCATGCAAAATGGTAGAAAAAATGTAGGAATTGAAACATATCCGCCAAGAATTTCAATACTTTGTTATACAATAATCAGAATCATACAATAGTGGTCTTGCAAAATGTGAAAAGACAGTCAGTGGATTTTCATATTTTCATACACTAAAGTTTAAACTGTTGTTTACTATGCAATCTGGGATCTGAGGTTATAACACTAAGTAACAGACTCTGAACTAAATACTAATTTTTTTTCTCAAACTGTATAAAAATCATATCATCTTTAGCAAAATAAACCAATGTTTTATAAAACCCCTTACTTGTCAATCTCAAGTTTTCGCCAATTTCCTTACTAGAAAAGGGTTATAATGTTAAACAAGAGCACCGCTAAGCGGAGCATTATATGTCCGAAAGTGTTGTTTTTTTAGTTAAGATGAAGCATTTGTAAGACATGAGAATATTTAATATGAATATCATATTATGAATAATTGTGGAAAACAAAGTAGAGAAAAAAGATACCATTAAGAATGCTTCTTTTTATTTGTGGTGAATATAACTTAAGTTATGCTCCGGAAACTGTTTTCAGTTTTAAGGTAATAGTGACCTTGACCTTTGACCTTGTGACCCCAAAATCAATAGGGGTCTTCTACCCGATATGGAAAATCATCGTATGAAGTTTGAATATTGTGGACCAAATGGAACTTAAGTTATGCTCCGGAAACCAAATTGCTAACAGACGGACGGACAGACGCCAAGGGGTATAAAATAATATGCCCGAAATTCTTTCGGGCATAAAAAAATAGAGATAATCAAAGTTGTCCAAAATTGAAAGCATATCTATAAGAACGGAACTAAGATATTGAATGTACACCGTTAAAATAACCTCAGGCCAAGACATAGGGAATTTTACATGCTTAATTAGGAGTGAAAGTGTAACTGGCTTTACAGACTTCATAGACGTGTCATTCATAGAATGTCTCATTGATCAGTAAGCTTATCATTACACAGAAACCACAGAATAGCTTTTACCATTTCATAACTTGAATGATCAAATACAATGTTACAGTAAAAGTGAATAAAAAAGAATAATAAAAAAATTGTTCAATATACCTAATATTCAATTAACTTAATACACACAGAAAAATAAATCTTACAATAAAAATATGACAAATAGACAAATTTCATTAATTATACAAGGAAATGATTATCAATAATTCACATAAAAAATCCTAAATCTTTACGTTAAAAGTAAACATTAAATTTAAATTAAAGGGCCTTCAATCTTTTGTTATTTTCTTTGTTTCCCTAGCTAAATATACTGTATTAATGGAAACTCTACAAGAAGAAGAGCCTAAAAAAACCTAATATTTGTCTTGACAATCATCCATAAACTGCAGTCATCAACAAATTATGATAAAAAATTATAGATCTAGCACAATAACTTCTAGCATTAAACTTTGTTCATATAAATTTTATATTTTGATTCTGAGAAAATGTAGTACAAGAAGTAACATTGTTTCATTCCCAGCATGCATCATGAAATAAAGGTCATTATAAATTTTGTTCGGCGATATGGTTGGAAAAAAATCTCGAAAAGTCGATGGTCCATAGTGAAATCTAATTTTTAGAATCAAAATAAGGCCACTCCAAGTTGATCATATGTTCTACGGATTTTTTGGGGAAAAAATGGGGCGAGGGAGCAAAGAAAAAAAATTTCACAAAATTTCGCAATTCACAAAAATATTCACAAGCTTTATATAGCGGTTTGACCAAATTTTTATGAGCGAGCGAGGAAATAAAAATATTTTTTTTGTAAAAACGGTCAAAATTAAGGTGCGAGCGAATCCATAGAACATATGATCAATTTGTTGTGGCCTAACAAAAAGTTTTCCACATTTTGTCATAGTATAAAATATATGTACTGGTTTCAATGCACTTATTAATCAAATAAATTGTGCTAGAGCCCTCGTGATTTGATTTTGACCAATTTAAAACCTATGTTTGATAATTCATCATCACAGATGGAAAAATATTGTGAAATCTGGCCCTCAAACAATATCATAAAGTTCCGTAAAGTTCCGCTATTAAGAACACTTTAACTATTTCAAAATCATGCAATTTTCGACAATTTTTAAGTCCGAATGCATAATTTGAGAAAAAATGACTACAATATTAAGAAGGGATTAGGAGGCAAAATTTTCAGTTCTAATTTTCCTGGTTCTGCATTGTATTTTTATAATTGTGATTGAAACAGACAAACTGATATATTACTTGGCAAAATATTTCTATATTTTCTCTTTATATTTGGTGTGTTTCCTAACTAGACCCACGTGGGTCAGGTTAGCTAAAATTAGATTAGTGTTAAAATATGCATTTACTGGTGAGATGATACTAGAGCTTGTTATTGTGCAACATTAGTGTAATTCTATTAAAAAGATTTCCTAACTGCATAAGAATGTTGAAAAGACAAGAAGCGACCAATGAAAATCTTTAATTTCAGCAAGTACGACATATAACAATTCTATAAATAGCTTGGTGTTTTCCTCAGTATCCTACTTTCGTTTTTAAAAATAAGTATGCCACATGTTTTAATTCGTTCAGTTGAATGCTATAAGTGACAAATTATATTAGTAAATGATTTCTTACGTTCTTAATACTGTTTTAAAGACTAAACTTGATTCTATACTTTTGGCAAAGTCATTTGCCTGCATATCCCTTTAAGACCATCGGTTTTTGTGGTCTTAGCAGCCGAACTTTACAATTTTAGATGGATGTACAAGACTGGATTGAATTAATACAAGACAATATGCGCCTCATGCACAGAACGCTATTCATAATGACCTTTAATAAGTTTTGTATAATTTCTAGAAATCTAAGAAGTTTCAGGCAATGAATCTAGGACTCAGGCGATTTTGACAACATATTGATCCCTTAAAATATCCATTACACAAAAATAACGACAAAAACAACTCTAGAAAAATGTATGTACAATATTGTATGGGACAAAAATTCAAATTATCAGTGACTCTATCTAATGCAAAGTAATTAATATGCATACATGTATATATTACTATAATAAAGTCAAACGAAAAAAAAATCTCCTACTGACCCCTAAAAGAGGTGTGTGGAAAAAATAACTTTCAGCAATCTAAGGAAAAGCACAATGGCATAAAAAATTAATATACCAAAGACAATAGAATATTAAGGGGTGACATTACAACATTATGAAAAAATGACTTTAAAGGGGGTAGGGAACACATACAAAAAATATATATAAATATAACAACATACTGTACGATGATAAAATATGAATGAAAAAAGGTGCAATCATAGCCCTTGAGTTGAAAAAAACTTAAATAAGGACATATTTCCTAAGTTTTAATAATTTGTATTAAAATTTCAAAATTCATCTTTTCAGCAATTCACAAAAGTAAACTACTACTAATAATAAATCGCCTGAGCCCTAAATACACTTACTTATCCTTAAACACATCTTTGAAAGTGAACATTCTTCAAAAACAAAGCATAACAAATATATAAACAACAACAAAATTCACAAAACAAATTTACTAAGACATAAAAAACAAGATAAGGGAGGTAACTGTCATTATTTCAGAAAAGTAAAATTTCTCATAATGATTACCTCCCTTTATATGAAACTAAGAAAGGTAATGTTGCAAGGAGCTTGGAATAATTGTAAGTCAAAATTTGATTTGACTATGGAAGGCCACAAGGGACAACTATCAAATAAGTAATGGGATTAAACGATATGGTTCAGGTTTATTTTGGTCAATATGACGATTAAACAGGAAGGCGTTTAAACAGAGAGTCAAAAACATGATAATGCCATAAATGCAAAATGGACAAAATATCAAAGAAACTTGGTAATTCATAATAATACTATTACACATTAAAAACAACTCTTTAAAAAGTGTTAATGGCATTTTACCCTAAGGCTAAAAAGCCTTCATACATTTGATGAAATTGATAATCAAGACTCTCACATTATGCGTAGCTATTTTAAAACTGGAAAAAGGTAATAGGTAATATGGTAAAAGGTAAAAGGACAGTATACAAATGTTTCAATAAAAACAACAAGTAAATCTGTGAGCTAATGCTCACTAGTGATACCCCCGCCAAAATCTAAAATATGTGACAAACAGGAAGTAGATGAGCAAGGAGCATGAAATCGCTTTACACCACATGGGACTATGGGATGAAGCAATATGCAAAGTATTAGGCTGCTGCATGATAAAGTTGCTGAGAAAACTGTGACGGAAATTTTGTAACGGACGGACGGACGCACGGGCAGACAAGGGTAAAACAGTATACCCCCCTCTTCTTCGAAGCGGGGGTATAAAAAGGATATTGCCATAACTAAAATAGTAAAACTTAGTAAAATCGTCAAGTTTAGTAAAAGCAGAAAAGTTAACTACTTAAATAAAATAGTTATAGTTAATTTTAAATACACTTTTCAAGACAATGCTAGATCACCATCTTTATGAAAGTTTTTAAGTAATAAATTGCTCCCCAATACAATTAGTATTGCCAATGAATTGTAAACTTTTACTACTAAAAATAAAAAGGTATAGCTCATCTTATCTAAAAGTACAATCTTGAAGACTAAGCCTAGATCACCAGCTTTACTACAGTTTGTAGAAAATAAACAGCTATCCAGCCAAAATAGAATTGTCAATGAAATATAAGAACCTTCAACAAATACTTACTTGTTAAATCTTGTCTCTAGTTGCTGATGAAAGAACTCTCTAGGAACAAAACCATGTTCCCATACTTGTATAACAGCACTGTGATTGATAGCAAAACATAACTCTGTTAGAGCCATGTGTAACTTATCCATCCTGGAAATAGATAACATGATCATTATTATGTAGAGAAAATTGTCTGGTTAACAGTGGCATTATGTTACACTGTTCAGGACATGTCCGGTTAACAGTAGCATTATGTTATACTGTTCAGGACACCAATTTTCAATGTAAAATAAATAGAAATAAATAAGAAATTAGTGATAAAAATGTAAACTTAGGTGGAATCATGAACTGTGAAGGATGTATGTCCAAAAATATGAATTATAAAGGCTTTTTATTTATTTGTGTTATTGTATATACATATGTTTTTATGGTGGAGGGTTTTTACTTACATGTATTTATTATTATTTTCTTTATAACATTTTTGTACAACGCCATTGAATATGTAACATAGAAATAGGCGTTTAATCAAATGAAAAAGTTTAAGTTTAAAGTTTAAGTTTAAGAGACATTCGGAACAATCTTGGCCACCATCTACGAAGCTATACCTCAGAAATCAGTCATAGTAGGAATACAACCAGGTTATAAGATCTGGCGATTTACTCCCTGGCAAGTAGTTCTATTATTGTTTATACATGGACTTATAATCAATATTATCTAACAATTTGCTATTATACTAATTAGCTACAAAACAACATTCAGAAGTCTTAATCATAGCAAATGGTCATGGATTGTCTACATATACATTAAAACATGACCACCTGTCATTTTTATGTACAATACTTAATACTAGCATTGCTACACAATTTATCAAAACATTTATCAGTACAATGCATTACACATATTTCTGTGCAGTTCAGACTATATTACCACTGACACAAAATTCCATCAAATGAACTTTTTCTACGGAATCCATGTTAGATCTACTTTTTCACCTAATGATATCCAAGGTTTATCTGCGAAAAAGATCGCTGAGGTAGTTCCGAATGATGTAGAGAAAAGTGTATTATGGCATACTAACTTATGTATTTTAAAGTCATAAAACAAAATGTGATTCAAACAAAGGTTGGTAAATTTCTAGCTGAAGGATATTAGCAGTGTCCCTAATGGAGTTTGCACCCAGGACCTCTCAATCCCTAAGCCTGAGTCCTACCACTGGACCACTGCTTATACTATGCATGACATGTACCCAAAAAGATTAATCAATGTCAAGCATTATTCCACAATAAGCATGTTGGCTCCATCAAACAATATATCTTGCAATGTTTCAACCAAACATCTATCATATTCTAAAGTTGGTTGTAAACTACTATATAGTCGCATGGCTAGTTTAGGTGGTAGTGCAGGTTTGATTCCTGCCCTGGCATATTTTCAATGAGCTTGGTCATGAAATACTTTCTATGGTCATTCACACTCATACCCAAGATTCTAAATCATGTAGGGCAGTTGTCAGTCACTGACAGAAGTATGTGCCTAATAACTGGTTAGTGGCGATCAATATCTCTGAGAAACAAATAAGAACTAGAAAGAAGTAAGAGTGATACCTTGTAAAATTTTCTCTATTTTTTCTAGCACTTTCATGACCTGGTTTTTCTGGTTCTTTATCTTTTTCTTTGTCTTTTTTCTTCTCTTTACCTGTTTTCTTCTTATGACTAAATTGTACACTGTGTTTAGGTAACAACTGTAAAATATATTGTAAATTATTAGTTTATAATCAAACCAACATTGGTGGAAATACATAAATTCACCCTTATGTAGGAGCAGTGGTCCAGTGGTATGATGCATGCTAAAGGTTCTTAGTTCAAAAGCCATAACGGGAACAGCTTGTTTCCCTGACCAAGAAATTAAGGCCATGCCATATCGGAATTTTGTTAAGCGTCCGCGTGCGCATAGGTTTTAGAGTCCTAAATCTGAATAAAAAACAAAATTCAGATATTCGGAATTTCAATACGACAATTCAATTCAGGTAAAATTGTAACCGCGTCATTAATACAATATATATTACGTGGAAAAACACTAGTCATTTTATATTAAATTCAGACCATTGTTTCATATTATGAGAATGATATTCCATTGAAAAAAAATGCATTGGGTTCGTTTTGTCGTAAAAATATTTGTGTTTTCGTTTTTGGTTTGTGTGTTTTTGTGAATAGGTACCTAGGTTTGTCAAATTTGAGTTGACGCTTAACAGAATTCCGATTTGGCATGGCCTAATGTACAGTTGTAAATGGGTTCTGTGAGGAGTCAACTGTCTGAAGGTGATTTTAATGGTCAGGGATTATCATATAAGTCAAGTGTATATATATATGGAAGCAGACTTTCAACCACACTTTAACTTTTAACATTTATGCATTCTGAAAATCTTCAAATTTGTAACAGAATGTCACAAAAGTATTCATTAACAGAATTCTTTTAGTTACATTATTGTTTTGTCAAACATCATACCATATTGCTTAACTCTGTTCTCACTCTCATTTTTTGGCAGAAATATATAAAATTTTATCCTTTATTTTATAACTTAAAAAATATGCAATCTTAAATTCATGCAGATTTTTTAGCACATGATTCTCATCTTATCACAAACTTTAGCAGTAAATTAAAAGCTCTTAAATTACATAATTTAAACATATACTAAATGTTCACCTTGGTCAAAAATGACATGGGACCAGTTGTCCAATGGACTATTTGTTGAGCTCCCACTAAATGTACTAATTTAAAAGGAAAACATGCATTCAGTGCCTAAAGCATGCAAATGCTTGAAAAATTCCTTTCAATTTTAAGACAGATATTGTAGTCTTAAAGTCACTGTCTGTCAGTCACTGATGGAGGAATGCACTAAGTAACTGGTCAACAACTGAATCCAGAGATTTAGCGTTTTCAAAGACAGTAAGTATTAGGGCTGTGGATCATTGAGCAAGTGGCGATCCGAACCAGGATTCATGTGTAGCGATTCACAGGTAGAACCACGAATCATTTTTAATGGCGAAACATACAGAATCCATGTTATGACAAATATAAGTGAAGAATTATAACAGCTTTTATTATATGGAAACCATGTCGTGCAAACATTTCTTTTACCAGACGCTTTATGGACATTTTCAACGATAACATTTTTGTTTAAATGTGTATCAATCGATTGAATTGTGACACAAGATAATTCGGTCCCAACATAAATTAAAGTTTTCATTGGTAGGACGGATCGTTTTCAGTGGTAATTAAAATGAAAATGTTCTTTCATTTCTTTCCAAATTAGATTGCGATCTGAGGATTTCAGACCTGACGAATATTCATACTTGATTTTCTGGATGAGATCACCAATATCCAAGTACTCGGATACTCACAGCAGCTCTAGTAAGTATGTAAAATGATTGCAGTGAAATGACCTAAACAGCGTGTTGCTATGGCATTAAACCCAACCAAATAATTATAAAGATAACAAGTAAATCTGTGAGCTAATGCTCACTAGTGATACCCCCGCCAAAATCTAAAAATATGCGACAAACAGGAAGTAGATGAGCAAGGAGCATGAAATCGCTTTACACCACATGGGACTATAGGATGAAGCAATATGCAAAGTTTCAGGCTGCTGCATGGTATAGTTGCTGAGAAAACTGTGACGGAAATTTTGTAACGGACGGACGGACGCACACACGCACGCACGCACGGACAAGGGTAAAACAGTATACCCCCCTCTTCTTCGAAGCGGGGGTATAAAAAGTAAGATGTGCATACCTTATAACTAAGTAGACACTGTTCTTCACATATAGCTGTAATAACTTGGTTTACTTCATCAGCCATATCTTTAAGGAACCAATGAGCATACTGTACACTGGTTGTACCAATAGAATGTCTCTGTAAAACATTGATACATCATAGTGAAAATAACAATGTTCATATAATTTGACAAGTTGAAAATTTTGCTCTTTGCTATGTAACAGTCAGTTTTTTTTTTCATATCAATTCAATCATTCTAACAAACAACAAATTCTTAGATCTTGGAGAAACGTAATCAAATTCAATTTCAGGAGATGGGACTACCTCAGTGAAATAAAACATGTAGATGTAAAACTTCATAAAATCTAAAGTATATAAAATCATAGTTCAGTTTAGAATAACCATTAACCAAATAAACCAACTTAGAGTAACATAGCTGATGTTGAAGACAATTATGCTCATCGATTTCATAAATTTTTCGACTGTTCCTGATATGTTTGCTTTACACCTTTTTGTCAAAATAGATCAATGAAAGTCTTACCTCTTCAGGACATAATGTATGTGTAGCATTCATAAAATGTCCACAAATCATAGGAAATACAACACAGAATCTATGTTGTGCTGGAAACTCCATACATTGTTTAAACTGATGTTCAAATATTGTAGTGTAAAAACTGAAATATATTTAAAATGGAATTCATATATAGTTGGCAATTTTACAAATAGGAATGCAATTTGAGTGAAAAATTGCCATGAATTTTGTAAAAATGGCTGATTTTTTAAGTAGAAAATTGTCGCTGTTATTTGCAAGAAAATGAACAAATAGAATATTCATTAACATTCATTTATCAAGTTAAAGGCATTCTACTTTTGATTCCATCCAAACTATTGTCCAACTTGAGTATATGAAACTTCGAAAAAGATAACCTTATATAGCTGTTAAGTTAACGTTGGTTTTTTTTTTGTAATCAATATCCAAAATGGTGCGTGTAATGAGATTTGGTAAAGTCACTGATTGAATTATATGCCAAGCAGTTGGTTAACAGCTAAATCCAGAGATTTAGTCTTTCCAGGAACATAAGAAGGTGGACTGACCACTCTTATATGACCTATACAATGTGTTACTATGGCATTTAACCCAACAAAAAAGCTCCCAAGTCAGGGACTTAAATGTTACTGCACATCAGGACAGAGTCAGACCAAAGCTAATCTGGGCAGACCTGGTTAAGTGTGATCGGCTGGTACAGAAAATGGATGGCACCAACCCTCAAGACCGCCAATCATGGAGAGGAAGACTTCACTCCAGACGAGACAGACAGGCCTCACCCTTGCCAAAGGAATAATTAATGGCCTGTTGAAACTAAACCTGATGATGATGATGATGATGTTGATGATGATGATGTTGATGATGATGATAAAAATACTCACCAATATATAGATAGATCAGAGACTTCATTTAATACTTCATCTAAATAATCTACCATTTTTGTATGAAATATTATTGTATTTAAATGTTTGGCTAAATCTTGATGATCTTTTAATATCAATCCAGCTTTGTTGACACTTGTATAGGCCTAGAAACAGAAAATATATAACATAATTGAGTATAAATGGTCTGTAACAATTATCTGGTTATGCCACAGTCCCATAAAATCGTGGCTTGTTGCGGACCCGTGCCTTGCGTATTAAGGTAACGGTACATACATGGTACAAAACAACACACCCGTACGGAGCCGTAGCTGGAAGGTGTGCATGTTTAATCCTTACTCGGCCATGATTTTGTTCACGATTTGACTCTGAAACTGATACATGTATTCTGGGCTTATCTCAGGGACCCTGGTAAAAACGTAACAGTCCGTACAGGTACACAAGAGTTCGTACGGGTCCTTGCGGAACTTGATTGGACGGCGCCTGTACCATACCCTCACGACTATATTTATGTTTATGGGACTGTAGCTTTAGTCAACACTTGTCTGATTTTAATAAGAAAACAATTCCAGTTCCTGGTATTGAATAAATCTTTCCTTTATAAATATATTATCATGAGATAAAAGTATGACTCAATGATTTAAATAGAATAGAATATTTTATTCAACTTATGTCATTTTGACATCTTGTCATGTACAATTACAATATCATGTTATGTATATCAAGTAATTACATAAAATGAGTTAGTTCATATGATGATCATAGCAAAATGTGTTAATACATGATCAAAATTATCATTCGTATAAACAAGTAAGTCAATAAAAGAACAAAAAAACACACACATAAGTAGAGCCAAGTACTCGTTATTATACAAACAACAACAATAAATTTTACTTAAGTAATAGTGCCTATCAAACTATTTCTTCTTAGAAATGCAAATTTTTTTTAAAAAATACAGAGATTTGAGAGTATAACTTTAATTCATTTTTTTTATAAAAAATGTATCTGAAAATACTGAAAAAAAATATGTCAAGTCAACTCATCTCAAAAAGAATTTAATATGATAGAAAAAGGATGATTTAATTTTAGGCCACAGTCCTTGAACCCATACCAGTTCAAACCATTATAATATGGACAAGTGGTAATGGTTGCAACTATAAATCAAAATCAGATTTGCTACCTGAATACATTTGAAACACTCAGGCATTTGCCAAAGGTTGTGATTTTGATTTTGCTACCTTTAGGCAAAACCATTGTATAGTACTTAGCTAAAACAAGAATTGCTGTTTAAAAGCCCTAGATTGCAACTTTCCTGAGCAACTGGCTACTGTCATTGACTTAAGTTACTTTAATTGTAATAAATGAAGATTAATACTTTATAAATACTAACCTGTAGTCTAAACCAGTCAAGTCGAAGTCCTCGGAAATCAAACATTTCATTGTCTTCCACTGTAAAAATATAATAAATTGTTTACTTCAATACAATTAAAACATTTATTACCAAAAATTCTGTATTAATCCCCCTTTGGTGTTACATTTTTTTTTATAAAGGCGGGGGTATTTATACAAAAAATGGTGAAAATACTACATTTAATACAATATAGTGAATTTACACTTAACTGACTTCACAGCCATTCAAAATCAATATCAGGGGCAGTGACCATCATCAAAGAAGAAAGGTTGTTGTAATGTTAATAAAGCCAACCTACATATGTAAAATCCTGATTGAAACTTATAGTTACTTGGATACACAGTAATTTGGTGTAAAACAATTTTTTAAGAATAAGATTATGCATTTTTACCTTGTTTAACAGTTAAAGCTGATATTGATGTAGAAAATGATGAGAGAATAACTGATTCATCTTCTGGACACATATTTAAATTCTGTAATAAAACATAATAGTAAAGCAAACTTCGTATTGTCACACATGTCATTATATAAAACCAAAGTCTATTTTGAATGACTGATAAGTTGATAGGCATTGGACCAACTTGGATTACCTTCACATTTAGGTCATACAAATTTGAAATCTTTGACAAACAAACAAGCCTACCCATCTACATCACAGACTGTCATTCACCAGAAGAGTTTAGGGCCAGAGCCCTACCTTCACACAAATTAGTACAGAACATGGCATGTACTTAGTTTTTTAAATTCCAAATACATGTATTACAATTTATTGAGCATGAGCAGTTTTATCTAGGGTAGACCTAAAGAGACTACACAGAAACGACAGGGCGAGATTGGATATGCGGGACCAAGCCCTATGATGAGACTCCCACAGAATTCCTCTGCATCAAACTAAGCTTACTGGATGTTACTGATGCCCTCCTTACAAGAAGACTAAGATGGTATGGTCATGTGATGCGTTCTACTGGGTGCATCAACTCTATTACAAGTTTGAGAATACCATCCACTGGCAAATCTCTGGATTTAGCTGTTAACCAACTACTAAGGGCATACTTTCGTCTGTGACTGACAACTACCCTACATAATTAAGAATCATTGGTAGGAGAGAGAATGACCATAGAAAAAATTTCATGACCAAGCTCAAGGAAAGTATGCCTCGCCTGGAAATCAAACCCATGAACACTTGATCAGGACACTTGCCTGCTACCAACTGAGCTAGCCGGGCGGCTCTAAAGCACTTCAGTATCAGCATTGATAATCTTAGATTGGAAGAAGAAGAAAACATTCAGGCACATTTATGACAAATTTACTTAAAATTAAAGTAATCAAGTATCAAGTAAGATTGAAACAAATCATCATTTAATTGTGTACAGTTACCTGTATAAGTTGATTCAATAAAACAGCATCATATCCAGCAAGATAAGCTACATAATATCTCTGCATTACTTGGGCATACTTCTTCACCAATACTGAAATACACCATTAAAACAAAGTGAACATTACAGTCTTCAAGACCAACTTTCATTAGCACTGGACATTGTCCAGCAAAATGCAATTCTTTATTGAACCAAATGATAATTTACTAGATCTAACAATTTAAAGGGATTTTTGTTCAAATAGGCTGCCCGTTTTAATGATTGTATTATGAAAAAGGGTCTACAAAAAAGTTTGTGAACTGACTGACCACTCAAAATCCTAAAGTCACAGGAAATATGTTGATTTGATGGACTCAGTCCAGGGTCCACCAACTTAATTTAAAGACCGTATAATATTCTAATGTACATTAAAATTATAAAAAGAATAAATCACATTTCTGAATATTTATTTGTATTCTGAAGTACAAAAACAAGAAAGTCAAGATAACTCATCTGAATTAAAGAAAGTAATATTAGACACAAATGTTTGACCAACAGTTATATGACTGATAATAAACCTCATAAGAGATTTCATTGATATGAAGTTATAGTGCATAAAGTTTGACCCCATTCTGACCTTTCACATTTGCATCTAATAATTATCTACACATATTCCAACAAAATCAGTACCACACCTATTCTACACTTCTGCAGCCATTGTAAAATTATAGAAGTGTGTTTATGTGTTAAATTTTAACACATAATCCAAACGGCCACAGTGTAATCGAGCATTAATACTACATTCGTATTCAATGTAATGAATATTCTTGTTTAAAGGTCAGGTCGGGGTCAAACTTTACACACAATACCTCTATGTTTAATAAAATATGACCTAAAAATAGTTCACAAAGTGTTTCCTGGATTTCATTCTACATGACCCATTATCATATGAACATATATGATATGAAGCTACCAGCAATTTTCATGACAATTGGAGAAAATAGAGCTCCAGAAGACTTCACAATGTGTAGTCCGACATTGTACAATAGATGGAAAATACCCTAAATGCTCACATTAAACTAAAGATGAAGGGCCTTCGTCAAATCCAGTATCAAGCTCAAAAAATAATAATCTGACATTAACTGCAATAGTAAGTTCAACCTCATAGTCATAATTGTTTGTGTAAATATTTGTAACAAAATTCACTTACTTTTAAGTTCTTCAATATAAAATAACAATTCTGGTATTTGTCTGAAATAAGTAGAATACATTTTTAACATAATATTGTTATTGTACGATTATATTGAACTGTTCGACTGCATAATTTCACGGTTATCGCACAATGAATATATTAATTTCCGCATTCTACATATAGACTTTTGAAGTAAAATACAATGTGTAGGTTAATTAAGTGTCGAAATCTCATCTGGCTGAATTGTCGTAGGATTAAAGTGAAATGCTACCGAACATCTGTTTTTGGAAGGCGTGCCAGTTTGAATCAAGCGATGCCATCAATGTTTTCTTTGTATTGTTAGCATTTTTTCTGAATATTTTGTTTTGTTTTATTCCGTATCTTTTGGAAATAGAAATAAAACGCTACAAAACTAACACTGTAAAAAAATCTGACATATTTAGCTTGTCTTACGGTTTACTCTGGGTATTCTCGTTGATAGTGTCGATTTTGGTGTCTAAAAATAATGAAGGCAAAATAATTGTCATGATGCACGGGGCATTGTGTTTCAAGCAATTCCTCCGTGATTTAAACAAGAAAAAAAAACAGTGATGAAAAAAGAAGTTTCTGACGGGATTCGAACTCATGACTAAAAGGTTTGCAGACTAACCGTCTTACCACTCGGCTACACAAACTACGATACTCAATGCTAACAAAATATAATACATCTGTGTTATTTGCTAATAATACACTCTACGTGAACTACCGAAGTTTATGCAATCGGACAGTTCAATATAATCGTACAATAAAAATTTAAAAACAAATCACACATTAATGCTAGACCTTTATGTCTTACGAGAATTTATTTTTAAAAAATGCTTACTGTAGGTCAACAAAAAAATTGGCAGTAAGGCTTAAATAATGCTGAGTGCATGATGTGTTCATCTTTTTTTGCACGAAAAATAAGCATGGAGAGAAATAAAAAATCAATAAACAAATTTTTTTTTCAATTTTCTAGCCATAATTTGGCAAAAAAATCAATGGACCATAACCAAATTGGGATATGCACATGACTGCCTGATATCTGGTTTATATGTTAAGTTTGAATCAAATCCAGAAAATAGGTGTTGAGAAATTAAGGTGACAAGTAAAAGCTAGTGACCAACCAACCAACGGGCAAGCTGACTCCTATACCCCCCCCCCAATTTTTTTCTAAAGGGGGGGGGGGTAAAAAAGAGAAAAAAGTCAAGATCTTCATAAAATTACCTGTCAACAAAGTCTTCTTGATTCATTTTAACATTATGTCTACGTCCAGGTGGGTTCTGAAAATGTCTTAGTAACCAATGGACTTCATTTTGTGCCATAGATAGACCTTGTAACACATACAAGGCTTTTGGTCCCAGCAAACCTGGCTGATCAGTGTATATCAATGTCAACTCTTTGAGGGCTGTCCTCAGAAATTTACGACGTTCACGATGTAAACCAGGCCTAAGAAATAAAAATATAATATCAACGGTAAGTACATGGTTAAAGTAGAGTGATAATAGGTCAACATTTATACTATTAATTAGGGAATTATGACAATTATCTTTCCCTGATAAAATCTTAAGTAATCCGTTTGGTAAGGTCCTTACAGTTGGAATCCTTGGATTTTATCTTTGAAGTCTTATATAAGGATAACAAAATATTTCATCTAAAATCTTTCTTGTTAATGAAGATATTAATAGAAGTGGTGAAATTTAGATAGTTCTTTACCCAGAAAATACTTAGCTTTAATTTCAAATTAGTTAAATGTTTTACAAAAAAGTTATTTAAGATTAATTTTGGCAAATTGACATTGAAAAGTAAGGGTAAAACGCGA
Source organism: Mactra quadrangularis (assembly GCA_025267735.1). NCBI lineage: Eukaryota > Metazoa > Mollusca > Bivalvia > Venerida > Mactridae > Mactra > Mactra quadrangularis. The sequence continues at coordinate 17,856,774 of CM046304.1, forward strand.
GTAATCTAACTAATTGGACCTACCAATTTGAAGTGTATAGAAGGGGAAATAACTGACTAAAGTCTCTAATTACTTCCCACACATTTTGTCGATGATGATAAATCAATCATTTTGAGGGCTTTTAGTGACAAAAAAGAACAAAATACAGCCTTTCAAAGATCTGTTTCTTTGCAGTATGTGCAAGTGTTGTCCTAATATGAATTTGTATCTCATGATTATCTCCCTTTGATTTTTGTGGTTTGTCATGCAGTTAAATATTTTTTTAGAGATTATTAAGTTTTGAAAAGTGACTTACGATGTTTGTAAAGCTTGATGTTGTAGATCGTTGACTTCTTTTACTCTTTTACTCATACTTGTATGTCTGAAAATAACATTTATATTATAATATTAGTAAATAAGTAGTTTCATATAGGCCCTATTTATTTTTTCTGACGACAGTCATATTGGCCTGAAGCTTCAGTTTTTATCCTCAACTTCTTCTGGTTAAGGGTTGGTTTTTTGCCAGCAGGAAAAATGTGTTTTTGCAAAAACTGGTAAAAACCGGCAAAAACTGGAATCTGTTCAATGTCATCATGGACATTAAAAATAATATAAGGGCTATAAATGGTTTTTGGAAAAGAGGCTTTGAAAGAGCATATAAATCTCCGAATTATACATTTACCCAACGTAAGGATATACTAAACCAGAAAAAAATTACTTTAACTGCAAAAAACTACATTTTTAATGTGTAAAGCTTATAGTTTTGATTGCAGTAGTAACTATCCCTTTAATTACAAATGTGATCTTTTGTAATCATCCAAGAGTATTTGCAACAGTCCCCTACTAAACATAGGGAAAGGCTTGACAGCCCAGGTAAAAAGACCATGTTATGTCAAGAAAAATGTTGGTACAATGAACATTCGTAAGTCCAACATCAGGCATCACAGCCTTAGAAATTTTGATAAAAATTAGCAAGGAAGACAGGCTAGCTCCGTAAACAGAGATCCTGTTCTACTCGCGTTGTCGTACTGGATCTCTACTTAGTCAATGCAAGGTCACGTCGAGATAAACTTTGTGTCAACCAATCAATGCGTAGCTTTCATCTAGACGTAAACACTATTAATCACATTTTGATTTCGTAATTTCTATTTTTAGACCAAGGTTTGCATGCAAATTTAACAGCGGTATTATTCACAGTCTGGGATTGGGTGGCTCATTTCAAATTGCGTGACGTAGGCGATGTAAACAAGTTACGTATCATAACGATTTCGTCATGAATATTATGATGAGAAAAGGTCACCTGAACGTGACCTTCATTTGGAAAAGGCCAGATCTAAATTAGCGAGTATGCAAGCGGTAAAATTTTAGATCGGGTTTTAATCAGATTGGGCTAGTACTTTAGAAGCCCTCAACATATTTCAGTTTTGACACTAACCATTTGTTTCGTTCCTGAAAGACAAACATGTTGGTAAATGAATTACACAATGATACGGTAACCAGAAGATGTCACTATTTTGTTTGCAGTAGACAGTGGAGTTATTGCACAATTGAGCTCATAAAAGCCAAATGACATAAGCAACCTGCTCAATTCATAGAGCTGCACTATGTTTTGTTAACAAAACAGTAAAGAAGTTTTTCAGCAATATTGATCTGCAAAAGCATGTAGGGCTAATAATAATGATTTTTTAACAAGCCCCACTGAAACACTACAATTTTTTAGTGCAAATTTCTACCACTGCATTGGGCTGAAAAATAATGATGACATGGAAGATCAAACACTTACCCTTTTAGACTTTCAAAATAGTTAACAATATAACTATGTATATGTAATATCTCATCTCTACATAATTGTACAATATAACCTGATTGTAAAGCTGTCTTCCAGAGATCCCATGCTTTAGCTTCTTGTAAATATTGATGACATAACATCAATCCAACTAAAAAATATGAAAAATAATACATGACTATAAGATAGGTGAACATACGTTAGCATGAAACTTAAGGCTATAAAGCGCCCACCCAGCTAGCTCAGTTATTTGATAGCACTTCACATTAAATCACATAAAAATTGCATGAAATGGCCAATTGAACATATTTTTTACATTGGTATTTTTTAATGAAATATAGATCAGTTCTTAGTTTTTTTTCAAAATTTAAACGATAAGTAATACATCATGTATTCATTAATTTTCATAAGTACAGGGTTTTAATAAACTTATTGTACTTATAGATATAACCACACCAGAGATTTTTCAGGCCATTTTGGGACCAAAATTGGGTCCCATTTCCCCCTCCAAAATGTATATATCTTTCCCCTTCCAAGGTAAAAACTTCCCCTATCGGAGTGTCCTAAATTGTTTGTACTTTTGTATAGCAGTTTTGCACATTCCTCAAGCATAACATAGAAATCACAGATGAATATGGGTTCAACAATTGAAATTTCATATAGGTAGACACAAATGTTACTCTGTTAGAGGATCCATGTTATCTCATTAATTGTAAATAAAGGATTTTTTTCCCCCTCATTTGTTTTTTGTCTCTATTCTCCCCTAAAAAAGGGCCCGCCACCTTTCCCCTAAGAGTGAAATTAACACTGAGTGACACATAAATAATTCATCAAGATATTGGGACAAGAGGGGGAACATACTGGAGTTTTTTTTCAATACAAAAATTATATAACTTACATATGATCCATCTTTCTAATGTATCTTGTGACAAATATTCACATTGTATCTGAAATAAACAGTACATATTAAGTTATAAACATAAAATATGAAGTAAACATTAGAATTCAGTGTCTCAATATAACAAATACACTTTAGTCTGTTGCATCTTGATTCAAAGAGAAACATAAAAAGTACTTTAAAGGAATTTATCAACAAAACCCTGATTTTGCATTCTGTGAACGGTGTAATTAAAAAAAGATATACTGAAAAAAAGCTAGTAATCTTATTTATAAAAATGTTCTTAGTATTTGTTTTTCCAAACTAGACCCTAATGAGTCTGACAAGCTTAAAATATATTATATATAAAATATAGTTCAAAATACAACAAATTGTTGTCAAGCCACTACTACAATATAAAAACTATGTTGATTGCAACACATAGGAAGTAAAATCTACCAAACAAACTTTAAGTTGGGTTTACCTGCCCCTTATCACTATGTTTAAATTTGATTTAAGACTATATAGTGAAAATGTTCTTTTGAAAACAGAATGATCAGATATCTTGTACATAACATTGGGTGCCGCCATTATTCTACTTTGCCTGGCATACCAAAATCAAAATATGACTAGGAACCAGACAAACAGACTTTATGTAGATGGCTAAAGTGTACTAAATCTACTGGAATCAACTAAGACATTTGACAGTGCTAGACAGGGCTCGAATTTATTGCGAGTAACTTTTATTATCTATTTCAACTTGCGAGTTAGAATAAAAGTTACTCGCAATTTTCAAAATCCACTGGCATTTCGCGAGTATGCGAGCTTAAATTCGAGCCCTGGTGCTAGAAATAAACAAGAGATGAAAAACTTACAGTTGTAGTTGCAGGTACTGTACTTATTTTCTGTGGTTCTGCAAGTAGACTTAATACTTGCATTGCTCTCATTTGTTCTGCGGGTAATGTCTTCTTACTATATATATCATGTAATGATAAAATAGCTGGTACCAATACCTACAATATCAATATAGTTTTAATATGGTAGACAGAATCACAGTGAAGGTATTTAGTAACCACTCATAAAATATCCATGGTTTTGCCTAGGTGGGTGGGGCAATTAAAAAAAAACATTTGCCATTTGAGCTAAGTAATTTTCAAAATCAAAGTATCAATGTTAATAGTGTATATGAGCACCTCTAGCAGTAATTACTTCCATATATCATTGTTTGAAGCTGCAAATGAGTGTCGGAAAGTCTTACTGAGAAATTTAGTTCCATTTGTCTATGAGCGTTATATTCCAGCCCTTTCAATATATTTGTTGAGTATATATATTACTATTTTCACAAATCTTTTCACATATGACTCTTTTGACTTAGCGATTCTTTAGGCAATAGCACAACAAATGATTAAAACATTTTCTGATTATGTTTGTGGATGGAGCTATGTGGGATAAAGATACAACCAAAAAACTATATCTTCAAACTTAAGTGTTTTTTATGTGTTTCTATGCAGCACATCCAGGGATGAAAATACAACATGCATAAATCAGCCACCAAGCAAATAAATCCCAAGAAAAGATGACAATACAGATGGTAGTGATAGTTTCAAATTGTTGCAGTCAATACTCATCAATAAGGACACCAGTCACTTATTTACTCCCTTATGGAAAAATGTAATTCATGAAACCAAATAAATCACAACAAATGATATATGAAATAACTGTTTTACCCTAGAATGAGGTACAAATTCCTCCGACATTTTCTTCATAGGATTCTCATAGTCCATAATCATCTGACCAAGTCTTGGAAATGATGGGTCTCTGTAAATAACATATTTACAAATATAAATTCATGGAAACATGTAGCTTTTTGTTTTTGTTTTTGTTTTTTTAATGCCTTAGAAACATATTGTATATCATGGCAGTCAGTCAACCTTATTGAAATTACTTTATGACCTCATTCCACAAAAGTGAGCAAAATTGACCCACAACCCGTCAATCAGTAAATTGCTTGCTACCAACAGAGTTGTTTCAGGAAAGGATTTTTATTAAGTTACAATAAATATTAAAACAGTACTTACAGCTCTTTGATTAATCAAGAAAAGTTTATCTTTGGACAATCTCTTAGTTAGTGATTCTTATAAATTGTGAAAATAGCAAGTATTAATCCAAGTTTAGTAGAAGAAAGAGAGGACACAAAATACACCATTTCTAGACATAGTTTCTATACATTTCCTATACGTTGAAACTCAAGTATGAGTAAACCCTCTTCTTCTCCCTTCTTGATCACAAGAATGAAAATCTTATCTAAGCATATAAAGTATATTTTCTACTCACCCTGATCCATGTAGATATTCATGTGCTACATTATATAAAGCTAAAACAGTTTTCCTATCATCAACCTTTGATACAAGTATCATTATAGAGACATATGTTGTAACAAGGTCAAGGTAATTCTTACAAAGGTCATAGTTCATTGTCTGAAATATAGGTGGGAAAAATTAAAGTCCACTTGAAAGTTTGCTTCTACATATATATTCAGCCAACTTTACAATTTTGCACAATAACCCCTAATCATTGAAATCTTCTTCAGACAGGCAATTGCTCACAGTTCCTATTTACAGCTGGATGGAGTAGAACATTTAAAGGTAAATTTCTTGCTCAAGGAAATTAGCAGTGCCCCTAGTGCAGTGATTATTCCAAAGCAGAATAGCAGGGCACTCCACCCTGCCCTTTTTCTCTCATCCCTGCCCTTTTTAGGCTCTTTCTATGCAGTTATAATACATTTAAGACATTAACCTTCAGATATGCCCTGCCCCTTTTTGTGCCTCCCTGCCCTTTTCTGACTTCTGTAATAATCACTACTAGTGGGGTTGGTAACACGGGACCTCTGGATCTATAAGAGCCCGTCTATCACAGGACCACAGCTTCTAAATAGATTTATCATAAAATAATGCTTTCACTTGTGAAAATGCATGTTTTTCTGAGCTCACACAGTGAAATAAAAGAAATTAGCTAAATATCAACAAGTATCCTCTATATGTTACTTTACAATACTAAAAAATCAACGAAGTAAACTTACGATATCCAGATAAACTTGACAAGCATCAATAGTAGTGAGTAGATCTGCTACATGATCCTGTCAGAATAGAACATGGTTATATTACATTAATATTAATAGAAATATACATTGTTTTTTTTAGTTTTTTTCTTTTTTTTAACATAGTATTCAACTCATATTTAGGTCATATATACGACGGCCAGCTCTTCCTACTATAGGCTTCCTGGACACTTTTCTATCACCAGTACAAACTTACCCTACCACGAGGCCGACAACTCATGTATAGGGTATGACCTACCGCGGCCGGGGTTGAACCCGCGATCTCCGGATTCGAATGATTCAATAAAGTGCACTTTACATGTCAAATTTTAATTTAACACTGTTCTTGTATCCTTATGTAAAATATGGACGATTTAGTACTTGACTCTTAGAAAAATTGTAGAAGTAGTCTAAAACATAAGGATATGAAAGTGGTTGCCCAAACATGTTAGTTTAGTAGGAAGCACTTAATCTTGTTAGTAGATATTTGGTTGCCATAAAAGATTTCTGTTTGCCAAAACTAAAAAGTATTTGTCCCGGGCAACCAGACACACAAACATTTTGTAGACTGTGGAACATTTTGTAGACTGTGGAAAAAGAACACACCGAACTAAAACAATAACAAGCTTTAAGAATAATTTATTTTTATTCATGTACTTTTTGGGGGGTTTAATGCTGTGTCAACACAAATTATGGTCATTTAACAACGGCCAGTTCACCTAACCTAGTTTTCCTGGACCAATAACCATTACTCACCTACCCTTCCAAAAACACATAAAACTTCTCCATATAACTTATTAAGAAAATCAACATCTATTTCAAACTTTCATGAAAGGGAATAACCAGCCTAGGTGGGATTAAAACCAGTGACACCTTCAGGACACTAGAATTGAAATCCAACAAAGAGCCTAATGTGCCACAGACAGGGGTATTTTTTCTTTCAAAGATTTCAACTTAAATATCAACTTTTTCTGAAACTACCTAATTTGTATGGAAACATTTTTTGAAGCAGGAAATTAGTGCTTTGATAATGACAATTCTAGTGCATATGGACATATTACTACAAATGATTGTGTCTCACATAGTAAAAATCTACCCCGTATGTCACGGTATAGACAATTTTAGTGCATTTTTGTGACTTTTATTGTATATTTCTTGCTATATAGGTCAGTTTGTCTTAAAATATGAAGAATTATATTTTATCACAATTACAGACACTGAATAGTATTTTCAAAATATGGAAAAATCTTAACCAAATCTGTGAACTAGTATCTTTAAATATATTTAAAAAAAACTAAGCCACATACCTTAAAGTCCATGATGTCAACAAATGTATAGTAATAAAGAGACAATGATTTTACAACCTCTGTTTTAATGTTGTTCACTGGAACAAGCTGAAATATAATAGAAGGTTTCGATAGGATCAAAATATAATGGAAGGTTTCAATAGGATCAAAATATAATGGAAGGTTTCAATAGGATCAAAATATAATGGAAGATTTCAATAGGATCAAAATATAATGGAAGGTTTCGATAGGATCAAAATATAATGGAAGGTTTCAATAGGATCAAAATATAATAGAAGATTTCAATAGGATCAAAATATAATGGAAGATTTCAATAGGATCAAAATATAATGGAAGGTTTCGATAGGATCAAAATATAATAGAAGGTTTCGATAGGATCAAAATATAATAGAAGGTTTCGATAGGATCAAAATATAATGGAAGGTTTCAATAGGATCAAAATATAATGGAAGGTTTCAATAGGATCAAAATATAATGGAAGGTTTCAATAGGATCAAAATATAATGGAAGGTTTCAATAGGATCAAAATATAATGGAAGATTTCAATAGGATCAAAATATAATGGAAGGTTTCAATAGGATCAAAATACTGAGAAATAACTTCAAATGTACTTTTTCACTGTGTTATTTACAATCAGCAACAATTTTCCTTCACACATATTTTGCCAGTAACTATCAATAAATTACTTAAAAAATTACCCTCACAGTTTTTGCTATAAGTGTTTAACTTATCCAAAAGCAAACTGGACTCTAATACTTAAAGTAACAACAAATAGAAGTTTGCAAGGTCTGGAAGTATTTGAGGTATACATGTTAAAACAATATTGACTGTAAAATGTGCATATAGAGGGATGTCCAAAAAGTTTAAGTAGACCATAAAAATGCTGACAGAGAAGTAAGGGTAGTTAAAATATAATGAAGACAGTAGAATAACTAAGTGAGGGGTGTCTAAACAATTACATTGTATGTAGACATTAGGCAACATAGTAAAACTAATCAATGATACTTACAGCATTAGATTTGGTATCAATTTGTGGAAATCTTCTTACAAGATATTTGAGAGCTGGTTCCTGGGATTTATCAGACAAGAATGCTGGTTTATTCTCTGTGGTTCCCAGCATCTGTGAATAAATATCACATATAACTATATTTTGTATTTTATCATGAAAAACAGTCAATAAAGGATTTTAATAATGATATTAATATTATAAACAATACAATTATATAGAAATTTGTGTTCCAATCTAAATGTTAATCTATTATTAGTTTTAAGTGAACAGAACAGAACATCATATTCATATCTAAGTATTATTAATATCAGGGATCAGCCTGGGTTCAATTTATCAGGGATCAGCTTGGCTTCAATATTTGGGGAGAAGTGGTGATTTCTTGCACCCATTAATTTAGGCAAAAGTGCAGTGATTTCAGAGGGATTAATCTAGCTGAAAATGTACCATGAACCGAATCCAAAATTTGAAATCATATTTCCTGAGCTATTTTCATTAGACATTTGCACAGTCACCATGGTTTGAGACTATTTAAGTCCAGGTCAGAATCTGAATTATTTATTTTCAAAAAATATGGGCAACTTCACTCTGATTTGCAAAGAGATAAGTTTGAATGTAGAGGGTTAAATGTTGCCTGAATGGCCATCACAACTGATCCCTGATTTAACTGGAATGTACATCCAATAAAACCTTCAAAATACCTGACAAAACTATGTAATAATTATTCTTTTTGAATCTACTTTTTAACTAGACATACAAATCAAGTTTTTAGCTAAAGCACATTTCAAAATTGTTTATTAGTTGCAAAAAAACCCACCAAACTTTGAACAACCTTCTTGACTTTTTCATAGCCTTAGCTTAAAGCGAACTACTCTTATATATAAATTATGCTAATTCAATTAAGACCAGTGGAATTTAGCGGCATTAGTTCAATGTAAATTCATGTAAGACATTCTGAATCATCAAATATGTTTGATAGTCTTGCTTCCCTTGAAGTAAAGAAATTTCTTGTGAAATAAATACACATCAAAACCACCACATATTTCGAGCAACATACAACACATGACAACATTGAGACAACTCATGAGTGAAAGTTGAAAGTTTTGTAGATATTGTGCGTAAAGTTCGACCCCGATCTGACCTTTCACATTTGCATCTAATTATTATCTACACATATCCCGACGAAAATCAGTACCATGCTTATTCTACACTTTGGCAGCGATTGTACAAGTATGTTTGTGTGTTAAATTTCAACAAAAAATTCTCAGCCACGGTGTAATTGAGCATTAATACTACATTCGTATTCAATGAAATGAATATTCTTGCATAAAGGTCAGGGTGGGGGTCAAACTTTACGCAAAATACAAAAAACCTACTTCAAAAGTACTGAAATAGAAATATTTCATAAAATATAATATAGAGTAAATTATTCCTGAAATACTCAAATCAGTATTAATACTAAAGACTTTCACCCATGGACAACTAAAACCCTTAAAACATGCATTTTAAAGATTCTTCAAAACCCTTAACTACCCATCTTAAAACTAATTACAATCATAACATAATTTTACGTTAAAACTTTGATACTAAAAATGAAAAATACATGTGACACATAACATAAAACCTCTATCAAATGCCCCCAGTGATGTTATATTTTCCAAAAAGGGGCCTTATTAAGTGTATCAAAAATTGTTTAACAGATCATGCATAAGACTCAAGACTTGGAGTTTTGACACGCGATAATTCCAACATATCACTTTTTGACCATTTTTTTTTCAAAAAATGGGGGGGGGGAGTTTTATAGGGCAGTGGCATTAAATAGAGAAAATACAGTATAAACTTATTGCAGTCAATACTGACTGGACATTTATTATGAGTCAACAAACAATATACACTTATTTCATGGGTGTTTGGGGAACAGTCAAAACTATTTTCCCGAGGTATCAGGGACAACTTAAGAACTGTTGCCCGAGGCCGTTAGGCTCTCGCTCATTGGACGCTTTTAGTTTTTTTAATGCGGTTACTTCCCTTGGCACTGCACTCTATGAAACAGTTCGCACAGGAGGGCAACAGTTCGCACGCGAGGGCAACAGTCAAAACTGTTTCATGCGCAGTGGCGTTGCACAGTAAAACATAACAGGTTTAATCCGGTTTCACTCAGAATAGTTGAAAAACAGTTAAAAATAGAAAATTGACATTTATATAGAGCATTAGGTAATAATATAATATGATTCCTACTGTGTTATAAATCACCAATATCTTATTCTATATTACTTAATGGACATTACAGCTGCATTAATAAGCTTAATGACTATCTCTATATAAAGTCCCAAGCTTTGTAAGTCCTTGGTATTCAAATCAACTGTAGCCAGTTCGAAGCCTGGTTGAGAACTGGAGAAGGGGATCAACATGGCACAAGATGCTGCAGTAAGAACCATATCCCAGCAGAAAAAGAGGTTAAACTAACAGCATATCCTTGCACTAATCTGACTCTGCACATACAAATACAATTAGGGACTTTAGTCAGTTATCTTTCCTTGATAAAATCTGAAGCAATCCAAATTTTGGTAAGTAGGTCCTTACAGTTGGAATCCTTGGACTTTATCATTGAAGTCCCATGTAAGGAAAACAAAATATTTCATCTAATATCTTTCTTGTTAATTAAGATATTAACAGAAGTGATGAAATTTAGATAGTTCTTCACCCTAACAATACTAATAGCTTGATTTTCAAACAAATTAAAAAATTCACAAGAAAGTTATGGCAAATTGTCATTGAAAAGTAAGGGTTAAATCCAAGTAATTCAACTAATTAGACCTACCAATTTGAAGAGTATACAAGGGGAAATAACTGACTAAAGATCCTTATTATCAGGGACATTTTTAGGGGTTTCAAAGACCTCGGTTACCATGGCAACCCATGTCAAAAATTAAATAAAAAACTTAAACATTGTACAAAAGTAGAAATCACACAGATGTACAATTTAAAAAGCTAAATGTGCAACACAGCAATACAACAACTAGAATAATCTAAATTTCCTGTAACCATAAATTAAAAATCCCACAAAAGTGACGAACAGAATTTCAAACGGTTGATACAAACAACATGTACGTATAAATATATTTACAAAAATTTACAACATTAATTTCATCATTGTACTTACACACATCTTTATAAAATTAGCAAAAAAAAGAAAATAAATACAAGTTAGTAAGTTTGTTAATCCACATTTTCTCTAAAATACTAACAGAAGCCTAATGTATTAAGTTATTTAAATAACTAAAATCATTTCTACAATTAATTAGTCAGGTCATTAAATGAAATTAGAATTTGAGTGATCCATTGGCACAAATAGTGTTTTATTCATACATATAAACTTTCTGCTTTGGTGACAAGAATTTGGAAAGAAGTAAAATGTAAGCAAACTTTTCTACTCTCAGTTTGTAATACATTGAACAAGAAGTAACTTTAACAAGACAATACAACCAACAGAGTTGGTATCTAAGATCAACTCAGTTCTTGTCTAATCCCTCCTTTATGAGCAGTCAGTCAACCTACTTATCATTCCTGGAAAGGCTAAATCTCTAAATTTAGCTGCTATTAAACCAGTTATTTTCATCAGGGACTGGGATTGAACCTACCACCCCTCAATCAGTAGACTGATCTAGCCAGACAGGCCGAAAAAGTATCAAATCAACGCTTTACAGTCATAAAATGTTAACATACTTATAGATCATTTGAGGGATATAACACTTCATGCAGATCAAGACTGACTTTGAATAGGGGTGTGTAGGGGTGTAACAGAAAAAATAAAATTGACACTACTAACTATTTGTAAGAAAATTAAAAACCTGCAACACTGAAATGAAATAACCTGGAACTGAATTAGTAACCAAAATAGGACCAACATCTGAGTTATGTAATAATGAAAGCTGTCTAGCTTTGCAAAATAAATCCAGCAGAACAACTAAAGTCATTAAGCTATAAAAATGAAACACCAACTTTGAAACAAATCAAAGGCTTGAAAGCAAGTTAAGATGTTCCTGACAATGAAGGCAGTTTTAGGCAAAATTGTAAAACTATGTTTAAAACTCAGCACAGCAAATTTATCAGTAGAAACATATAGTAATAACATGTTCTTAAACCTGTATAAGATGTTTAATCATAATTAGTCAATACAGTCAAATAATGTTCATAACTTAAAGAAAATGGATGGGTTGCTTCCTTTATAAGAAATAGGAAAATTGATTGAGAAAGGATCTTTGTCAAGGTGTAAACATTTGTTTCATGTTATGATTTTGTTATCTATTTTTTTATTAAATCAATTGTAACTATCTAAGACTTCATCCAGCATAATTCATAAAAAATCTTTGTACCTTGGGCACCTATACTAAGGACATGCATATCCATTACTATAATACAGGAAATCAAATCAAGGGTTTCTTGCAGGACTGTAGTAACTTGCTTTTTTTCGCAATGCACTTACTACAGTCTTGTGGGCAACCCTCAAAATGCTAAATTATATCTCTGAGACATTCCTGAATTTGCTATAAGATAGAATCAAAGATATATAAATCTGCAAAATACCCAAGCAGACCAGCAGATATAATAAACAGTACAAATGCACCGTGACCTCGGTCTCTAATAAAATGATGTAAAATATATTATATTTTCTTCTAAATTCAAATATATTTAAATGCCTTTTCAGTATAATGAAAAGAAAACCAGTAATGGCAAAAAGGCAGACAGACAAAACTTAGATTTCAAAAGGGTTATCTTACAAATTTAAAGCATATTTAAATCAAATATATGAAAAGGTTTAATACAGAAAAAAGTTAAATACTGCGATAAAAAATTGCAAAATTAACAACTACGTTGTACACAATGTGAGTTCTATAAACCATTCTATATCTACTATCCCAGTTTTAAGAGCATGTCATACATAAAACATGTTTACATACTGCAGTCCAATCCTGCATAAAAATAAAACAGCGAGCATCATTAACTAAGAGTAATATATACTGAAAGCAATTATGTACATTAGAATACAACAATAAATCATGAAAGTTTAATTGCATTTATTCACATTACAGATGAACATAATAATTTAAAAGCAAACTTTTAAATTAAAACTGGATGGTGAACATTGTGTCCCGAAGGACACAGTATATAGTTTGGCAAATCCTAAAATGTATGTTCTGTTTATATAGGAAAAAGAATTTATTCCAATTGTAATCAATGCAGTGGCTAAAGTTAAGGTACCGTAAATCTAGCCTTAGAGTCTAGAGTTACCAATGTTTTTAAACATAGATATTTTTCAATCGTAACTCTAGCCACTGCCTGTAAATTTTAATCATTGAAAAGAATGCATCTATCAATTGCAAAACTGATAATTTTATTAATTATACATGGTTATTTCCTTCTCCTCGCTGAATGCATAATGATAAATTAAGAGAATCTTTTATCGCAATTATTCGAAAATAGAATCCTCATTCACTTGTCTGGAGTAGGAACAATTACTCATGTATTTTACTCTCTTGCTTTTGTTTTGGGAGGGGCCGAGTTTAAACTTAATAGGAAAACCAGGCCCAAGTACTTCTGGCTGCTTAATTATCAGAAAATGCTACATAACAAGACATAGGTGACATTGCTTTAAATCGACACAATAAATATAACCTAACAATAGAACAGAGTTGACATTTCAGTAAACAACAATTTGCAGTAATAAATAAAACAGGAACTGTAAGTCCAGAATGATAACAACCTTTTTTATGTTGTAAATACGAGTTAGCATCCCTTGTCCCCTGTCATTCAGGATCGTCAGCTTCTCAGCCAACTTTTGTTGGCTTGGAATCATAGCCCGAGACATGGTTAAGGGTTAAAACATCTAAAATTTAGAAAAAAATAACTAATTAATTTTCCATCCTGTTATTGAAGAGTTACTTCCGCAATTGAAGGTACGGTCTAAAACTTTTAGAACCGAAAGTGACGACGTTGTGGTCGAAACGGTCAATAAACCGATTCCAATTTTTCCCAAGAATTTAAGATCAAAGACTTTTAAAATCTATATTACATTTAGAAATGTGGAAAAGAAATACATAACAAGTTTTATGCAAACATAAACTTTGACGGGAAAAAAATAATGACGGCAACGATATTGAAATCATTCGTGAATATTTAGACCAAACTCGTTATCTTGAGTGATCTCCCTTTCAAAAAATTCACCAGCAAAATCATTTATTTTGAAACCCACCGTATATTTAACGAATGTCTAAAAATGGAAAGCAGCCATTTTTCCGAAAAGGTTTGTGCATGTTGTTAAACGATTACAGAATATTTATTGAAACGTTACTTTATTATTGCAACCATTTCAACGTGATAATTTGGATTTTTCTGTGAGTCAGTCTGTTGATTGGAGGGGGGGATCAGTATAATCATTCGCACTCAAGAATTTTCGAACGTTTGGTTAATGTTCTTTTATTATTTGATTATTGTCCATGTGTAAAATTCTGATTTAAAGACAGTAATTTAATTTTCATGTATTTACTTATACTTCTTGCACTTATATGAAAGGCAGTGGCTAGAGTTACGGTACCGGAACGGCGGAAGTTACGGAAGTTCCGTAACTGTAGACAGCCCTGCCGTCATATCGCCGTATAACATCCGGTAAGTGTATTAGTCATATCCATAATGACGGGTGTAATAACAATTGGACAAGTCACGTCGGTTAATATTTGTTTATTTCAAGTAATAATGAATTTAAACAAGTTTATCGACGTTTAAAAATTGAAACATACGCATGTTTTTTTTACTTCCGTAACTCTAGCCAACACTGACAGGGTTGTCTACAGTTATGGAACTTCCGTAACTCTAGAACATGGGTCTAGAGTTACGGTACCATAACTCTAGCCACTGCCTATATGAAATGCTTCATTCTTTTCAATCAAGGCAAGCTGTGGGCGTATTTATGTGGTACTTTCTGTTTCAATTTAATCTAGAAAAAAACATTTATAAGTATTTAGAATATTGATCAACTCTGTGAACCAACAGTCACTAAAATTTGTTGAGGCTGAATCCGCTGATCTGCGGTGCTTTGTTTTATAAACTGAACATTTAAGTATGGTATCAAACGATTTGAAGGACCACAGTGATATGTTTTTTATTTTGCTGACCTTTGTAATGTAACCCCATAAAAATCCATGGGCCTGAGATTAGAACCCACTACCTCTTGAGTCGTAAGTGGACACTCTACCACGTTGCCATAAAAGTTAGCTTGAAGGCAAGGGAGTACAAGAGCTGTATTATACCTCTGCTACATACACCCCCTCTATAACAGAATTTGTCCTCAAATTCTTGGAGCTTGATTGTCTGTGGGACTAACAAGGGTGCACTCACACAATCTATCATGCGTTATTTATGTTGGGCGCTAAATGTAACCCAATAAAAATAAAAGTTAAATGCATGCACTTTAGCTATAAAAATGTAAATTGGACATAGACTTTTGTGTATAGAAAACTTATCAGCAACATAGCAAAAAAAATGCTCACATAGACTTACTCATTTGAAACCTAGTAAAAGAGACAATTCTGCATCATTGAAACAAACCAAATGTTTCTCCTAGTTAGTTACAAACTGATTCTTAAATATAAACAGCAACAGCTAGTTACAATTGTATCACCTTGGTCACTCTCTCCTTCCTAAAGCAAGCTATAATTCTGACTTACATGTGTTTATTTTCAGACTTTACTCTACAAGACTATGCTGATACTACACCAGGCAAATTTTCTGGACTTAGATTAAAGAAAGGTGTTGTTTCTAAACAGGTTAATAAAAAAGGTAAGGTATTCCTTAAAAAGTGTTATACCCCCGCTTCGTCCGTCCGTCCGTTACAAAATTTCCGTCGCAGTTTTCTCAGCAACTATAACATGCAGCAGCCTAATACTTTGCATATTGCTTCATCCCATAGTCCCATGTGGTGTGAAGCGATTTCATGCTCCTTGCTCATCTACTTCCTGTTTGTCGCATATTTTTAGATTTTTTGCAGGGGTATCACTAGTAAGCATTAGCTCACAGATTTACTTGTTGATTACAATTTCTTGACTCGGTAAACAGTATTAACTCGCAAGCTGATGCAGGTTTTTTCAGACAAATTTGGTTTAAATTCATTGAAAAAAAAAGGCAATCATTTGTAGCGATAATCATAACTGATATTGGCCTTGTTTTAAAAATCAATCTAAGCGGTGCAGAAATTTGTAACTGGACCGGGGCCAATAACAGAACACTATTGGCCCTATAACAGATTTCAACACTGTTATCAGTTTTATGAAGTAAGTTTTGCAGTATTGTGCAATAATTTGCCTCTTTACAGGCCAACTAACACACAGAGTTTGAAACTTATAGTGTTCAGGGATTCCCAAGATCCCTAAAACTTTGGAGGAACATCTGTGATTTTAGCTTTGGATTCCGTCACGATCCCTAAAAAAATTGCCTTGTTCTTACATGAATTTGAGTTTCCATAAATTGTTTGTTACAATTTGCAATTACAAACATGTATCTTTTTCTTTCTTTAATTGGGGGAATCTCTTATGCTAAGGAAGAATCTCTGTATAACTGACTGGGGATTCTTTTGTGATCCCTTATAAAAACAGTAAGGTCAAACCCTGACACATAGGGCGCGTTGCCTAACGATTTCGCTACATATCCCTATGAAAAGCGTTTTCTTGTAGCGCTTCTTCTTAGGAAACGGCTTGCTATTTATGTCACAAACCAAGATGGCAACCTGTGCCAGTAAACACTTTTGCGCTCATTGCGATTGCATGTTTTTGGGGCGATTTCAAACTAAATAAGTCTTTAAAAAAAAACATATGTTTAAATGAACAATTACAAATATTTATTGATTTCAATTCATCTTTATTCAGTCAAACATAAAAACCAAATTGTCGGCAAACAAGAAGTTACTTTACTGAGGAGGCAGCCATTTTGATTTGTTAAAATGCTCTAGGGTAGCGAAGATTTTTTTCGCTAGCTTTCCCTACATAGCGAAATGAAGCGATATCTTGTAGCAAGTCATTTCCTATGATTTTGCTACAAAGCGATACCTAGCGAAATGCTTAGGCAATGCACCCATAGTTATATAATAATGTGTTGTGTATATTACAGAAGTAGATAAAATGGCTAATCAAGAGGAAACATCATGGTTTGATAAAGATCTGGATGACTTTGATGTTACCATGAATAATGAAGAAAACACGATAGAAGATTCTGAGGACGAGGCTGGTAAGAATAGAGTGATTTATTATACATGAAAATAAATGAACAATTATTTAGTGTTTATTGATTTGAATGAATAATTGAAGGCTTCAATTTGAAGCTGAAGTTCTCCTCTGTACTAGATGTTAACATATTTGTACAGTGTCTTACACTGAGGTAACAATTAGTAGATTGTTTCAATTACCCCACTTGGTTCAAAATTGGCTCCTTTATAGGGGTCACAAGATTTGCTTAGAATTGTAAATGGAAATGTTGAAAAATCTTTCTCTCAAATACTGAAAGGTCCAGAGCTGGATTGTGTCCTCGAAGTCACAGACTTAGTATCACTCTAATGAAAGTGTTAAGAGATTTTGTGTCAGCTGCCCTTTGAATCTAGTTTTCTGATGAATTGTCCATGGTCCTCAGGACCCTCTTGTTTTATAATTTCAGTAGCACCATCCTATCAGTACTCTCACACCAGTACTTCGATTAATTTTGTTCCCCAATCAAATACCTATATTATAACAAGTCACGTAATTGTACATCATTTCAGAACAAATAAAGAAACCAATAGTAAGAAGAAAACAAAGAAGTCGGACAATAAGTAGTGAAGACAATGGAATCATATATCCTACAGATTTATGGTTACAGCTATCTTATTATATATACCCAGAAACTATAGGTGTTTTTGCTCAATTATGTAGAGGCACTAGAGCTGTTGTACAGACTGTACTGTTTTGGAAATCTTTGTATCTCAGGTAAGAATACTTTGTTTTAGTTTCTTCGATTGAAAACCTCTGTTAATAAGGGACATAAGTCAGTTATTTATCCTTCTTTACTCTTCAAATAGGTCTTGATGACCTTTTCTCAGGAAAAGCTATCAGTTGTATATCAGCTGCCCAGCTAGCTCAGTTTGTAGCAAAGTCTCCTGGTCAAGGGGTTGTAGGTTTGATTCTCAGGTGGGGCATACTTTCGTTGAGCATGCTCATTAAATGATTTCTGTGGTCATCATCCCTTATTCCACATATCCTAAATCATGTAGAACAATCTTGTCAGTCACTGACTGAAGTATGCTCCTAGTTAATGGTCTACAGTTAAACCCAGATACATTTAGGAATGGTAAGTAGGTTGACTGACTGTCTTTATATGACCTATACAGTGCTATGGCGATAAAACCCAACCAAAAAAAGCTATATGTCTTTCTTTTCTTTGTTAAACGGAGACTACTTGTAGCTTAAGTAATGCAAGTCAAAGTTATGGTTTGTTCGCTGTTTGTTTATACGCATTTGTTTTAATTAAATTGTAATTCAAGTCCTTACAATTTATATAAATCACTTCTTGGTCCCCTGCTCTAATGTAGTAGTGTGCCCAGTGGCTTCTTTTTCTTCTAAGTTTCTAATAGGATAAGTGCACTTGTATGCCACAAGATGGGTTTAACTTTTCTTGCTCAAGGAAACAACAAGTTTGTTTTTATATGAATGGAACCAATGTTAAATGTCTATACAAAAATTACCTTTCCATAGTCGTACCCATTATCAATCATTCAATTTAAAACATCCTTACCTTATAATTGAGTTTTATTGTACTGTAATAATATTTTCTGTATTTGAAGGTTTTGTGATTATATTTTTTATACTTGAAGGTTTTGTAATCTTATTTTCTATATTGGGAGGTTTTGTAATCTTATTTCTATATTTGATGGTTTTGTAATCATATTTTCTATAATGAAGGTTTTGGAATTATATTTTCTATATTGGGAGGTTTTGTAATCTTATTTCTATATTTGACAGTTATGTAATCATATTTTCTATAATTGAAGGTTTTGGAATTATATTTTCTATACTTTAAGGTTTTGTAATCAATTTTTTATATTTGAAGGTTTTGTAATTACCTGTGTATTTTCTGTTTTTGAAGGTTTTGTAATTATATTTTTATATTTGAAGATTTTGTAATTATATTTTGTATATTTAAAGGTTTTATTCAGAGAAAGAAAACATTCCAGTAGAGTATACGCCATCATCTATCGAATGTATTCATGGATTGAGAGCTAGAACTATCAAAATGTTATATTGTGTCTATCAACCATTCATTACCAGAACACTTACCTCGGTACCATTCGAGAATGAACCTCACGTTTTAATAGGACAGAAATGTCTCCTTAGCTGGCACAATAAGATTAAAAATGTGTGGAAGTTCTATTTCAAGTTTAGAAAAGGGGACGGCGTTGATGTTAGTAGTAATAAGCAACATAGTATTAATTCTAATGGATTTTTAAAATGGCATCAAGACATTCAGTATAACCCAGACGAGGGTTGTTCAATTCTTGAAGTGACTTGTCAGACTTTTGTTCAACATCCCGTGGTGATGGGACTCATATTAAATGGTGTGTATTTAAACGTCAGCTCTGGCAGTATGAGATATCATAGACTAAAGCTTATACTTGACTCCAATTTTCATACGATCTCAAAAAAGAATCAGATGAGTATGTATGAGTTGATTTTAGACCCTATACTAGAAGTAAGGGTATTTCCCTGGTGGCATCCTAGCTTCACAGATACACAATCTCTATTACTTTGTGAAGATTAAAGTTTTAGCCACACTTTACTTACAAAGGATAATGATGGTCATTGTTTTCATGCAGGGCCGGCAAAATCTTAAAAATTGGTTACTTGTTCGTTCTTGCCAACTGATGAAGTTACTTGTCCATATGAACATTATACAATAAAATTATTGAAAAACCACTTGTCCATACTTGTCTTGGGACAACAAGGACAATACAGAAAACTGATTTCGCCGCCCCCTGTCACGTATCATCAGCATTTGGACTTCTTGACTAAATGGTTACAGTCAGCTACCATCTCAGAGTTATTTTTAGCTCGACTTTACGAAGTAATGTAGAGCTCTCCTACTCGCCCCGGCGTCCGCGTCGGCGTCCACATTTCTGATTAAAGTTTTTGTGCAGTAAAATACTTTCTTCTGTATCTTTGTTATTTCTTAAGATATTAACTTCAAACTTTAAATATATGTTCCTTTCTATCAACCACATCTCATGTGACATGGTCCATAACTCTGAATGCATTTTTTTCAGAATTATCTCCCCTTGAACTTAGAGTTTTCTTTAAAAAATGTTTGTTTTTACTGCATCTGTTTTATTACTTTAGGTATTGATTTCAAACTTTAAATATATGTTCCTTAAGATCAACCACATCTCATGTGACACGGTTCATAACTCCGTATACATTATTTTCAAAGTTATCCTCCTTGAACTTATAGTTTTCTTTAATAAATATTTGTTTTTACTGCAACTGTTTTATTTCTTTAGGTATTGACTTTAAATATATGTTCCCTATTATCAACCACATCTCATGTGACAAGGTTCATAACTCCAAATATATTTTTTCAGAATTATCTCCCCTTGAAATTAGAGTTTCTTTAAAAAATGTTTGTTTTTACTGCAACTGTTTTATTTCTTCAGGTATTGACTTCAAACTTTAGATATATGTTCCTTATTATCAACCACATCTCATGTGACAAGATTCATAACTCCTTATACATTTTTTCAGAGTTATCCCCCTTGAACGTATAGTTTTCTGTTTTTTTCTTGTTTGTTTCTTTGAATTTGTTAAGGTTATATTTTCAAATTTTAAAATATGTATGTTCCTTATCATCAACCACATCTCCTGTGACAAACACTTACTAAGTCGAGCATGCTGTCTCCTCTGACAGCTCTTGTTATATTAGTACCATACCATCTTACCACAGTGTAAAGAAATGCATATATACAGTGCCATCTAAAATTTACATTTACACTTGTAAAAAAGCTGTTTTCAGTCACTGTGAAACTCTACAGTTTATTACTGAAAAGTAGGTCCTGTGAAGTTCAAAATTTTACAGGACCTAATAAATTCTTACTGGACCAAAGACAATTTACTTATTTTAATGAATTCAAAATTGTGTGAATGAGATCAGATTCTTTCCAGACAGTCAGTCCTGTAAACCTGCTGATCTAGATGGACCTTCTAACTTTTTACAGGATTTGTCCGTTGGTCTGACATGTTTGTTAGTGACTGTGCGTATTTTCATTTATACAGTGAAATCCTTTTTTAGATGTATCTACACATTATGATAGGTATAATAGATAGTAACTTTTATTAGAAGAATTACGATACTTTATACAATTGTAATGGTATACATTAATTTTATTGAAATATGTTTTTAATTTAAGTTTTGGTAAAATATCAAAAACAAATTGAGGGTTGCCCAGAAGGCTGCAGTAACTTGCTCTTTTACAGAATACACTTACCACAGTCTTGCAGGCAACATGGGCAGATCCAGCAGGGGGGGGTCTGGACGCCTCTAGAATTAGTGTATTTCTTGCTTGTACGTCATTTTTAAGTAGAATGAAGCAATTTTTCTTGGTGCTTAAAATAGATTTAATGGTTGTGTAGTTTTAATAATCAATATGTTGCATTTTTTCTGCAAAATGTGTTTAATGTGGTTGTGGTTCGAGGTTCAGACCCCCCCACCCCCCACCCCCTAGAAAAGTTTGGACCCCCCCCCCCCCTAGAAAAAATCCTGGATCCGCCCCTAGGCAACCCTGAAATGAAACATTTACATAAGTCAGCATTACATAAAGGTAATTATGAATGACACTGTATGTATATTATATATACTGGTCTACAGATCCAGTCATATTTTACATATCTATACGAAAGAAAAAATGCTCTTATTTTACTATTAAGCTATTTAATGGAATAAAATCAGCTTGCTGTCTTTCACTTTGCTATGGTTATTGTAGGTTGTTATTGTAAGTGATAGTATTGTTTTATCTTCAACTTTGAAGAGTTATTTAATTCTTAATTATCGTTAGTCTGAAATCATGTGATTTATTTAAGATTTTGTTAAATGATAGTTAATGTATGCGTAAGTTTTGTCTTGTGGAGCCTTTTTTCCTTATATAACAGGGGCCGTACAGCCGCCTTTCCCTCTTGAAATTTCTTTAAAATCATGCAATTTTCCCCAAATTTGGAGTTAAACTTGGATTTTTTGTTCCCCTATCTATGAAATTGCAATTTAATTTCCCCAAATGTTCTATATAAAAAGAGGTCCCAGGCCCCTTCACCAAATACTGAAAAAATTCCCTGCTTTTAGAGCCTTTCAAGACATCAAAATTAAATACAAATACTTTTCCATTATAAGTTTTACTATCTAGAGTCTTTCTGAATTTGAATGATAAATGGCATGTCTCCATTGACATAAGTATTTTTCTTGAACATTTACTGATATGTCTGATCTTTACAGTTCCCACCAAAAGTTTGGAGACATTTTCACTTTGTAGACCTATTAAATGGCTTTTATCTAAAATTTGTTAACTGTTATTTTTTAAATGCCGTTTAGTTTTTACTTTATTTTTTGATTATCAATATAATTATAACTGAGACTACAAAAATAGAATAAAAGCTAGGTAATGGAAAATTATTACATTAAGCCTGGTTTGGGAGGCTTTATAAGTTAGATGCTGAATCTTTAAAATGTGTTGCATTCATGAAATTTGTTTCCATTTTTTTTTCAAACAATACTTACATATATTGAAAATAATGATTCTACAAATATAATCATCAAAATTCAAGAACTGTAGTAAATTTCTTTTGTCTCCCAACTTTTGGAGGGTACTGTACATTGATTAGACAAATAGGATCTCATTGTGACATGTACTTGCTGATGTTATTATATATTTCATTTAACAGTCAGTTGCGCGTACATTAACCCTGCTTATTTGAATATTTACTACAGTACTTCTGTTCTCTAGATCAATAGAATTATAGTCCGACAGAATTAACCTGAGCTTGACCTTTATGCAAGAATATATTAAACTCAGTATTTACCGTCTATTTTTGTCTTCGTTTATAAATCATGCTTTATCGGAAGCTTTCGGCAAAATACATGTACTGAACAATTAATTTTGTTTTTATAAGAAAAAATACTTTAAAACTGTGCCACAATATTGCAAACTTACGTGTTGTCCCAAAAAACCTTATGTGTCTAAAATTAAAAGAACAATAAAATACCACTTTTAAAATAGTCACTTAGGTTGTTAGAAGCATGTGTATAACCATATACACACATACGGAAACTCACGATTTGATGTAAGTGAAGTGTGTAATTATTATCATTAGATAGTTCAAGCTCAGGTTAATATTGTCGCACTATAGATTTAAATCAGCAAAGCGAATGTACACTCTACTGACAGTTGATTTAAACTCTAGGATACATAAGATAAATTTTGTTAGTTTACAAGAGATAACTGTGTTATCTTTCTTGATTTTATACCGTTTATTACTCTTGTTTTAATATTAAATATAAAATTAGGAATATCAATGTTAAGGTATTATTAATTGTAGTGTAACATCAATGTACTTATTTAATTGTTTAAGATTAAAGGTAAAATTGGAGTAATGTTCTTTACATTACTAAGAAATCAAATAAAAAATACCAATAAGTTGTGATGTTTATTTTATTCTCCAACAACACATGCTAGTACCCTTAAGTTCAGCTATAAAGACTACATTGATTATTGCAAAATAATGCATTTATGCATGAGTTTTTAAAGTCCAAATCCAATATGCTTAATTTGAGAAGAAAGGGTCTCTTTATGAATACTATTTCACTAAAAAAGTTTCACTACACTTCTGTATACTTCAATGAAACCAGATGCACAGCATCGTGGTTAATATACATTATGATATATACAGGGCTGGAATTTAAGCTCGCATACTGCAAAATGCAAGTGGATTTTGGAAATTGTGAGTAACTTTACTTTTAACTTGCAAAAGTTCGCGAGTTTAAATCGCCGCAAAGTATTACTGTCTAAACTAATAATGACCCAGATATGTGCCTTGTTTTCGACTACTTAGTGAATTGGGGGACTTAAAATCTTACACTGTAGAGTCAAAAATTAGGAGGAAAAAAAACAAGGATTTTTTTCTTTTGGGGGTTGAAATAAAATCAACACGCAAAAATTTGCAAGTCCCATGTTTTGTTAAATTTAAGCCCTGGATATATGTATGCAACAGTGACATTATAAGAAAAATTTAACAATGATTCCAAACCATAATATCCGAGGTTATCCAAATAGCATTGACATCAATCTTATTACCTCTGTTATTACCATAGAGTGTCATTTAGTGAACTTAACGTAGGATAATTCACCAACTACTTGAATGAATTGAAAATGAAACAGTTGAGGAATGTTGTTATCTAGTTTGTATGTGTAGACACAGAACAGAACATCGTTATGATATACCTGGAATAATAGAAAACATGATGATGTCATCATAATCAAGCAGAGTGATTGTGTCAATTTGATTTTTAATCTTAAATATACATGTATTACAAAAATATGCTAGAAAAATTGACTATCAAATAAAAGTAAATAAAAAAGTACCAAAATTTCAGGGCTTTATGTTCTTATTTAATCACTTGCTCTACACATCTGTCACACTGGCTTACTAGCTTCTATATTATAAAAACAACAACCGGGTCAATAGCTCAGTTGGTAGCGCGCCGGTATTTGGAATCTCGTGTACCGAAGGGGGTACAGGTTCGAATCCCACCCGGGGAGGTTATACCCATCCATGAAAATTTGACAAAAATGTCAATTTTTAGACATTGATTAGATAATATGGAGAAGTTTCCGGCCTTGTGGAAGGGTAGGTGAGTACTGGTTATAGACAAAGTCCAGGAAAGCTATGTTAGGTGCGCTGGACGCCGTAAAATGACATACATTGTCATTTGTGTTAACATGGCGTTAAAACCCAATTTAAAAAATCAAAGCACTGGAAGCACTGAACGAAATATTATTGACATTTATGAAGATAATGGTTGGTAGAATTCATATAGATTAAATGCGCTAAAATGTCTGTTAATGTGTAAACTTTAAAACAATTGGGGATTTTTCAGTGATACACCCTCTTATTGAAATCAAAAGCTAAGAATTTATATTGTAAAGAGTACCGGGAATCTCTAGATTTGATATATTGCGTCTGCCACTGCACTAGCTCCTTTAATCCATGTACATATGACACTATAACATCGACAAATAAAAGGGTCCATAGTCACGTGATCTACAACAACAACTAATGAGGTAAACAAAAATTTGTTTCTTGCTGAATACTCTTTCGAAAAAATGAGTGACGTCATATAGCAAATGAAATAAGTAATACCAAGCGCGTAGCTACCAGCAGCTGCGTACAAATTGGTCCAGAAAATCGTATAAGCACAAACGCCAAAAATGCAATAAAAACTAAGGCCTGAGGGGGGTATGGGATGTAAAACAAAACAGCTCATTATTTTACTAACCTTGTGTCAAGTTACGTTTCAATGGGACTTGCCTTTAAAATTGTAAGTCGAGTTTACGGTTTAAATTCGTTGTTTGTCTTTGACTCCAGACTATAAAATTCTCAAACGCTGGTTGGAAATGATTGGTAATTTGTACGAATGTCTTCCTATATTTGTGCCCGGAATGAATTATACAAACTCTTTTTGAATAATTACCAAATCGCTCCTGAGATGATCTACAGAAAAACAAATTCGGGGATGGCATGCCCTTGACCCCCTAGAATTCTGCGTACACATTAAAAAGCCCTTGCTACGCCTCTGAATACCA
This sequence comes from Mactra quadrangularis, assembly GCA_025267735.1. Classification (NCBI taxonomy): domain Eukaryota; kingdom Metazoa; phylum Mollusca; class Bivalvia; order Venerida; family Mactridae; genus Mactra; species Mactra quadrangularis. The sequence goes on from CM046304.1 coordinate 17,882,740, forward strand.
TTATTTTCTCGAAAAATTCTCTATGGTGCTGTAAGATTTGATCGTTAGCTACACATTTTATGCATAAAATTTGAACCAAGCAGTAAGCTAGGTCATGTGCAAAAATAATTTGTGCATAGGATTCTGAGTAAACAATTTCTTACTATGAAAGCATATTCTCCGAGTTCAATCAACATCTTGTTGGACTGGTCGGTTAAAATCGGATACATGTCACAATTTTCCTTGTTTATGATAGTATCATTAAGTGTTGATTGAAAGGTAACTATTTGATATGTGTCTTTAACCCAGGCCTTCAGTACTTCCTCGCCATCTCGATTTTTCATGAAGAATGAAAGTCTACAATATAAAAATAAAATCAGATATTTTGTTTTCTTAATTTAAACCACAATCAACATTATAGTCAGCATATTTGAGATTCCATATTTCAATCAAACTACCCGCAGCAATTATTTCCCTTAATTAGCAAAGCGTGACGTAAGCACTGTGAGGAGTTTGTATTTCAATAATGGCAAGTTACACAATTCTTTGAAAATTCAACCAAGGGTTGATTTTCCTTCACATGAGAAATCGTACGTCGCTTACTACTTGTTAAAATTACATCATTGTCTGTTTAGAAGAGTCCTGTATTTATATTCATTGCACACAGACTACCTCGTAAAAATGATAAAATAATCATTCTATAAAAACGTAGTAATTATTTCGAAAAAAAAACACGAAATACATGTATGTTGCGATATTCTTCTAAGAGTGTATAATGTGGTTGTGGTTCGAAAGTTTGGACCCCCCTCCCCCCTAGAGAAAGTCCGGACCCCCCCCCTAGAAAAAAATCCTGTATCCGCCCCTGATATGTGTAATGTTTTTATGAATGTCATTAAGTGTTCCGTATACGAGTACTAGTGGAGCTTTACTTACGAAGACCATCCAGACTTTGGAATAAAGCTGAACTCTATACGTGATCCAAGTTTCATACACATAGGTATTTTTCTAGAAAAATATGCACTAGTTGGTGTTTCAGTCATTGTCTGGAAAAATACAAACAAGAAATATCTTTAAAAAGATATTCGGCGCTAAGTAGGGTTCATTTTGTTTGAGGTATAAACAGTCATACGCCATCAGAACGCAATTTCTGAGCTTTTACAATCAACATTTGACAAAGAGCTTTTGCTTAAAATGTAGTCAACGGCATTAAAAATAAAGTGAAAAGGAATTGAATTTATAGTTTCAATTTTAGGGGCTGTTGTACAGAAAATATGACAAATTTTTGTAAAAATAGTATAAAGTGCATATATATACTATCGTTTTCAAAATTCTCACTCTAATTCAGTGGTGTCTAATTTCAAATCGTTCGAAAACTATGTAACATCACTCACCGGTTTAACGAAGAAATTATATTTATGCATGTACACAAATCCGGGTCTCTGGTCCTGATTAATGCAATGATCTAAAGATAGCTCGTCATATTCCTTGCTAGTAACGTTCATTCTACAACCGACGACTATGCCGGCCCTTTCCTTGAGTCGTGAACAAGTCAGCGCATTAAATCCCGTGGCCGATGCATTATAAATAACCAACTCGGTTATTCTTTTTTGTGAACCATCAACTCCAATGATAATTGTTGTACATACAGTTAGGCACAGTGATAACATTCTAAAATAGTTTATAGTTTCCATGTCTCGGAAAATGTTTTTATACAAAATAATAGATTATATCAAGTTTATGTACAATGTTTTTATTTAAACACCTTGCTGCTGTTCAATTACACAAAACGTTACAGAACGTTCCGTAACGAAACATTCGGAACTCCTCGGCCATTCACTGCAAATAATCTCATCTAATACACAAATATGCGATCATTAAGGCAATGAGTGATGTCTCAAAATTTACGGACTAAAAACAAAACATCACTAATTGCCTAAACGATCTTAATAATATTTGTTTACTTCAACACCGGTAGTTTCAAAATAGCGTCTAAATATATCCGAGATTAATCGCAGTGAATGACCGAGGAGTTCCGAATGTATCGTTACGGAACGTTCTGTAACGTTTTGTGTAATTGAACAGGCTACTGATATGTATAAACGTATTTTAAATATTGTCTTAACACTGCTCTGTTCTTAATAACTTCAATATTCAATCCGTGAACTTTATAAAACTGTAGTTAAAGATATATGACGTGAAAATGTTTGTATCACGTATATTCAATATAATTTAGCATTACAATGAACCTCAAACAAACGTCCTGGAGTTTCCTTTACCAACGCTGTTATTTAGATAAAAGGAATTTTGAATTTTAACTTGTTCGAAAAAAACTACATACGTCTTAAAAATAGTTTATTAATTCATAATTTTCATGTCAAACATATCCTTTATCATTTAATCGCATTCGTAATGAAAATACATATGTCTTGCAAGCATTAAGTCAAGTCTGCTATTAAAATAAAATGTCGGCAAACGAAACGCTGATGAAATAATCAAAATCTGTTTTAGGACTGGAAAATTACGGAGCCCCTGAAGTGACATTTTGAAATACTTTTTTATGTTCACTACTATTTCGTTTAAACGTAATATTATTTCGTTTAATCGAAATATTTTTTTCGAATAAACGAAATAATATTTCGTAAAAACGAAATAATATTTCGTAAAAACTAAATAATATTACGTTTAAACGAAATAGTTGGGAAAATAAAAAAAAATACTTCAAAATGTCACTTCAGGGGCTCCGTAGAAAATCTATTGCAGTCAACATATTTGTTCTAAAAATACATGACAGGTATTTCGAGCACTGTCACAAGCGGACATCGCAGAGCATGCTATATTTGATTTTCACTAGAAAATAAACACCGGCTAAAAGCCATCCAGTTGTCAAATTTGAAGCTCAGGACGAAACTTGCGAGAGTTTTTGATCCTGAAATAAATTTTAAAGTGGAAAAACAAACGCAGCTTAAGTAATTCTATTCATTTTAAACGACAATGCACTTAACATACAATTTTATTAACAAATTGGAACTTATTGACATCGATTTTAAATCGATTATGTTTAATTGATGTTTGCATGCGCATTGTTCCCTAAGTTGGATGTCTGCTATGGGGACTCTTATTATCATGTATACCAAATTTTTATTTGTATGCGCATTGTTTTTCAAAGTGATTGTCGACTTCAGGGACTTTTATGTATAAGGCCATATATACCAACTTGATTATTTGATTAGCGTCTAGGCAAATATTTCCAAATTTACCCACTCTCAACTATAAATATAATAATAAGCTAAGTTTTATTTGATAAGGTAGTTATATTTATCATAGAAGGTCATGATCATTTATGTGTTTAAAATAATGAACCTACCCACTCGATAGATGAGTATAAATCAATTTTGTATTCATGGCATGTTATTGCACATCTGATTTAGGATTCATCCGTTCATTGGGGGGGGGGACGTAAGTCACAGTTTAAAGTGTTTATTCTTATAACACCATATCATTTAAATATGAAATGTATCAAATAAAACAGAATTTAAGTTATACATGTACCATTTATTTTGTTCAACATAAAAACATATCGATAGCTAATTAGTCAAACTGTGTACATGTATTACCCTTTTTTATCTAGCGTCCATTTTATAATCATTGTTAAAATACGGACATTTAATCACAGTTGCAAATTACCTTTCCAAAACTTCGAACTATGGAATTCAACCAAAATTTACTTCATGTGTCACATGAACGAAATTCAATTCTGTGTCTGTTGATCAATAACTGTAGCATGTTCAATTACCCCGAACGTTGCGTAACGTACCGTAACGTTAGGTTCGGAACAACTTAACTCAAAGACAACCCAACCCGAGACAACTCAATCCCCAACTAACGGGTTGATTTGTCACAACTTTGAGTTGAGTTATCTACGGGTTAAGTTGTCTTCGGATTGAGTTTTCCCATACCGGTAACGTTAGCTAACAGTCGTTACTGAACACGCAGCGGCCCCGCGTTCAGTAACAACTGTTAGCTAACGTTCAAGGTAACTGCAGCGTGTTCAGTTACCCTGAACGTTTCAAAACGTTCCGTAACGAAAGTGTCTGAAAAACTCAACCCATAGACAACTCAACCCGAGACAACTCAATCACTTACTAACGGATTGAGTTGTCCAAACTTTAAGTTGAGTTATGCACGGGTTGAGTTGTCTTCGAGTTGAGTTCTCCCGTACTCAACCCGTGCATAACTCAACTTAAAGTTTGGACAACTCAATCCGTTAGTAAGTGATTGAGTTGTTTCGTTAGCTAACAGTTGTTACTGAACACACAGCTGAACACGCTGCAGGTATAATGAACTATGAATATGAATTAAAGGAACTGATTATGTTTAGACTCGTATTGTTTACATGAAAGATTTATAAGTAAGTATTATGTCATTGCAGTTTAACCAGCCAAATCTATCACAAGGCCAAACGTTATTATAAGTATGTCTAGATTTAAATATTAATCTCCCCGTATATATACTTATATTTAACGAGGTATCCAACAGAATTAACCTGAGCTTGACCTTTATGCAAGAATATATTAAACTCAATATTTACAGTCTATTTTTGTCTTCGTTTGTAAATCGCGCTTTATCGGAAGCTTTCGGCAAAATACACGTACTGAACAATTAATGTTGTTTTCATTAGAATAAATACTTTGAAACTCTGCCATAATATTGCTGACCAAAAACTAATGTGTCCAAAATTAAAAGTACAATAACACGCCACTTTTAATAAATTGATTTATAGTCACATTGGTTGTTATAAACACGTGTATAACCGTAGACACATGTACGGAATCTCACGATCAAATGTAAGTGAAGTGTGTATTTATTATTATTAGGTAGTTCAAGCTCAGGTTAATTCTGTTGGCCTATAAATGTTGGTGATAAAGACTATGTTGCAAAATAATGCAATTTTTTACAGTTTTGTAAGTCCAGAATGCTTATTGTAAGAAGAAAAAGGCCTCTTTATGAATACCAATTCACTAACAAGATGGTAGATTCTGATGGTCCTTATTGGGGAAATTACTGTACTTTTACTACTGCATACAAGCTCAGTATAATACCCTTTACATGTATGTATGCACCACTGACAATGTAAGAAAAAATTAACAGTGATTCCAAACCATAACATCCGAGGTTATCCAAATAGCCTTGACATCAAACTTATTACCTCTGATATTACCATAGAGTGTCATTTAGTGAACTTAACGTATGATAAGTCACCAACTACTTGAATGAATTGAAACTGAAACAGTTGAGGAATGTTGTTATCTAGTTTGTATGTGTAGACACTGAACAGAACATCGTTATGATATACCTGGAATAAAAGGAAACATGATGATGGGATCATTATTATAGCAGAGTGATTGTGTCCATTTGATTTTTATATATACATGTATAAATAAAATATGCTAGAAAAATTGACTATATCAAATAAAAGTAAATGAAAAAAGTACCCAAATTTCAGGGCTTTTATGTTTCATAAATCACTTGCTCTACACGTCTGTCACAATGGCCTACTAGCTTCCATATTATAAAAACAACAACCGGGTCAATAGCTCAGTTGGTAGCGCGCCGGTATTCGGAATCTCGTGTACCGAAGGGGGTACGGGTTCGAATCCCACGTAGGGAGGTTATACCCTACCATTAAAAATTTGACAAAAATGTCAATTTTCCTCTATTGGTTAGATAATATGGTGAAGTTTCCGGCCTTGTGGAAGGGTAGGTGAGTACTAGTTATAGACAAAGGTCCAGGAAAGCTAGGTTAGGTGCGTTGGACCTCGTAAAATGACCTAAATAGTGTTGACATGGCGTTAAAACCCATGAAAAAAATCAAAGCACTGGAAGCACTGAACGAAATGTTTATTGAAAATCGGTTACATTTATGAATATAATTGTTGGTAGAATTCATATGGATTAAATTAGCTAAAATGTCTCTTAATGTGTTAACTTTAAAACAAGTGTGGCTTTTTCAGTGATATATCTCTTATTGTAAGCAAAAGATATGAATTTATATTGTTAAGAGTACCGGGAATCTCTAGATTTGATATATTGCGTCTGTCACTGCACTAGCTCCTTTAATCCATGTACATATGACACTATAACATCGATAAATAAAAGGGTCCATAGTCACGTGATCTACAACAACAACTAATGAGGTAAACAAAAATTTGTTTCTTGCTGAATACTCTTTCGAAAAATGAGTGACGTCATATAGCAGATGAAATAAGTAATACCATTATTTTCTCGAAAAATTCTCTATGGTGCTGTAAGATTTGATCGTTAGCTATAGTCCAACAGAATTAACCTGAGCTTGAACTACCTAATTATAATAATTACACACTTCACTTACATTAAATCGAGTTTCCGTATGCGTGTATACGGTTATACACGTGTTTATAACAACCTATGTGATTATAATCAATTTATTAAAAGTGCCATGTTATTGTACTTTTAATTTTGGACACATCAGTTTTTGGGGAAACTAGTGAGTCAGCAATATTATGGAACAGTTTCAAAGTATTTATTCTTATGTAAACATCATTAATTGTTCAGTACGTTTATTTTGCCGAAAGCTTCAGATAAAGCGCGATTTACAAACGAAGACGAAAATAGACTGTAAATACTGAGTTTAATATATTCATGCATAAAGGTCAAGCTCAGGTTAATTCTGTTGGACTATACACATTTTATGCATAAAATTTGAACCAAGCTGTAAATTAGGTCTTGTGCAAAAATAATTTGTGCATAGGATTCTGAGTAAACAATTACTTACCATGAAAGCATCTTCCCAGAGTTCAATCAACATCTTGTTGGACTGGTCGGTTAAAATCGGATACATGGCACAATTTTCCTTGTTTATGATAGTATCATTAAGTGTTGATTGAAAGGTAACTATTTGATATGTGTCTTTAACCCAGGCCTTCAGTACTTCCTCGTCATCTCGATTTTTCATGAAGAATGAAAGTCTACAATATAAAAATAAAATCAGATATTTTGTTTTCTTAATTTAAACCACAATCAACATTATAGTCAGCATATTTCAATCAAACTACCCGCGGCAATTATTTCCCTTTATTAGCAAAGCGTGACGTAAGCAACTAAGCACTGTGAGGAGTTTGTATTTCAATAATGGCAAGTTACACAAGTCTTTGAAAATTCAACCAAGAGTTGATTTTCCTTCACATGATAAATCGTACGTCGCTTACTGCTAGTTAAAATTACATCATTGTCTGTTTAGAGGAGTCCTGTATTTATATTCATTGCACACAGAATACCTCGTAAAAATGATAAAATAATCATTCTGTAAGCCAATCTCCGTGAACAGATATCCTGTAGAGCATTGTCGTACAGGATCTCTACTGTCTCCGTGGAAGGTCACGTCGAGATGAACTTTGAGTCGACCAATCAATGCGTAGCTTTCATCTAGACGAAACACTACTAATAGCATTTTTATTTCGTAATTTCTATTTTTAGACCAAGGTTTGCAAGCTAATTTAACAGCGGTATTATTCACTGTCTGCGATTGGACGGCTCATTTCAAATTGCGTGACGTAGACGATGTAAACAAGTAACGTATCATAACAATATTGCATGAATATTATGATGAGAAAAGGTCACCTGAACGTGACCTTCGTTTGGAAAAGGTCAGATCTAAATTAGCGAGTTGGCAAGCGGAAAAATTTAGATCGGGTTTTAATCAGATTGTCTATAAGCTGGCGTCACACTGTCCCTAAATTGACACCAGATGGACATACGAATATGGAATTTCGAATTTCGTACGAAGATCGCCCCGAAATTGGCCGACAACCAATCAGCACCCGAAGCAAGTACGATTCCTACAGAAGGCCACTCGATCGGATCCGATCCACACATGTATCATTCTATATTTCACGCGATCGCATCCGATCTACTCAAGAAATCACCTGAAAAACGCAGATTTCTATCAAATTGTAACCCGCAGGACATGCGAAGGCCACACGATGGGTAAACGACGTCGTTTTGTGAGTACGATGTGTTATAATGTAGTCACGTAACTCTCGGTTCATGGTCATCAGAAAAACTCGGAACATGTGTGCAATAATAGCAAAGGTCTACAACGCGCCTGGGTATATAGAGAGTTTATAGTTATACTTAAAGTCGGCACCAATCAAGGCAATAAGAACAATGGGGAAGAAGGCATTTTATTTTCTTTAAAAAAGCTAGAATTCCACGGACATATAACCATCACATGCTTGCCATCCAAAGTACCACAGCATGACATATCTTTTCAAACTGATCAGCAATGGCAGTCCACTCTTCTATTGTAGTAGAGCACTGGATCCCCTCAGGTACAATCTTGACTTTGATGGCATCGCAAACTTGAACATTTGATATTAGTATTGTGTTTGGAGCTAATCTGAAGTTGTAGGATAGGCTTTTATAACTGTCACCACAGGCCAGATTCCGTAGAGTAATAGCTTGAGACTAGGAGAAAGAGACTTCCTGTATCACTGTACCATGTGGCCTTCTTCTGTGTTATGCATTAAATATCCTTTGTATGACCTAATCGTGTAGGCCTCTGAGTAGTCTTGTATAGTTAAAGAAGCTAGTCGTCCGGCTAGCTTATGCTTCAGTGCCATAAACATAAAAATAGCCGTGAGGGCACCCTACGGGCGCCGTGCGATCAAGCTCCGCAAGGACTCGTGCGATCTCTTGCGTACCCGTACGGCCTATTTCGTTTTTACCAGGGTCTGTGAGATGAGCCGTGGATACACGTATCAGTTTCAAAGTTAAATTGTGAACAAAATTGTAGCTGAGCATCGATTTAACTTGCATATCTTCCAGCTACGGTTGTGTTGTTTCGTGCCAAGTGCGTACTGTCACCTTAATACGCAAGGCTTCCCACTGCCTACGGCTGTCTGCACGTACGGGTCCGCAACAAGCCACGATTTTATGGGACTGAGGCATTAGTTGGTTACACGCAAGTCCTCTAATGGAGGGGTCGTGGATTCGATTCCCAGACGCAGCATACTTTCGTGGAGTTAGGTCATGAAATAATTTCTACGGCCACCCCCCCCCCCCCCTACCACTGATTGTAAAACATAGCCACTTTTCATTTTTATTCCATAAATGTCAGCCACTGGCAGAAGTATGTGCTTAGTAATTGGTTAATGGCTAAATCCAGAGATTTAGACTTTCTAGAAACGGTGAGTTTGTTGACTGATCGCCGTGATATGACCTATACAACGTGTTGCTACGCTGTAAAAGCAAACAACAACATTTTTTAGATAAAAATATCATCTTTTGTCTTCAATTCCTATAGTAGAGTACTATAGTTGCCATACGTTTCTCTTTTACCCAAACAGCCATTTTCTGACCCTCATAGATTCGATTTCTATCTTCGATTTTGTCTTCCTTTTCTTAGTTGACTAATCTTAAAACTAATTCAATTCTGCTGGAAATTAACTTAAAATAATTGTATATTAATTGCAAATGATCAAATATTTTGTAGTCTCAGTAGAGATGTACAAGACTAATGAGAAAGATGGTCGGAGGCAAGTCTTTGTATGTCCACCATGATACATATACAACGCTTGAGCCAATTAAAGTTGCTTATTCTGTCCACATCGTGGTGCCATCTCGATGTCATCGTACCAAAATACGATGGCGACACGACGGTATCACGGGGCCTTCGCGAGGTCGTGGTGCCTTCCTATGACAATAGCATATCTTCTTGTTTCCCTCGTACCGTCTTCTTGAGGCGAAAAATGCTAGATGGCACGGATGATCATGCGGAGTAAAGACAAAGACTACATGATTGACAAGAAGGCTTTACGACGGCCTTACGATGCACAAAATTGACGTACGAATTCAACACGAAAATGAACCTTCGCAATGACTTCCGGCAATTTTTTGACATGCTAAAAATTTTGTGACCGCTCACGAAGTTGTCGCCGGGGTCTGAAAATTCAACCGGTGATCATAGAATGGCAAAAGATGCTTTCACGAATGGCGCGATCTTGTAACGATCAGATCCGAAGTAAAACTTTTCTTTATTCGAATGTCCATCTAGTGCTAATATCGGGACAGTGTGACGCCTACAATAAAAACGTAGTAATTATTTCGAAAAACACGAAATACATGTATGTTGCGTTATTCTGCAAAGAGTGTATAATGTGGTTCCGCTAGAGGAAGTTCGGACCCTCCCCCTAGAAAAAAATCTTGGATCCGCCCCTGATATGTGTAATGTTTTTGGAACGATGTTATTTAACATCGTTCCAATGGTAACAAGAAAGTATAAGATTACTCTTTTCACGCTTCAACGTTTTTCAACATAGACAAAGAGGCGTAGTTCAAGCGTGAAACTCATTAACATCTCATTTAAATGTAATACAACGCTGGCTTGTGTTGTCGTTCTTGAAACTCTTCAGGAAAAGGGAGGTTACTCTCAGGACATACAAATCTTGCAATGGAGACGTGACAACTCAACCCGTAGACAACTCAACCCGTGACAACTGCAATGATTACTTGTTGGAGTAAAAAGGGCCTACGATGTTTTTGACAATGCATGTAATATGCGTAGCTTAATTACATCATTCGATAGTAATAAACAATAAAAAATAAGTTCAGGACATCGTTCCTCCAGCACTCCAGTGCTTTGATTATGAATGTCATTTAAGTGTTCCGTATACGAGTACTAGAGGAGCTTTACTTACGAAGACCATCCAGACTTTGGAATAAAGCTGAACTCTATACGTGATCCAAGTTTCATACACATAGGTATTTTTCTAGAAAAATATGCACTAGTTGGTGTTTCAGTCATTGTCTGGAAAAATACAAACAAGAAATATCTTTAAAAAGATATTCGGCGCTAAGTAGGGTTCATTTTGTTTGAGGTATAAACAGTCATACGCCTTTAGAACGCAATTTCTGAGCTTTTACAATCAACATTTGACAAAGAGCTTTTGCTTAAAATGTAGTCAACGGCATTAAAAATAAAGTGAAAAGGAATTGAATTTATAGTTTCAATTTTAGGGGCTGTTGTACAGAAAATATGACAGATTTTTGTAAAAATAGTATAAAGTGCATATATATACTATCGTTTTCAAAATTCTCACTCTAATTCAGCGGTGTCTAATTTCAAATCGTTCGAAAACTATGTAACATCACTCACCGGTTTAACGAAGAAATGATATTTATGCATGTACACAAATCCGGGTCTCTGGTCCTGATTTATGCAATGATCTAAAGATAGCTCGTCATATTCCTTGCTAGTAATGTTCATCCTACAACCGACGACTATTCCGGCCCTTTCCTTGAGTCGTGAACAAGTCAGCGCATTAAATCCCGTAGCCGATGCATTATAAATAACCAACTCGGTTATTCTTTTTTGTGAACCATCAACTCCAATAACAATTGTTGTACATACAGTTAGGTACAATGATAACATTCTAAAATAGTTCATAGTTTCCATGTCTCGGAATATATTTTTATACAAAATAGTAGATTATATCAAGTTTATGTACAATGTTTTTATTTAAACACCTTGCTGCTGTTCAATTACACAAAACGTTACAGAACGTTCCGTAACGATACATTCGGAACTCCTCGGCCATTCACTGCAAATAATCTCATCTAATACACAAATATGCGATCATTAAGGCAATGAGTGATGTCTCAAAATTTACGGACTAAAAACGAAACATCACTAATTGCCTTAACGATCTTAATAATGTTTGTTTACTTCAACACCGGTAGTTTCAAAATAGCGTCTAAATATGTCCGAGATTAATCGCAGTGAATGGCCGAGGAGTTCCGAATTATCGTTACGGAACGTTCTGTTACGTTTTGTGTAATTGAACAGGCTACTGATATGTATAAATGTATTTTAAATACTGTCTTAACACTGTTCTGTTCTTAATAACTTCAATATTCAATCCGTGAACTTTATAAAACTGTTGTTAAAGATATATGACGATAAAATTTTTGTATCACGTATATTCAACATAATTTAGCATTACAATGAACCTCAAACAAACGTCCTGGAGTTTCCTTTACCAACGCTGTTATTTAGATAAAAGGAATTTTGAATAAGTTTAACTTGTTCGAAAAAAACTACATACGCCTTAAAAATAGTTTATTAATTTATAATTTTCATGTCAAACATATTCCTTATCATTTAATCGCATTCGTAATGAAAATACATATGTCTTGCAAGCATTAAGTCAAGTCTGCTATTAAAATGAAATGTCGGCAAACGAAACGCTGAAGAAATAATCAAAAACTGTTTTAGGACTGGAAAATCTATTGCAGTCAACATACATGTATTTGTTTTAAAATACATATATACCGAGTACGGTCACAAGCAGACATCGAAGAGCATGCTTTATTTGATTTTCACTAGAAAATAAACACCGGCTTTTAAAAGCCATCCAGTTGTCAAAATTTAAGCTCAGGACGAAATTCGAGATTTTTGATCCTGAAATAAATTTTAAAGTGGAAAACAAATGCAGCTTAAGTAATTCTATTCATTTTAAACGACAATGCACTTAACATGCAATTTTATTAACAAATTGGAACTTATTGACATCGATTTTAAATCGATTATGTTTAATTGATGTTTGCATGCGCATTGTTCCCTAAGTTGGATGTCTGCTATGGGGACTCTTATTTATAAGGTCATGTATACCAAATTTTCATTTGTATGCGCATTGTTTTTCAAAGTGATTGTCGACTTCAGGGACTTTTATGTATAAGGCCATATATACTAACTTAATTATTTGATTAGCGTCTAGGCAAAAATTTCCAAATTTACCCACTCTCAACTATAAATGTAATAATAAGCTAAGTTTTATTTGATAAGGTAGTTATATTTATCATAGAGGGTCACGATCATTTATGTGTTTAAGGGTTTAACATTTGTTGAAATTGAAAAAATCTATCAAGTGGGTGGGGTAACTAATTATATCAAAATATACATAAATTCCAAATAATTTTGATATATTTTGTAAGTGATGCATTAAGTGTATAGATGTGACAGTGAAAATATAAAAAACTCAACAAATAAGACATTTAGAAAGAAATAAAAACATTTATCCTAACCTTGAAATGGCCTTCCGTACGTCAGTACAAACACATAATTAAAGTTATTTTTTCATAATTCCAAATGATGTTCTAGAATGTCCATATAACATTTTATAATGTCTTAGGGTGAATCACACAAAAAGTATTTCCAAAATGTAAATTTGATAATTCACCACAACACTCATAATCACAATCATAACATGATTTTATTTTTAATTTTACCACAGGAATCCGATGAATTTTTCCTACTTATCACGTACATAGAACATACAATATGAGGGAAAAATTGCACTGGGCACCTGTGTGTAAATTGTGAATTAAAACGTGTAATGGTTGTGATAAATTATGATATTTACATTTGGAAATACTTTTTGTGTAATTCACCCTAAGACATTGTAATATGTTACATGGACAACCTATATTAACATTTGGATTTATGAAAAAAGAACTTTAATTATGTGTTTGAACTGACGTTCGGAGGCTATTTCAAGGTTAGGTTAAATGCTTTCATTTCTTTCTAAATGTCTTATTTGTTGAGTTTTTTATACACATGTATTTCCATTTTCATGTCTATACACTTGACGTATCACACACATAATATATAAAAAATATTTTGGAATTTATGGATATTTTAATATGTTTAGTAACACACCCACTTCATAGATTTTTTCAATTTCAAATCCTGATACACCCTTTGAATAATGAACCTACCCATTCCATAGGTGAGTATAAATCAATTTTGCATTCATGGCATGTTATTGTACATCTGATTTAGGATTCATCCGTTCATGGGGGAAATACGTAAGTCAAAGTTTAAAGTGTTTATTCTTAAAACATCATCTCACTTGAACATGAAATGTATTATAATATTATAATACAGAATTTATTATACTCTATACATTGACGAAACCATTGTCATTCAGTTTCTTGGTTAGATTACTAATTCACAAAAAAAACATTAAAGGACTGTGATTTAAATAGTGTCTGAAAATAATAAGTTATGCATTTGTTTGGATTTAATAGTGAGTATTCGTACTTTCAATTTGTACTAAGTAACCATTAACAAGACAATTTAATTATAAATATGAAACGTCTCTGGCAACATTAATAATTTTTGGTACCTAACTGTTATACCCAATATACAAATAGGTGGGTTCGCTATTAAGACCGACTCGCTATTAAGACCACTTTTAAGACCGCCAGGTGCCACAGATGGTCGTATTAGCGAAACTTTACTGTATTTTGTTCAACATAAAAACATATCGATAGCTAATTAGTCATACAGTGTATTACCCTTTCTTAATTAGCGTCCATTTTATAATCATTGTTAAAATACGGACATAATCACAGTTGCAAATTATCTTAGTACCAAAAACTTCGAACAATGGAATTTAATCAAAATTTACTTCATGTGTCACATGAACGAAATTCAATTCTGTGTCTGTTGATCAATAACTGTAGCATGTTCAATTACTCCGAACCTTGCGTAACGTACCATTACGTTAGGTTCGGAACAACTTAACTCAAAGACAACTCAACCCGAGACAACTCAATCCCCAACTAACGGGTTGATTTGTCACAACTTTGAGTTGAGTTATCTACGGGTTGAGCTGTCTTCGGATTGAGTTTTCCCATACCGGTAACGTTAGCTAACAGTCGTTACTGAACACGCAGCGGCCCCGCGTTCAGTAACAACTGTTAGCTAACGTTCAAGGTAACTGCAGCGTGTTCAGTTACCCTGAACGTTTCAAAACGTTCCGTAACGAAAGTGTCTGAAAAACTCAACCCATAGACAACTCAACCCGAGACAACTCAATCTCCTACTAACGGATTGAGTTGTCCAAACTTTAAGTAAGGGATATACAACGAGAGGTGTCCAATATGTTAGATATTGGATAGCTGAGGCGCTTTAGCGCGGAAGCGTTTCCAATGTCTAACATATTGGGCAGCTCGAGGGGTATATCTTACTTAAATCACAGCTTACCTGCAGATTATTATTATTGTGATACAAAATGAATTTTAGTTTACATGCACTTATCATAAATAACTATTAAAGAGTTATACATTTCAACTTCAACAAAAAGTAATAAATTTATAGAATTTAAATAGATATAGAAAAAATTCATTGTTTCCCAAATGGTACCCCTTTTGTTAGACAAATTAATGAATCGTTTGTTCACGAGATTTTCGTGCATATCCATTCACATGTAAACTAATGTGTATTAATGACAGTGGTTGTTCATTTCGTTTCTGTTCTTCATTTAGTCGGGTATATTATACACGTGTGACAAAACCTAAATAATCATTAGAATTACAGTGTTTGTTTTCATGGATATACTATTTATCATTCGGAAATCTTTCATTTTGATATAAATACATTTCAACGGTTGCAATGCATAGAAAATGTGGATTATCAACTGATTCCAGCCATGTCCAAGAAGCGATATTAGTCACAGCCTGACACAAGGCTGATTTCTAATAAACTTGATGAGAACCTAATATTGCAGAAACAAGTCATAAGTAAGTTTATATATAAATGAAAAATATATTATGTAAATAATAGCCACTTTGAGACCTGAACCTGAGCCCTGTGTGCACCAAATAAATATTGCATCTTTCGTAAGCAACATGTCTGCCCTTCTGTTCACATATTAATCTATGTTCGATTCAAGGCTCAAACCTATGATTATTTGATCATGGAGAGAGAGAGAGACAGTTGCGCAAGACCTAATTCAGAACTCAAATTTTTACGTTTTCCGTCCATGCGCAAGCGGTATAAACAATTTCATAGTATTGGTAAAAAGCATGTTCAAATCACCTAAAATATCCTAAAGTTCTTAGAACATATATTTATATTGTGAAAGTTAGTTTGTATCGTTGACAACTTGCGACTAGTCAATGTCATTTTGGCATCGCTGAGAGCTCAAGCAATGTCTACCATGTTTCTGATATGTTGAGTTATGCACGGGTTGAGTTGTCTTCGAGTTGAGTTCTCCCGTACTCAACCCGTGCATAACTCAACTTAAAGTTTGGACAACTCAATCCGTTAGTAAGTGATTGAGTTGTTTCGTTAGCTAACAGTTGTTACTGAACACACAGCTGAACACGCTGCAGGTATAACGAACTATGAATATGAATTAAAGGAACTGATTATGTTTAGACTCGCATTGTTTACATGAAAGATTTATAAGTAAGTATTATGTCATTGCAGTTTACCCAGCCAAATCTATCACAAGGCCAAACGTTATCATAAGTATGTCTAGATTTAAATATTAATCTCCCCGTATATATACTTATATTTAACGAGGTATCCAACAGAATTAACCTGAGCTTGACCTTTATGCAAGAATATATTAAACTCAATATTTACAGTCTATTTTTGTCTTCGTTTGTAAATCGCGCTTTATCGGAAGCTTTCGGCAAAATACAAGTACTGAACAATTAATGTTGTTTTCATTAAAATAAATACTTTGAAACTGTGCCATAATATTGCTGACTTACCTGTTTCCCCAAAAACTAATGTGTCCAATAATAAAAGTACTATAACATGCCACTTTAAATGAATTAATTTATAGTCACATCGGTTGTTATAAACACGTGTATAACCATATATACACATACGGAAACTTACGATTTAATGTAAGTGAAGTGTGTAATTATTATAATTAGGTAGTTCAAGCTCAGGTTAATTCTGTTGGACTATACATTACTAGTCAATGATACCCGATGTGATTATAAAGTACAAATACTTCATGCTACATTCAGACATCAATATTAGCAAGTTTCTATAGTATATTGGAAATATTTGAACAATGAATTCAATATTTTATGAACAAGTTTTTCCAATATTAAAATCTATACACCCGTATAAACAAGCTGATCATACTAAGTTAAGAACTACCTGAAACAGGCTAAATCATACAGAATAATACACATTTAGTAAACTTAACGTAGATTTAGCCATGTTTATGTATTAATATTTTATTTAAACTGGGATATTTTAATACACTTTTATAGCATAGTAATAGGATTGCGAAGTGTTTTAGGTCGTGGATAAAATCAATCACAGTGACCGGAACTTGGAATTGTAATTGACTACCTGTTGATTAAAGGTACTAGCTACTCCATTGCCAGACACCGGTAAGTATAAATCATCAGATATTATCGTAAACTATCGCAAATGAGTAATCGAATCACCTCGAAGTGATCCGCAGCAAGTTATTTTCTTTGCTTGACCAGACGGCGTTGCGCTCAATAAAGGCAATATATGCATCATGGGCACGCAATAAACGTGCTTGGAAAAATAATACTTTTCTGTATTTTGTTTACATCCGTTGTCAACCGGAATCGAGTATACAGAAATAACAATCGATATAAGAACGTAGGTTTCTACAGTAGCAGGAAAAAGTTAATTTCTCGATGCAGGACTCACGCTATCGCGTCGGTTGTCCTTCCAACAGAGCGTATAGTTCTGCTTATAGTTCTGCCCTGCGTTCAGTTGCCGAGGAGTTCCGAATGTATCGTTACGGAACATTTTGGAATGTTTAGGGTAATTGAACAGGCTACGGAGCTTATAGTTCTGATGACTATGTATTCATACCAACGATGAGTCAATAAATATCAATTAAACTCAATTCTGTGTTATGGCACTTAACTATATAGAATGGAGAAATGTCTTTTTCTACGATATTATAATTTACCTCCGTATTTATCGCTAATGTTAACAGTACGCATAATTGTAACCAGAAATATGAATACAGTTAAGTACCGCTATTAAGACGAGCAAAATCGAAGTTTGTAATAGCGAAACGGTCTTATTATAGAGACCCTTTTGTTTACAGCATTTTGGGCTTAATAAATGTGAAAAATTGCATAATTTTAAAATAACAAATTTGGTCTTAATAGGGGAACTTTACTGTTTTTGATATAATCATTATATGATTTGACAATAGAGATATCATTTTTTAACAAACCACTGACAGATCAAGTTGGGGTCGTGTGAGAAATTTGCAACATATTCACTTTTTTGGGGAAAATGACAAAATTAATCATGGCAATATTTTAGTTAATATAAAAATCAATCCCTTTCTTTACGTTTCAGCTGAAGTTTTAATATTTTTGGTTGGTTGACCTACCAATTACTTAGCACACACTTTCATCAGGGACTGAAAACTTTCATCATGAATTAGAATTAGCGGTAGGAGGGAGAAGGGTCGCAGAAATTATTCCATAACCAATCTCCACAAGAATGATATATGCACCGCCCGGGAATTGAACATACGATCCTTCGATTAGTAGACTTGTACGCTACCGACTGAGCTAGTCGGGCGGTCATTTAGATATCTAAAGTAGGCTCATTTCGCTTAATTCTCTAATTTTCCATTGATAAATCCAACATGTACACACCATATCTTTACTGTGTTACAGAGAGTGCTGACACTAGAAAACAATGTTTAAACAATTGAAGAAAGAAGTAGCTCAGGAACAAGCCGGGGAGTTGTTACCATGGCGACAAGCACTAGATAAAGTTGACTCTCTTGATTTATGGGACGGTAAAAGTAGAGAAGAGAGATCACCCTGGACTGGTTACCTTCATGAAGCCGATAAATTAATAAAGAAACCAAGAAAAACTATTCCTAAAGTAAGATTTTTACTCATTTTTTTGGTTTGTGGTTGTGTATTTAAAATAGGGGTGTAACAATACGGTAAAAACCGTATTGCAATATATTGCAATATGCAGAACCCGTTTTGCAATATATTGCAATACGTACCGGTTTTTCGCTTAGACATGCAAAGCATTAATTAATGCTTGAACCTCGTTCTAATTGAATCAGCATTGAACGCATATGGGTATTTTCAAATGATTACCCAAATGTTTGAATTACAAATGTAAAATGGTCTCTATGTTAGAACAATGTGTGGTTTGAAACAGACTCTTGAAGATATTTTTCTTTCATTTGACTAAATGTTTAACCTTTAAAAAGCACAGTAAGAGTATTTCAAGAATTCAATTCATTTTAACATTTGTTTTAACATTTTACTATCAGATTCTGATAAAAACAAGCAGTATGACACTTAACTACAAAAACCGGTTCAAGAAAAAACGAACCGGTTAAAAACCGTTAAAACTGGTATTGCAATATTAACCGGTATATCGGTTAACCGCTACACCCCTAATTTAAAATCTACACTTGTATATGTATAATTCCATACATAGACGATGAAAATAGTCTATTAGCACTTTGATATTTGTATTCTACATGGTATTTCATTGATCTGCATGTTTTACAATCACAATGTCTCATAAATATAAATATACGGAGCCCCTAAATAAAGAGCCGCTAAAATGACATTTTGAAGTACATGTACTTTTTATTTTCACAACTATTTCGTTTAAACGTAATATTTTTTCGTTATTACGAAATATTATTTCGTTGTTTTTTTTCGAAATAATATTATTTCTTTTTTTTCGAAAGAAATATTTTGTTTTTTTTCGAAATAATTATTTCGTATTTATACGAAATATTATTACGAAATATTATTTCGTTAAAAATGATATATTATTTTGTTTTTTTTTACGAAATATTATTTCGTATAAACGAAATGATTACAAACTGATATAATTATGTCGAAAAAAAACCGAAATAATATTATTCGAAAATTCGTTTTAACGAAATAATATTTCGTTTAAATGTAATATTATGTCGTAAATACGAAATATTACTTCGTATTTACCAAATTTATAAACGTATAAACGAAATAACATTCGTTTAAACGAAATAATATTTCGAAAGATCGAAATAAATATTTCGTAGAAACGAAATAATTATTTCGTAAAAACGAAGTAATATTTCGTAAAAACGATATAATAATATTTCATAAATACGAAATAATTATTTCGAATAAAGGTAATAATTATTTTGGAAAAAAACCCGATTCGAAACAATATTTCGTAAAAACGAAATAATTTTATGTTTAAACGTGATAACAAAAAGTAATTTAAAATGTCACTTCAGGGGCTCTGTAGAAATTTATTATTATTATTTTTGTACATGGGGTTTCCCAATGTTTAGAAGCAGACAGTATCAAACCTTCATTTTAATATGCCGCAGACGGTTATATTAGGACGCGCATGCGTAATTGAATGGATAATTGCTTCAGCGTTTAAACTAGTTCAATTTACATGAGACGACACAGTTTGTACATGAGAAGATTTACTACAATGATTATCGACATTGTACAGACTTGTAAGAAACTGCGTGTTTGAGAATTTTGATTGAAATAAAAAACATGTCTCATTTGAAAATATGCAGACGAAAGTTATGATGATGTTCTTTTTCTATGTCTCTCTTAATTGATTGATTTTCTTGATCATCAAACTTCTATATACAAGAAAATTAGTTTCTACCACAGAGACTGTTTCTCATGACAGCAGCTATGGCAACAAAATATAGACAGATTCATCATGTTTTCAATGGAACTATTTTTAGAGGCGGTTTTAGGATTAAAGGCGGGGAAAATGGACGACTAAGAAAATCCCAGATAAGAAAACCCAATATCATGGCTACACTAAGTCAGTCATGCTAAAAATCGATATAATTTTATTATGTTATATATAAATATTTTTTCTACAGGAACTATTGACATCAATACTGGAAGGTAAAGTAAAAGGTTTAGATGTATCAAGTCTGCCTAGTGCTCAACCTAAAGTTATCATCTTCGTGAGTTCAACATTTACTGACACAAAAGCTGAAAGAAACCATTTGATGAAAGGTAAACAGCCTGCATGAATATCAGTATTATTTATCAGTTTAGCTTATTTTTACGTCACATCCGGGTTATTTATCAGTTTAAGCTATTTTTACGTCACATCTGATTACCTTTGTGATTACGTTTCATGCTTGTAATTTACAACTGGTTTCTAATTCGGGTGTCGCTTTGAAAGTTGTCTCACAATCTATCAAGTATTTACAATATTGTGCGGTAAATCATGGATCCCTCATGACCAACCACTGTTACTAGTAAAAGATCTTTAGACCGCTACAAACTAAGTTTAGAAGCATTACAACGCTGAGGGTACTCATTCTATCGGACGGCGATAATGATACTGCCCATGTAATCCGAATGATGTTTTGCACAATTTTATATCGGAATGACTTGGTTTTCTTCATAGGATCCAATAAAATCGCTGTAACTTCTGAGTTTTTATTCTGTCCGATACCCTGATAGGGCACCATTCAATAAATTTTTTTGTACTTACAGATGTATATCCATTTTTAAGAAGTTTATGTAGACGATTAGGTGTAGATTTTGGTACGGTAGATATGAGATGGGGTGTAACTGAGGAAGCAACATTGGATCACAGCACTGTAGAAATGTGTGTCAATGAAATAGAAAGGTTTGGCGAATTTTACTTGATATAAATGTGTCCGTCTAGTAACAATATGTGATAGTCTTATAACAGTATGGTACGTTTGGAAATAGACTTTATTTTTCGCCCAGCTAGGTCAGTCTTCTGACCCAACGGTGGTGGGTCCGATTCGTGGATGAGGGTTAAATTCGTGGAGTTTGGACATGAAATAATTTCTACAGCCATTATCTCACATAATACAGATTCTAGATCATTTAGGGTAGTTATCAGTTACTGACCGAAGTTTGAGCCTTGTAACTGGTTAACAGCTAAATGCAGAGAACTGACCCTCCTAAAACGATGAGTAGGTTGAATGTAAGCCATGAAATCACCTTTTACACCTTTTGTTTAAATACAAGTGGTATGGTTGGAATATAGTCAAAGAATGACATCATTTGGACGGACGTGTCCGTATCAGCGTCGGCGCCGTTTTAATGTCTTGGCAAAGGTTCTTAGTTAAATTTTCAACATAGAAGTTCTGTCGATCTATTCAAAGTTGTTTATTAGTATTAAGCGTCCTGCACCTACGGGTGATGGTTTCGTTATTTTTTCTCGAAGATTAAGATATATATTTGTGTGACATTTATTTGCATGTACAAAATGTTCAATGTGGTTCATATCAGCTTAAACTTGAAAGATGTATAAACAACATTATGCATATTTATAGTTCACTTTGGTGTGAGAAATGGTCAAGTTGATACGATTTTTTGCATTGGTAATCATTAGATAGTCAGTTCAAATCACACAAAAAAACTACTCCGTTGATTCCTTGAGCAAAAGCCATAATACTAATAGCTCTGTACTAGGGACCAGAAAGCGGACGGGAGAATGTTTAGTCTAGGTTGTAAGAATTTTTGTCACAATCAAGCTAAAATAAATTGAATAAACATTTAGTTCTTTTGAATGAATTTGTTGAATGAGTTCGTTTTAAAGTAAGATGTAACAACGACTTTTAGGAGCTATGATAAAAGTATAATTTATAGAATTTATGAGAAGGGAGCTCATGTTTATGTTTAATTTAGGTGATCATATTTTTGAATGAGTAAAAACTACATTTTACTTCCCACTATTACTTTAAATTACACGGCAAGAGTATATGAATTGCCTGAAACTTAGGTTACAAATTGAGAAGTTCTAACATAGTGATTTTATATCATTTTTAACAGATGTATCAAGGACAGCGTGGGACCATCCTTCCTTTGTCTACTTGGTCATAAATATGGTTACCGTCCACTGCCTGCTCAAATAGAGAAAACAGAGTTTGAAGACATGCTGAAATACCTTGAAAAGAGTTCACACGACACGAAATTGATCAAGAACTACTACACAATTGATTATAATGCAGTTCCCCCTGAGTATGTTCTGAAACCAAGAGCTAAAGAAAACGCCACCTGGTGGGATGATTCGGACATCATACTACAGCAGACGAGAGAAGCGGCCGTGGCTTGTTTTGGTAAAGAGAACAAAAAGTGTGACAAGTATCATATTTCTGTGACGGAAACAGAAATAAACCATGGAGCGTTTCATAATCCAGATAAAAAACAACAGGCACACTTTGTTCGAAGAGATTTAGATAGTTTTGCTTCTGATTTTCATTTAGACGGTAAGATTACAGATCTTAATACTGGAATGGTTGATAATTACGCTCGAGAAAAGTTGCAAGAACTCAAGGACAAGAAAATTGTTGAGTTTAAGCCATCAAACATGTTAGATGTGAAGTACTCTATTGCTAATACAGAACATATATCCAATCACATACGACGAATGTGTGATTTCGTCTGTAAAAACATCTCTGATGGTATTTTAGCTAATTACGAACAAAGACTCCATTTTGAAGAGGATAGAGTATGCCAAGAAATTCTTCAACATGCTGAGCACGCTATGGAAAAAGTTGACTTGTTTGTTGGCAGAGAAAATGAAATACAAACTACTTTGAAATATCTTACATCTAAGGAAAAGACACCATTAGTAATACATGGTAAATCTGGTTGTGGTAAAACAGCCTTGGTGGCAGTCATTGCTAATAAAGCAAAAGAACAGAATGCCAAAGCTGTTGTTGTTCTTAGATTTCTTGGAACTACTGGTCAATCTGGGTCGGCTCGCTTGTTGCTTTTAAACCTGTGCAACCAGATATCAAGAGTTTATGACAAAGATTTGTCTCTAATACCAACTTCGTATAAAGAACTGATTGCTTATTTCCGTGAATGCCTTGGATTTGCAACCAAAGAGAAACCACTGACAGTTATATTGGACTCGTTGGACCAACTGTCAAATAAAGATTTTGGACAAAATCTCGCATGGCTATCATTATCTGAAGTATTACCAGACAATGTCAAATTGATTGTATCTTCATTGCCAACAAAATGTCTAGATATTCTTAAGCGTCATTTGAAATCCTCTATTTTTGTTGAAGTGAAACCATTGTCATTGAAAGAAGGACCTGAAATTGTAAAGAAAATGTTGGAAGCCAAACATCGTAAAGTTAATGATAACCAGATGAAGGTCATTATGGATGCGTTCAAGAAATGTCCATTACCTTTGTTCTTAAGGCTAGTAGTTGACATTGCTCTACTTTGGAGATCATTTGATAAAGTTAATATTAAAGATCTAGCAAGTGACATCCCTGGTCTTATCACTAAATTATTTGATCGTTTAGAATCAAGATATAGCGAGGTACTTGTTAAACATGCTCTAGGATACATTACAGCTGCCAAAAACGGATTGTCTCTAACTGAACTTGAAGACATCTTATCATGCAATGATATAGTTCTGGAGAGTATCTATAAATATTGGGTACCACCAGTTAGACGCATACCTTCTCTACTGTGGGCGAGAATTCGTAATGAACTTGGTAAATACTTAGCAGAACGAGGAACCGATGGCGTTAGTGCATATAATTGGTACCATCGCCAATTTTGGGAAACAGCTGAGAAGCGCTACATGTCAACCACCAAGGACGGAAAACCAAATCCTTTCGTTAAAGATGCGCACGAATCTATAGCTGATTATTTTGATGGGAAATGGACAAATGGAAAACCCTTCACTGGAAAAGAAGGTGTGGCTATTAACCAAGACAGAAAAGTTCCAAAACAACCGTTGGTGATCGGGGGTGAACGTAATCAAGGAACAAAGCGACAATTAAACAGACGTAAATTGACTGAACTTCCTTACCATTTCATAAAGCTACAGGACTGGGATCGTTTAAAAGGTCTAGTACTTGATCTTGAGTACATTGAAGCCAAGTTTGAAGCAGGGGATGGTTACAATTGTTTAAGCGAGTTGATTGAAGCGTCTAAGGAGTCTGGCATAGAAGAGTTTACAAAAATGGCGAGATTTGTTGGTTCAAGTTTAGGATTCTTAGTCCGTGAACCAGTTGGAGTATACCAAATAGCTTCACAGCACGCAAAGGGTACTCTACTCAGAAATTTACTCGAGAAGATTCCTGCCGAAAGTATTCCTATCTCATTGATGGTAAACTTGCATGAATCAGCCTTCTCTGACCCTTGTGAAGTTACTCTTAATGGACACACTGCGTCTGTAAGATGCTGTGACTTCTCACCTAAAGGTATGTTTGTGTTTATTTTGCGCTTGATAATATTTTTGAAGAATTCAAGTGTCACTACTGTAGCAAATGCTTGTATTTCTATGCTCGTTTAAAACAATTTTGCTTGCAATATTTTATGTATTGTGATACATAGTATAGATTTGTAAGGTAGTCATGATCCTGCAACTATCAAAATATAAGTTCATGTTTAAGTGTAAATCTAATTCATTTCATCTATTCTATCAAGATATTATGGCTCGCATCAATGTAAGCTTCGTTTCTTGATTAATTGCTTTAACATTTGACATTGAAAGTCCAATTATTGATGTTATAAGAGCTGTTCTGAGATATATAGTTAGATGTTGTGGTATGGCTAACTAAATTTTTCGTGGTAGAAGTTTTGACGCATCATTTTGCAGTCCTTACATAAACAGTCTTGTAAATTTGATGTTTGCATCAGTTTTCATTACGTATGCTAAAATCTGATTCAATCATTTGTTTGTTTCAGGCGACTTGATATTATCATCGTCTGACGACACTACCATGAGGCTTTGGGATGCAACAACAGGCGCAGAGTTAGTGACTGTGACGTCACTTCCTGAACCAGTTCCAGTACCACCGGAAGAAGGTACTCTTGTACTGCACCCAGTGAACCCATGTTGTTTTTCGCCCTCTGGCGAGAAAATTGCGAGTGGTACAGAGTTCGGAGATGTCATGTTGTGGGATACTTCAGGAGCACAGGTACGTACATTATTATGAAACTCGAGTTCTTTTTTAAAATTACATTTTTGTGTGTCTTATTATTTCGTTTACATCTTATATCAACAAGTTTCCATAACAACAGGGCAATGTAATGGTATCTCAAATATTGAATGTCATAGTGAATTTCAATTCCGTAGGCATTGACATGGTATATACTTAATTCATACCACATAAATTCACAAGAAAACGGGAATTGTCTTTATTGACTTTCATTGTTCAAAATACATATATGTAGTTGCAAATTCTAAATATTTGGTTATGCTACGTTCATTTTTGCACTATTTGAAGAGCTCAATCTTACTATTTTGGTAAATACACTCTCTTATGATTATTATACATTTGTATATCCTCAGCTCTGTTCGTCACACACAATTGCAGTAAACGATAGCAACCTTAAATTGTTCATTCAGTGATGTCAGTGCTTTGATTAAAACGAATTTTTCTTAGTAAGATATTTAGAACCACTGCATACTGGTGCTTAGTTCTGTTCGTGTTTAAAGGTAGAAACAGTTTATTTATTGGTTATTTTAGCTTCAATCGACAAAGACAGGGAACAAACCTGTTGTCTGTGTGCAATTTTCACCGGATGGTAAACGTATTGCTACAGCCTTAAAAAACAGCACTGTTATGATATGGGATTCTAGTACACTTGAATTAGTATCTAAAATATTGATAACATGGAAAGACTCATCACAAGAAATACAAATTGACCCTGAAGATGTAAAAGGAAAACGTCGCGGTCAGCGTCAACCTAAAAGTAATTTTGTGGGATGGTCAATTTGTACGGCTCTTGACTATTCCAAGGATGGGAAAAGTCTTGCTGTAATGTGCATTAAAGGTAAATGGATTTAGTAAGCTTGTATGTCTTAAAATCTGTTAATCTTAATATTTGTGTTATATCCCCGGTATTCTTTTACGAGCAAATGTTTTACTGGATGGCAACATATCTATTTAGCTTGGTCGGAATAAATTGATTCTCTGTCAGCAGGAGACTGGTATAAATGTCAAATACAATAACAGACAATGAGTTATCGTACTAACCATGTTCATGCTATGATACATGTATGAAATTCATGTGCTTTATTTAATCTGTTTGATATGAGATGTATTTTAACTGTGCCAAACGTTGTTGAATTTAATCTGCCATAATTTTGAGAATTTTTGCCTGTTGATTTTTTCTAGTTTAGATAGTCTAAACATATCTATTTTAGCTTGATCAGGAACAAGTTATTACAGTTAAGATAAATCACTTTCAAGCCTGCTTCCTGATTTCCCAGTACTGAGCTTGTAGGATAAAGTTTTTAGTTCAAGGGAATAACGGGGTAGGTTATTGATGGGATTTGAACCATTGCGGAGCTTGCTATCCAATGATTTCCACTCCAAAGTCGCAACCACTTTGCCACATTCTGGGTCTGACTCTTGCCTATGGCATATCTTTTCTGTACATGTCAAATTCATGTGAATATTCAAAGAAACTTATATTTATTTCAATATTCAATACAGGTTTGGTGTTGGTTGACACTACGTCTTATACTGTAAGATCATTGAACACTGCAGAATGTTATCAAAACTTATGCTGCGCTTATCATCCTGATGGAAAACAGGTAAATTATCTGTAACGCGACATTAAGTAATATAACGTTTAAACGAAATTACCATTACACGTATAAGAAGGTATTTCAAAATGCAGGACTCCGTGTTTTTTTGCTGAGGTTGTGTCTTGATCTTCTTCCAGTATCACACATTCTATGTTTGTCTTGGATGAGGGCTTTTGGTACGCCATGAGAGAATGAAATCTTCAGTTGAGAGCGTGTTGGACTGATTGAAAAAGTGATTGGGGCAAAACCTCAGCAACAAAACATAAATGAGTTGACACATGTCGTATCAAGTGCTTGACATAATCTACCCTCGCATTTTATCATTTGCTGTATTGACCAATGACATGCAGAGGCCATGCTGTAGATGTAATTTATGCTAATTGATGCTATGTTATTCCTTGATTTCATGTGCATTTTCTCTTTGAAGATACTCTCAATTTTGTTCTCTTGACAAATTGTTACCATTTTAGCTGAATTAAATTTGAAATAAATGTTTCTAATTGAATAAAGTCTTAATTAGCATGAACAAAAACAATCAACTTAGATTTCTATGTAAGATGACCACTTGAGAATAAGTTTAATATATGCCTTATGTCATTGATTGATGTAAATAACCCAGTGTATCATTGTATAGTTCGTACAAAACAAACCCCTGTTTTTATAAACAATACAATGAACTACTACGCGAGTGGGGATGCTCAGGGTGACAATAAAATGTAAATTTAATATATTTTCATTAGTGTCCTGTTGGTCTAATGGCAAAGTGTTCTACCATGACAATTACGATTGACTAAGAGGGCTGTGGTTTATCTGCCACACTTATTTGTAAAAACAAAGAGCTATTCAAATTTTATTTTCAACACTGCCTTACCTTTAGAATGGATTAGTTTTTTTAATGTTTACATATGATGTGTTTTTGTGCGAACTATTGACATGTTATGTTTATTTTGTAGATTATGTCTGGGGGTGATGACAGTTGTGTGAGTTTTTGGAACCATGATGATGGAAAGTTTGTTGCTAAGTTACGTGTACACATGGCTTGGATATGGAGTCTTAAATTTACTCAAGACGGTTCACATATGTTCACGTGTTCATCGGATAGGACAATGAAAGTATTGAAATTTTATGAGAAGGGTTGGGGTGTCATAGCAACTGTTGGTGGTCACTCACATCGTGTATGTATGGTATCTATTGAACCTGGCAAAGAATCTAAAATGGTCACATCCTCTCTTGATAGGTGAGCTCTACTTTGGAACTTATATTATATTTTCATTTCAACAATTTGTTTAATTTCCCATAATCACGTTCTTTAACTTTGGTATTAGCTAGACCACGAAAAGTATGTTATTTGAATGGGTTTTGACGCCGTGTATAACAGCCATGTACCATTCATTGTCCATGAATAAGATGAATTGTTCACCTCATATGATTTAATTTTTTCGAGTCGGACATAAAATACCATACAATACAGTCATAATATTTACTTATCTATATTCTCTTCTGTGAATAACGATACAATGTACTCATTTATAAAACAAGATAGTTTCAATTTTCTGGACTATGATAACCTTGGTATTTCTAATGCACGTACATTGCTTTAATACTAGTATAAATTACGATATTCTATGACGGCGGTGTTCTATATTAGTTATTATTATATTCTTAATCAGTATTAATTTTGTTGGTTCCAAAGTTGACCACCAAAAGACTCATATAAAACGAGTACCTATTTTACACTTGCAATTTGTTGAACAATGGCAAAGCGTTACGTTTTATTTCATGTACACAGATCTCTGAAAATATGGAACACGGGCTCTCTGCTACGTGGTGAAGTTCTACCAGTAGGTGGCATGCACTACTTGGTTTGTGTGACGTCACCAGATGGACGTTACCTAGCAACGTCTCA
Source organism: Mactra quadrangularis (assembly GCA_025267735.1). Classification (NCBI taxonomy): domain Eukaryota; kingdom Metazoa; phylum Mollusca; class Bivalvia; order Venerida; family Mactridae; genus Mactra; species Mactra quadrangularis. The sequence goes on from CM046304.1 coordinate 17,912,040, forward strand.
AGGTTGGTCACGTATGTGTGACATTCTAGATGCTGGTAACAGTAAGATATTGCTTACAACACCATCTCATGTTGGATTTATTAAACAAGCTGTATTTTCCACTGATAGTTCTATGTTGTTTATCCTGGATCATGGACACACTGGAACTTATGACGTATGTATAATATGTATACCTTATCTTATAACGTTTGTATAATATGTATACCCTATCTTATAACGTATGTATAATATGTATACCTTATCTTATGACGTATGTATAATATGTATACCTTATCTTATGACGTATGTATAATATGTATACCCTATCTTGTGACGTATGTATAATATGTATACCTTATATTGTGACGTATGTATAATATGTATACCTTATCTTGTGACGTATGTATAATATGTATACCTTATCTTATGACGTATGTATAATATGTATACCTTATCTTATGACGTATGTATAATATGTATACCTTATCTTATGACGTATGTATAATATGTATACCCTATCTTATAACGTATGTATAATATGTATACCTTATCTTATGACGTATGTATAATATGTATACCTTATCTTATGACGTATGTATAATATGTATACCTTATCTTATGACGTATGTATAATATGTTTAACTTATCTTATGACGTATGTATAATATGTTTAACTTATCTTATGACGTTTGTATAAAATGTTAACCTTACATTATGACGTATGTATAAATATAAAACTAATTAAAGTATTGATAGTGCGGATGGAACGGTGCTTCTTGGATTTGAAAAGCTAGAAAATGACGCTTCTCTCTCGTAAAAGCTTTAAATCAAACAACTTCATGTATGTGTGATTTGTTTCAAAAGTTTGCCGTTTTACTGGATTGCGCGGTAAATTTTGCAAGTAATATTGCCAACTGCTATTGTTACTGTGTTCACCTACCAATTCAAAATCTAATACAATAAAAACAATGTTCTAACATATACGAGAATATGTCATCTTTAAATGTGATAATCTAATTTAGTAAAGGGAGTTTGGAGCTGATGTTCTGCAAGATGGTTAAAACCAATTGAATTTATAATGCAGGACTTTGAAAAGCTGTGTAATTAGGGACATTTGTCAGTTATATTTCCCTGATAAAATCTGAAGCAACCCAATTGGTAAGCAGCTAGGGCCTTACAGTTGAAATCCTCAGATTTTATCTTTGAAGTCCTATGTAAGGATAACAAATTATTTTATCTAATATCTTTCGTAATGACAAAGATATTAACAGAAGTGGTGAAATTTAGATACTTCTTTACCCTAGAAATACTTGTTTTTCTAAAACTTTTAATTTAAGATTAAATTTGGCAAATTGCATTGAAAAGTTAGGGTAAAATCCAAGTAAACCAACTAGTTGGATCTACCTATTTGAAGAGTATACAAGAGGAAACTGTCTCAGGTCCCTTTTTGCAATCGATTAAAAATTCGAAAATCGCCATGTCATTGCTAATATCTCGCGTGACGTTTGCATTCTTGCAGAGGGTAGAAAGATAAACTCTGAATGTACCACAGGGATGAGTTTGTGTCCTAAATAATCTTATAGTCTATGGTAACCCTCACATATTTGCATTTACAGGTTGGAGCAGTTGCCAAGGCAAAGATTAATGTAATCAACGTTGGTGACGTTTCTATACCACATTACAATATACCTATTGCTTGTCCTTCAACATTTGGTGTTGGTGATAATTACATTGTTGTGGGTAAGTTAAACTGGCTACATGTACATTTACTCGTTTTTTGTTTTCAAAACGAGGCTTCTAAGATATATGTTTTAATCACGTGATACTGAAATTCCGTCACGTGATTGCAGTTCACAAATAGATGATTTTATGCGTTTGCGTGTTTGTGCACACATCATTGGACAGTGAAAGTTGGGTTGAAGTTTTTTTTCACAAAGACAACTCAGAGTACCGCCTACCTCTGTTTAAAGAAAATTTATCAGACACTTGTGAAGATATGTGCTAAGAAATGGGTTAAAACTTTGGTTCAAAGGTCTTGGCATGTCCGGAGTGCGTGAGTAGAATGACAAACTAATGAAAAAAATATGTTTTAGTTATATCAGGGATTCTACATAACAAGGATTTGTAACGAAGTGCTTTTTTAATTTTCTCGGTCGTCACTGTCTATAACTGACTGAAGCAGGCTGTACAAACTATTCCAGAGTTTAAAAACTTGATTTATGTTTTTGTACATGTCTTCTATGCAAATTGTGAATGTTTCTGAAGTTTTTGATAACAAATTGTTGCAATAATGACCGAAAATATGACTTTAGCTGATGTAAAATGGGGCTAAAATGGCAGATTGGCGGGAAAATGCATTATTTTGTGAAACAGTTTGTGAGCGTAATTTACCTCAAAATCATCTAGAAACACAAAAATGTCATGTGAATATCTTTATTTAAACTTGTTATACTTGTTTTCCGTATTGGCCGAAATAATAGCGACGACAGTGAAATTTGATAAAAATCTATTACATTTACTTATCGTTACAAATTCCAATTATATAAAATCCCTGGTTATATCAATGATTTCATGTCTTATTTTAACCAGGTACGTCTGAAGGAGTTTTGAAGCTTTATGACATGGAAAGTCAAAGTGTGAAACACGAATGGATGTTTGGAAATGGTAAAAATATAGACAGTTTAGCTGTATGTCATAAAGCAAACATGGTTGCTGCTGCCACTGAAAAAGAATGTATTTTATGGAAAATAAATAGGTATATTTATCTATGTTATTTATTTTATTCTAAATTAAGATTACATCTATGACACAGTAAAATTCAGTTGTTTAAAGCACCTTACTTTCTTTTTGTACCTTTAAAACTAAAAGTTTATGTAACAGTGATCAATCCGTTAAGTTAGGTACTGAGGTATTCGGATAGAATCGGACTGCGCCGCATTAACTCCTATTTCTTTGATAACATAATGTCACTATATTCTCTTGTCTCAATTTTACTCTTGTATTAAATTCTCATTAATGTTTTGAATATAAAAGGTAAGCCTGCTCGGCTTGTTCAGTCTGAAGCACATAAGGTTACTGATTGAGATGTGCTGGTTTCGATAACCAGGCGAAAAACTTTCGTGGAGTTTGGTCATGAAAGATTTTCTACAGTCATTCTGTTTCATCCCACTGATTCTTAATCATGTAGGACAGCTGTCAGCCACCGTGTTCCGCGAAAAATCAGTAGTTTGACCAATTAACAATTAGTATACCTATGAGTTTGACTGACCAACGTGATTTGATCTTACAATGTGTTGCTACAGCGTTAAACCCAGCAAAAAGAAATATATAGGATAAAAAGACTGAGCTCCCAACACACCTAAAGCAAGTACACATTGTTTTTATGGGTGGCGAGTATTCATCCAAACTTGCTTGCTATAATGAAATCGATAATCAACATTTTTGTTACATTTTGTATTTTATTTTCAGTGACAAGAGTACAACTAAAGTAAAAGACATAGTAGGACAAGACTCCCACGTGTGGGTGATGGCGTTTTCTCCAGACGGGAAGAAACTTGTTATAGGCGTCAACACTGGAAAGTTGTATATCTGGGACACATCCAGTAATGATATAAAATTGCATTCAATCAAAACAGAACACTCCCCAGACAACATCAAAGATATAACTTTCTCTACTTCCGGTAACTACTGCGCAACTTCCGCTGGATCGAACATGCGCATCTGGGATGTTAAAAACGACATGCAATTGCTTAGTACCTATTATGCACCTATGAACTGTGCATCTTTCTTGAATGACTCCGTTTCAATTGCGGGAGAATCAACAGGGAATAGAAAATATCTCCAATTTCGTAAAATATAAACAACTTATACCAGTAGGAAAAGGAAACTATGGGATGTAAATGGATCTCCCAATAGTGTCAATTTCAAAATTGAAAAAGCATTTGATCATATAGTTTGAATCCTTGGCAGCAGGTATGTTAAAAACTTACGATAACATGACAATACAGTTTTGTATGGACCTTTGATATATCTATTGATATATAATCATAATTGTAGACTTATTTTCAAGTCATTATTATTGAAATAATTCATGAATGTTCTCTGTCCCGTGTATTGTATTCGGCCATTTGTACTTATAATGGTGTACGTACATTATGTATATAAATATACGTATTTATTTGTGCCTTCCGTTAAGCCTGCATGCTCAGGAATTCATTTTGTGTTCATGTATACGGCTATAACTAATAATAAATATTTCTTGTATTCTTCGTTTGTTTATATATGTAAGGACATGAATATTGAAGAAAAACAAACATTATAAACTTTTATCCAAAAAAATCTGACTGCAATTACGAAGCCCATTGCAAGTTTCGTAGTTCATAGCCTATTTTAGAAATTTGTTGCCAAAATCGGTGATTCAATGTCAACTTTTAAATTGTATTGCAAAAATAAATGGTTCATAGTCAATATAAGAAGTTTCATTTCCAAGATTGATGGTTCATGATCAATTGTCAGTCCATGTGTTTTTTCCTGCACAAATAATTTCAACGAGTCAACATGACTTGAAAATGGTTGATTCCTCCCCAAAACGTTAGTAAGTTTGAAGTAAGAGTTGTATAGTTGACTACATGCCGGTAAAGCAAGTGTGGGACATCTTTTTGTAAAATAGTGACAGTATTCCAATATTTTGAGAATTCAGCAAAAAGGATTTCACGTATCCGCAAATTAACGAATCAATGACTTATTATCCAATAAACTATTGTTTAAAAATCGCAAGTTAGACCTTTTTTACCAGGGCTTCATCATTCTTCATAAACTTTACAGCATCCTCACATTCTAACATATTGTGCGGACGATCACAATAAGTAGCTTCACTTTTTAAGAACATATTCTGTATCTGTAGTGTGCAGGAAATCACTATTATCGGAAACGGCAAATGCCGGTGATGAGTGCACGTAGAAAGTTTTAAAGTATTTTAAGATCAATTCTTTGTCTGTCATTATACGATTTCAAGGGAGATAAAGTCTGAATAACGCTACCTTATTCACATGCATCGTATTTACTCCCTTTGAAGTGAACAATTTATTTTGTTGCTTATAAATAGTAAGGTAAAAACACCATACTGTTGTTCGGTTGTTGACGACAGCAGAAATTGTCGTAACAGTCGTAAATATTTTGACATATCCTTGATACAAGGATACAAAAACATGTTGTGATACTTGAATAAACGTCTCATTTATTCTACTTCAAAACATTGTTTTAAACGTCACGTGATTTTTTGTACTTCCAAATGTTGTTGATGTTATTAACTGTGGATGTTAAGTTATGTTTTATTGTTTCATACGACATTTGCGCAGACGACAATGAGATAAAGGGCATATTGTTAAGACACTCAACTTGCATCTTCAATGTGAAGGTAGAAAAATAATCTTATTTTAGTGGCCCTAGTCACTCTGTCACAAGCCAACTGGCTCAGTCAGTAGCGCACACATGTCTACAGATGGGGTCGTGGGCATACTTTCGTGGAGCTTGGTCATGAAATAATTCCTACGGCCATTCTTTCTCCTATTGCGGGATTCTAAATCGCGGAGGACAGTTACTGATGGAAGATTGCGCCTAGTAACTGATAAACAGCTAAACGCAGAGATTTAGCCTTACCTGGAACAATGAGCAGGTTGACTGACCGCTGTTACATAACCTAATCAATGTGTTGCTAAAATGTTAAACCCAATTAAGAATCACTCTGTTTGCAGGCAACTAGGTTAATAGTTTGTTATGAACGAAACCAAACGACAATTTATAGATATAATTTTATTATAATAATAGTGTACATGTATTTCATTGTTTTTTTTGAAGATGTTCAAAGTCAACGAAATGGCAAGCATATTTTTTTTAAAAAAATAAACAAAAATAACCATGTATTTAACTTTATCATACCTTAAATTCAGTGACCCCTGTTACAATTAAAGTTAAAATTCATAACATCAAATAGGGCAGACGATACATGCTGTATATGGTATATATTTGTACGTGCAGCCACGCTCGAAATATATTATGAATGTTTAAAAGTGCATTTATTCTCTGATTTTGAATTTCTAATTATGTTCACATAAAGTATACTGATTTAACTTAATACAACATTTTGATATACATGTATGTATAATGAACATTTAAAGCAACTAATCGATGCAGTTAGACAATAATGTGATGAAAATACAATGCAAATAGAGTCAAGAGTAACTATGAAAACTTTTTTATCCGGAACTAGTCGGCCTTTCCATAACAAGCTGCTTCGTAAAACGGTACAAGTTAAACACAAACATGTCTGTTTACTTGTACGCCATTTAAATATAGAAATTTTCATAAAAATTTTCGCTTTAGAAATAATTGTTTACCCACTTCTGTAAAGTGGTGTGGTAACCTCGGCCAGAGCATATCAGCTTTTTTCCGTCTTTGGTAGAAAAAATGATAAGATTTTCAAAATGATTTGTTATCGATTACTAGCAAGGCCCCATTTTCAGGGGACATGTTTTTTTATGAAAAATTATTTTTTAATACTATAATTATAATGTAATGTATACATGTACGCGTATATTATGCAGATCTATATCACTTGTTATATATAACATAAAAAGTCATTTCAATACAAATTATGAGTGGAATTTATGAAAAACGCAAACCATTCAGTAATTGCCATTCATGTAATCGATAAATTCGTTCTTATCTACAAAGTTAGAGTTGTCTGCGTCCATTTGTTCAAAACATTTAACTAAGGTCTTTACATCTGTCAAACCTAAGGAGAGAAAAATAATTTGTTGTTAAGTTTATGACTAATATTCTGCCTTCAAAAACTTCCTTCATAGATTAAAATAAGTACACTAAACATAATTTACAAATTAATAATAGTAATTTACATGAACATGCTTTATCGTTTTGCATAATAAATACTATTCAAAAGTTTGACTTCTTGTAATATGTTTTATTGCTTTGCTTTGAAAATTATCATTTTTAGATATATGATCAAAAATATATACATATCAATGTTGTTGCGGTAAGTAACATAGAGTTTTAGGAGCTGCTCGTAAATATAGCTGCAACTCATAAATAAAATTTATCTTTGAAATGTTGCTTTCATTGAATAAATAATATTCGCATCAGGGTCTATCGTCAGGTGATCGACAATTACAATTAATGAATCCTAAACAAAAAATATCTTTTACTGCCCATAAGTATACTAAACCAGATCAGATATACTTCAATTGCACAAACTGCATCGTCTGCATATAGCGGACTAGTTTGATTGTAGTAATACGTTTTTTTACCAAGGTAACTTGTTATTATTTCTTCGGGAACCTGTTGGGCAGGTGTGAGGTTGGTGCACCCTAAAATGTAGTTTAACCGTCATTGGCAATTATTTTCCAGGGCAAACCCCATTAGATACTTGTTTTCGTAATTCTTGTGTCATCCCTTTCATAATATTATACAACAAAAATCCTCTTTGCATTTTGGCTTTTTGGCAGATCTGTGTTTGTACTTACCAAGTTTTGGTCCTTGTTCTAGAACCTCGTCCTTCAATAGTTGACCATTTCCATCAGAGTCCATTTCTCGAAAAGCACTTTCGATGACTTTACTGAAATATTTAAGTGTATTTTCATGAAACCACATGGTTCATTAAAACTTCTCCCCAAACATCAGTGAGTGGAATAGTCTACAAACCAACATCGCAGATTGCCATTCACCAGAGTTTAGGGCCAGGAGTACAGATCCAGACGTGTATATAGTTTCATTTTTAAATTGTATATTTTGCTGTTTTATTGGGTGTGAGCAGAAAAGTTATTGTGTCGATTCATCAGGGAACAAATAATGTCAAATTGTTATAATCAAAAGGAAAATTAAAGGAATAGTATTTGATATGACTAAATACATTCTCGTTCCTATAGGTTAACAAGATTGCCGATCAAATATTAAGAACCCTGATAGCCTCTGTGTACGAAAATGGACTAGATACGACAATAACCTAGCATACACTCCGCTCTCTCAGTCCTAATCGCCTTAGGAGCGTGGTCGAGTGATTACGAGTTAGATTAGTTATAATTGGATAGCCGGCTCTATTTTGTATCGAATCCCAACCCAAAACTATCCCATTGTTTCCTCGAGCAACTTTATCCTACCAGCCCAGTACTTGGGACAGGAAGAAGACTCGAAAGTGATTAATATTAATTGTAAGTATAACTATCCATTTTTTCGCCATTTTTAATTTTCATCTGAGTTCGTACATCATTTCAATAAAATTCGTAAACGGTACGGGTTCTCTACAAGATTTTTTCTATACGTAGATGCTAAAGATGGCTTGCTTGTGCCTTAGATGTTCAATGCCTTCGCTCTACAAACGAAGCACTAAAAATAAACTACCATAAACGTGATTATTAAGATTCAAATACTCTCCTGAAGAAGAATTATATGGTCCAATAATTCCGCTAACTTAGAAAAAGTAAGCTAAATTAGGTTAAGCAACATACATTGCATTGAATGTTTTGTTTTAATAATTACACAGTTTGCATATACACAATGTATTGTAATCCGAACTTTTCACTCCTTTAGATTTCAGAGTCAAATGCTGAAATTCAAATACATAATAATTTGAGAAATCGGAAAATTTGTAAAACCCGAACTTTTGTTTAGTTACAATAGTTAAGTTAGGATTAGATTTCATCTCAAATTAGATTACTACTAAACTAATAGAATTAAAACAAACGCTCTTGGTTCTTTTAAAACATCGTTAATGAGTTCGTCCAGTGATATCTTTTGATCACCATCTTTATCAACGTCAGAAAACGAATCCTGAAAGTAAAACATAATTGATTCCATTATAGTCAGTTTAAATACTTCGTCAATTAAAAGATCGCTATATATACAAGATAAACGCAAATCTCCTTTCACAGATATCCACTGTCATAAGAGAGATGTTGGCCCAACGTTTGACAACGCATATTTCTTCAATGGCCCAACGAATGAAGTCAACGATGTGCAAACCTCATTTTACTGATCGTCTTCACGTTGGCCCAACGATGGGTTTACGTGCGTTAGACGTTGGATCAACGGTTAGCAACAGACAACCCATAATGGAATTGATGAGCAAAATGAGGTTGACCTCACGTTGGCTTCATTACTACGATGAGATATACGATACATACATATGAATGTTAGAATGTGTGCGTACGTATAAAATTTAAGTTTATACTTCAACGTAAACCCGCCGTTGGCAAAATAGACGTTTTCTATTTGGGCATTGCACAGAGGATCATGTTTAGATGACTTTCCTGTCCACCAATCACTTGGTAGCTTACATCTAGAAATTATATTTTTACTTTAATACATGGTATTGAGTTTTGTAAGCTTTTTGGCGGTAGTGTTATTGACGGGTTAAAATTGGAAGGTTCATTGCAAATTGAGTCCCAAAGGCATTGTAAACAAGTCACGGAAAACTACTTTTTTGAAACTAGTTTTCATAGTGAAATTGCAGATCAGGGGACCATCAGAAAACTAGCGTAACTCACCCCTTGAAAATGGCTTGGCTATGCATGACAAAAAACCAACAATTTTTCTTTCTCCAGAAAAGGTACAGAATTCTTAATAATTCTGGATGAATACATTTGATACCTCTTTTTAAAACACGATTTACATTTATGTTTTTGAATATTACTATATCAGCCTTAACATTCGAAAATGAAATGACAGAATAAAAACATTTTTCATGGTTATTCCCTTGAACACTTAAAGAATTGGGGTAGGGATCGTCTAAACTCAGTACATTTTGGGGATTGATCCACTAAACTCAGTACATTTTGGGGACGGATCGTCTAAACTCAGTATATTTGAGGAAGAATTGTATTAACTCAGTACATTTTGGGGAGAGATCGCTTAAACTCAATACATTTTGAGGACGAATCGTCTTAATTCAGTACATTTTGGGGACGGATCGTCTAGGCACAGAAGATTTTGAGTAAGAATCGTCTAAATTCAGTCCATTTGGGGACGGATCGTCTAAACTCAGTACATTTTGGGCACGGATCGTCTAAACTCAGTATATTTTGGGGAGGGATCATCTTAACTCAGTACATTTTGGCGAGGGGTCATCTAAACTCAGTACATTTGGGGGCGAATCGTCTAAATTCAGTACGTTTTGGGGACGGATCGTCCAAACTCAGTACATTTTGAGGACGAATCGTCTAAATTCAGTCCATTTGGGGACGAATCGTCTATAGTCAGTACATTTTGGTGACGGATCGTCTAAACTCAGTATATTTTGGGGAGGGATAGTCTTAACTCAGTATATTTTGGGAAGGGATCGTCTAAACTCAGTACATTTTGGGGACGAATCGTCTGATTCAGTACATTTTGGAGACGGAACATCTAAACTCAGTATATTTTGGGGAGGGATAGTCTTAACTCAGTATATTTTGGGAAGGGATCGTCTAAACTCAGTACATTTTGGGGACGACTCGTATTTACTCAGTACATTATGAGGACGGATCGTCTAAACTCAGTACAATTTTTTGGGGAGGGATCGTCTATACTCCGTTCATTTTGGGGACGAATCGTATTTACTCAGTACATTTTGAGGACGGATCGTCTAAATTCAGTAAATTTTGGTGACGAATCGTCTTAACTCAGTACATTTTGGGGTGGGATCGTCTAAACTCAGTACATTTTTGGGACGGATCGTCTAAATTCAGTTAATTTTGGGGACGGATCGTCTAAACTTAGTACATTTTGGGGACGGATCGCATTGGCTCAGTGCATTTTAGGGATGGATCTTATTGATTAGTACATTGTAGGAACAGATCGTTCAAAGACAAATGTGAATGACGACGGATCGATTCAATGGCGAATAGTCTCGGGGGCGATTCGTCTAATATTTCTACATAATTCTATATCTTACTAATAATTTTCCCAAATCCATGCAACATTGTTGTGCCATGTAATCAGCGTACTCTAGAAATGAAATCTTACCACTACCATCTTTATCAATGCTGTTAAAGAAAGCCGTGGCTTCATCTCTTGATGGAACTCGTGACATTTCTGATGATTAAACCTGAAACGTTGAAAATAATTAACGTACTGTAAAATCACACTATTAGGATTATCAAAACTGATTCTCAAAAGCAGAGCTGTCTTTATATGGAGACCTTTCCTTCTTAAATCAAGCATTTGGATACTAAACTATCGTCAAAAACTGCATGATTTTTGCAATAACCATTGTGATGTTTTTGGAGAAATCTAGTGAATATTAAATATCACAGATTATCCAGTGAACTATTTTACAACATGTCTTTCAGACACAACTCAACTCAAGTCAATAACAGAAAACTTGTACAATACTTGGACAAATTCATTCTAAATATGGTTAAATTACTCGACTTAATTCAACTCTGCTCTAACTCTGTTATTTTTAAAACTAGTTTGGAATTGCATTTATTCAAAACAAAGCTTTCCGATCAAACAAACAAGCGAGAAATGAAATAAGAACATCTTGAAATAGCTATAACGCGTTAGTGTTATGGCTACTTTACCCATGTCGCAACCAGTAAAGGGTTAACACTAACATTCCATGGGTTTGAAGGAATTTGATGAATTGTAGTAATAAATTCAAATGCCAATAATTCACGGACCACTGCTTCAAATTTAACTTTGCATTCTTTGTATATTGTCAACATTTGTGCTAAAAGATAGCGTTTGAATTTATAAATGAGATACAGTTGTATATGCTTTAACTTTTTGGTGCATGTATAAAACTGGACGCACAAACTGAGTTAAACAAGTATTGAAAGAGTTATAACACGATCATATTATTGATAGATTTATTAATTGATAATGTACATTAATCTAAAATACCAAAAATATAAAAAATAATAATGTTTATCTAAATTAACATATTGATGATAAGATATCTAAGTAAAGTTATAACATAATACATATCTGCATGTAAATACCAGATCAAACGAAGCCGCCACTAGAGAAACATAATTATGTAGGTCTCGTAAATAGAGGCAATCTCTCTTTTTAAGATTTACAAAAAAGTGCAAAGGTGGACATTTTAATGTACAAGTTATACATGTACTATCATTTTTCTCGATTATGATCATATAACAAACGCAATGAACGTCGAGTTTTATTGTTACAATGCAAGCATGTACTGAGTATAATGAAAACAATTATTCAAAAATAAATATCATATTACAAAAGACTGTTAGTTCATATTATTATCATATATATTAGAGTGTTGCGTTATTGCACACACTAATGGTATCTTTAGAAATACATTGTACATTAAAACATACTTGTCATCACCCATCTGTAATAGCATTGATATAATTTAATCAAAGAAGTAATGAAGCTGTGTATATGGACATAATTGATTGTTATATTAGGCATGGGCAAATATTAACTTTTATTAAAAGGTGCAAACCAAACGGGTGTTTTTTATGGCCAAATTGTGTGCTGAGTCTGAATATCACAATTAAATTTGTCTCCGATGACGTTTTAGGTTCACTTTTTGCGAAAATTCAAAATGGATTCAGTGCATCATTTGGCCATAAAACACCTGTTTTGAAAAACAAATGGTAATTTGCCCAACCCTGGTTATATATTTACATTATCAAACGTTGTCGCATTGTTCAAGCATTATATTAAGTAATTTGTTCATTATATTAGTTGCATTATTCTTTACATTAGTGGGGTCATTGAGTGTAGAAAGTGACAAGATAAATATATTACAGCCTCTGAAAAGTACCATCCTAGACCTTATTTTGGAAAATAGAACCCAATTTAATGTAAATTTTGTCAGAAAAAGAGCAAAGGTTTGCTCTTTTACAACCCGAAATTTCCACATTTGTCCTGCCGTTGTAAATGGTATAAGGGTTAAAAAAATTTACGAAGAACAAACACCAAGAGAATAAGCTGAATGTCTATCAGTCAATCAGTAATGCCATAGAAGCATCTTGAAGTAGCCCTATCGCATAAAGGTGTGTAATTTTCGTTCATGTCCTAACAAATAAATGGTTAAATGGTTATAATAGTTTAAATTGGTAAATAGGTCTTAATTCTTTTTAATTCTAACTAACACTACTTCGAATATTTAAATTAGTAGGTATTACTTTCAATTACGGCTTGAATTAGGAAAAATTGATTAATAGGACAAAATTATTGTTTCAGAATGGCGGCCTTTTAGAATTTAAAAAATGGTGTTTTATACCTACAACAAATATACCATTCTAACCAAGATTTCACTTCTATAATTATCATATGCGTTCAAAATCATTTAAACGTACTATCATTTAATCGCCAATTATGGATAAAAACAGTTTAAATTTCAAGATGGCTACAAAACCGGAAGTTTGAAAATTTGGGAATGTTAATTTTTTAGTCAGTAAATGTCAGTCTTTGAAAAGAATTAATATACTTAAAAGTTCAGGGCTAAATACTAACCAGTTTTGCTTGGTGGCCAGCTGGACCACTGACTGTGAAATCTTGGTGGCCCAGAAATTTTTTTAGTGGTCCACCACTTTTTGCAGTACAACATGCAAATTATGTTCCAGATTTACATGCATTTTGCTTAAAATTGACTTTCATACAAATATTCAGTACACTGAGGCAAAGTATGATGAGTATCATAAATGAAAATCAAAACCTCTATGTGAAATGCAAACGAAAGGAGTACTTGCATGAATTTATAGACTCAAAACTTGCCATTTACTCTAACCATGTAAAATCGAATTTACTATACCCACTGAACATTTGGACTGTCCAAACACATTCCTTTGTGAAAGTATGTTAGGCCACAACAAGTTGTTGATATGTTCTACGGATTTTTTCAGAAAAAAATGGGTCGAGCAAGCGAAGAAAAATATTCAAAAAAATCTTCATTCAGTTGCTTTATAATAGCAGTTTGACCAAATTTTTATGAGCGAGCGAGGGAATAAAATATATTTTTTTGTAAAACTGTCAAAATTAAGGTGCAAGCGAATCCATAGAACATATGATCAATTTGTACTTTCTTCGGCTCGCTAACACCATCGATAAAATGCCACATATTCTATGATTAAAGTTGACAAAAGGGCGCCGCCATGTTGTTAGTGTTAAAACCCGTCCCGCAGAGGAACAGATAAGGTTTGGGGTGTATTGGGTATTTACTCCCAGTTTTCCAGACAATTGAGTTATGCCATTTCCTTTAGAGTGCGTAATTTTTTTTTACTCCAAGATATTTCACTGGATTGAGTATTTTCCATTTATATGACGATAAATTGAGTACTAATACAAAAACATAGACTAGGTATGCACAAATATACTTATAAATATTTATTGAAGATATTGTAACTAGGACAGCAAACACCAGTGCTTTTTCACAATTTTGGGAATATGACCCATACCCCTAGAATTGGGAATTTTATCGGCATTTTGGTTTAAATTGGGAAAATATAATGTCAAGCCAATCGGTAACAATAGCATTCAAAACTATGACTTCAGTTTTTATTCTCCATTAAATTTGATTGTCAAAACTTTACAAAGCAAGATCTTTCAGACTCTTACTATTAGATGCATGTTCTTTAAGCAATTAACAACAGCCTCAAGCTGGTTATAGTCTAATGACTTAGAATGACAACATATCATCTTTAGAGGATCCAAAAGAGACAGTCCCATCCTATTGCATAAAACAGTTCACATGGAATTCATAATGCTGAAACCCCTTTCAGCGCTTGCTGTTTTGTTTGGAAGAATCTTGCTTTGACCAAGCAGACATAACATTGCAGGAAAATGTTTCAAAGATCTCACCAGAATATAGTTCACAGGAGTGGAAAAATCTACAAAATAATGACTTGATTTGAAAATGACTTTTCTGTATCAAATAACAATTTGTCAGTTATTTGGTTATTTGAAATGCAGATTAATCAACAAACTGTTTAATTCAACTAACTTTTTGGTTATTCTAACTCTTTGTCATTGATTACCATAATTACATAATGATAATGATAAACACAGTATAGTTATGATAGCTTCTTCAGTATTTTAATTAAATTAAAAAAAACATATAATTATGCTTCATTTTTAAAATTACACCGAAACTAATGTTGGCAAGTAAAAATATGTCTGGCATTTTGACATTTGTTTCAACAATGAACACCAGAAAACGGGAACGCAAGTTCGAATTTGTCGGTTCCTGGGGCATTGTTTGCTAAATTAAGAAAAACAAATGAAAAATAATCAGCTTATTACATTAATAATGAAGATTTAAGAATGTTTTACTTAATTTGCGATAGCGTGGGTCGTGAAAATATATGACAATAAGTCATCATGATTGAAGGGATTTTATTTTTACGAAATACAATACTAAATTATATATTATAAAAATTTTTTTGTAAAATAATACAAAACACTGTAAAATTAAATTACACAAGACGGTGTTATTGACAATTATCGGCGGTAATTTTAACAAAGAAAAAATGACTTCTTGGGATCGCCGATATCATTTTATAAAGTTTTATATATAATACAATTTGAAAAATTAGGTCACGCTTATTTTAAGAATACATTTTTCATGACGATTAATTTATATTAGACTCTATGATTACATAATGAGACATTGCAATTATGTCATTGTTACGCTATCAAACATCGACAAAGAAAGTGTGAAAAAATGCCGACACACATCTTAAAATGTTTACCTCAATTTCCGCTCAAACTGCAAACACATATTTGTCCTCAAACAAAGGATTAATATTGATTTAATTGCTGCAAACAAAATATATATATGCGCTATTTCCAATGTACTCTGACGTGTATAGGTAAAGGTATATGCAGATGTTATCGAGCGTGTAATCATAACTCGGCGACTTTATTATCGATTTTGTGACATCCTTGTGCAAACTTATGTCGGCGAGTTAATCTCATAGCGTGTGAACGACAATTGGGTTTTAATGAGATGTAATTGGCATGTAATTGTCGCGTGAAGTTTCATTTTTCGCATCTCTTATCTGACCAGTTTTGATTTTTTTATTTACGTTCGATACGCGGCGATTTCGAGACTTTATGAGTAAAGGAGTTTTTAATTGAGTTATGATACGCAATTCTTATAGGGTTTTTGAGATTTTTAATTGCGTATTTACGCAGATACGCAGCTTATCTGTTCCTATGCGTCCCGTTCGGATCTGACGCGTTAACATTGCGGATAATTGCGTTTAATCTACGGCCCGTTTTCAATCGCCGACTGGACGACCATTTCGAAATTTTAGGTGGTCCATACGAAAATAAGGTCGCCATGGGGGGCGACCGCGCTAATTTTCAGCCCTGACTTAAAAGTATAGTATGGGTTTTTTTTTCAATTCACCATTCGCCATATACCATATATACATGCACTCGTAGAAGTTCCGAATACATTTTGGTGGTTTTGTTCTGATTAATTACCAAGTCTGCGTAATTTGGAACCATTAGGACTGTTGTGAAAATGAGCGTTATCTGAGCATTTTTGTCGCGAGTTTCTTCTTATGTAATGACCACTGACAACTAATTGTTGAATTTCAGTTTTACTTTTTTAATGATAAAACAAATGTTCTTTTGAAATTATAAATTAGACTCTCGTATAAACATTTATTACCTGTAGTCAATCTTAAAAGTCATTAGTTTAATTAATGAAGTTATTTCAGAGTGAAAAAATATTTATGGCACCATCAAAGACCATGTCAAGCCTGTCTGTCTAGAAAGTAACATTATACTAAAATTTATGTAACAAGCCTTTTATATAACAAAAATTATAAATCTTTACAAAATATAAAAAAAAACATTTTATATGAAGAATTTCAAACTTGCGTATTAAATATTTAGAATGTTTGCTTCAAACAATGTCTCAAGTTTTGAAGAAACTGTAAATAAAAAAAGATACTTACCTAAAACTTTAAGCATAAAAATAATTCACTCCAGTTGTTCAGTACGAATGAAGGTAACTGCAAAGTAAAGTAGGTTAGCAGTATCGAAGGTTTTATAAATTATGGTCAATCGATTTTCACATCTAGCAATGTCATCCAATAGCTTGCTATCCAATGATTACTAGTCCAACGTCGCAAAATTACTTGGCCACGCCTGTCATTTACGGAACTGACTATTGCTTGTAAAATGACATATCTTGTCTGTACATGTCAACGTTATGTGAATTATCAAAGAAACTTTATTTATTTTAATATTCAATACAGGTTTGGTGTTGGTTGACACTACTTCTTATACTGTAAAATCATTGAACACTGCAGAATGGTATCAAAACCTTTGCTGTGCTTATCATCCTGATGGAAAACTGGTAAATTATCTTCAACACGATTTGATGTAAAATTACGTGATTACTTGTCATAGGCATCTACGAAACTTCTGTAGTGACATTTTGAAATACCCCTGTTTTCTTACTTACTGCGTTCAAAAGTAATATCATTTCGTTTTTACGAAATATTATTCTTTTTTAAACAAAACATTTATTATGTATATAAAAAACGTATTTAAAAATGTCACTTATGGGGGTGTCCTGTGCATGTCATCTACTCATTGTAATTTAATCTTACAAATAGTTTGCCTCTTTTCAATGTACCTACCTTTCAATCTAGTCATTTTGTTCTTAATACTAAAAAATAATATCGACATAAATTTCAACATTACAAACCTATTTCTTCTACCTACGTAGATGCTACATCTTAACTTTTAATTTCTCAAATTGTTAAATACATTTTCTCACATACTATGAACTACATGTGAGCTAAGTGACCGAATCTGTAGATGCGCATTAAAACAACAACTATGTAAAATGTGATATGTACTTATATTTGACCAAGTTGCTCAACTTCCACTGATTTTATCACATATATACACTATTCAAAACTTCTAAGTGGTCATCTTATATACATAATTGTATCTTACAAACAAATCTAGATGAATTGCTCTTGTTTATGACCACTTTTATTCAATCAGTTACAATAATTTGAAATGTAGTTCATTTAAAATGCTACATTTTGTAACAATGTGTCATTTCATTTAATTCTTAACATTAGTTTGAAATGCAATTCATTAAGATGATAATAATTTGATCCTTTCATTCAAATAGTAACATTAATTTAAAATTTAATTCAATCAATATGTTATCAATGTGTCATTCCATTGAATAAGTGACATTAATTTGAAATTTATTCATTTCCAATGCTAACAATGTATCATTTCATTCAACTAGAAACATTTATTTGAAATTCATTTCACTTAAAATGCTAACAATGTGTTAATTTATACCATAAGTGACATTAATTTGAAATGTAGTGTATCATTGTGTAAAAATAATGTTTGTTATGTAGATAATGTCGGGTGGTGATGACAGTTGTGTGAGTATTTGGAATCATGATGATGGACAGTTTGTTACCAGGTTACGTCAACATAATGCTTGGATATGGAGTCTGAAATTTACTAAAGATGGTACACACATGTTTACATGTTCCTCTGATAGGACAATGAAAGTATGGAGAGCTTTAGATAATGGTTTGGGTGTCGTAGCAACTGTTGTTGGTCACTCACATAGTATTTTTATGGTATCTATTGGACACTACAAAGAGTCTAAAATGGTCACATCCTCTCTTGATAGGTGAGCTCTACTTTGGAACTTATATTTTCATTTCAACAATTTGTTTAATAACCCACAATCACAATCTTTAACTTTGGTATTAGCTAGACAACGAAACGTATGTTATCAGAATGGGTTTTGACGCCCTGTATAATAACCATGATTTGCATGAATTAGATGAATTGTTCACCTCATGTAATTTAATTTTTGAAAGGACATAAAATACCAACGGAACAAAAAATAATGTACAGTCATACATATTTTAGTTCCCTTGTGTGAATAACGATACAATGTACTCATTTATAAAACAAGATAATTTCTATTTTGTGGACTATGATAACCCTTGTTTTTCAGATACATTGTTTAGATACTTTAAATCCAATGTTCTATGATGGTGGTGTTCTGTATGAGAGCTAGCTTAATCAAAGACCACATAAAACCAGCTCAACCTACTTTACACTTGCATTTTGTTGACCAATGACTACCTTGCAATGGTTACTTTTTATTTTATGTACACAGATCATTGAAAATAAGGAACACAAACTCTCTGCCACGTGGTGAAGTTCTACCAGTTGGTGGCATGCACTACTTGGTTTTTGTAACGTCACCAGATTGACGTTACTTAGCAACAGCTCAAGGTTGGTCACGTATGTGTGACATTCTAAATGCTAGTGATGCTAACAGTAAGATATCAGCTAAAACTCTATCACATGTTAGATTTGTTAAACAAGCTGCATTCTCAACAGATAGTTGTTTGTTGTTTATCCTGGATCATGGACACACTGGAACTTATGACGTATGTATAACATGTGTAACTTATCTTATGACGTTTGTATAATATGCTTAACTTATCTTATGACGTATAAATAATATGTTTAAATTATCTTATGATCTGGTATAAAACATGTATGTATAATTTACCTCATGATTATGTAAAATATGCTTATCTTATCTTGAATCATAGTACTGATAGTACCGATGCAACGGCGCTTTAAAAATTGTAAAGAACTGATAATGATGCTACACTCTTGTAAAAGCTTAAAAAGGCTTTATAAATGAGCATTTTTATATTTTAAGCGTGCTAATTTACAGGAACGCGCGGTTAATCTTGCGACTCTTATTGCCAACTGCGATTGTCAGTGTGTCCACTTACAATTCAAAATGTTATAAAATAAAACCATGTTCTAACACGGACAAGGATATGCCATCTTCAAATTATCTAATAAAGTAAAGTAAATTTAGAGCTGTTGTTGCGCAAGATGGTAGAAAACCTTTTGACTTTCTAATGCAACTTTTGGAATAGCTGTATAATTGCAATCGTTTAATAATCGAAAGTTTTAGCCTATTTCGTTTGATGGTTTATATTCTTACTCAAAATTTTGTATGTACCCATCAATGTAGATGATAGGAAGATAACACATCAATGATATATCTAACAAACGTCGTTAACCCTCACATATTTGCTATTTACAGGTTGGAGCAGTTGCCAAGACAAAGATTGTTGTATTCAACGTTTGTGAGTTATCTGAACAGCCATATACTGTACCTATTGCCAGTTCTTCAATGACTTCATCTTGGAGATGAAATGACGCCACATTATAGTATGTGCAAAATACATTTAATAAAACATAAATTGGTCAATTTTGGCGGAAGGTCGTTTTATTTCAACTCGTAAACGAAGAAAAAGACATTTTCACTCGTGACTAAGTCGATCATACAACAAAGTTGACGAACATCCTCTATAATTCTAATTTACTTAGTACTATGTTCTAACCGCTGGAAAAAAATGCTGCTGGTGTGTCCAGGGAACATTAGTTAAACGACAAACAACCGAGATATAACTCTTTCAGTGCGACGTAAAGAACAACAAATTAATTTCTGATTTAGTTAAGATTTCTTGTTGTATTTAACCAGGTACATCTGAAGGCAGTTTGAAGCTTTATGACATAGGAAGTCAAAATGTGAAACAAGAATGGATGTTTGGAAATGGTAAAAAAATAAAGACAGTTTAGCAGTATGTCATGAAGCAAACATGGTTGCTGCTGCCTCAGAAAAAGAATGTATTTTTTGGAAAATTAATAAGGTATATTTATCTGTGACCATGTATTTGATTCTTAATTAAGGTTACATCTATGGCACAGTAAAATTTAGTTGTTTCAGTCCTCTTTAATTATCAGTACCGTTAAAACTAAGAATTTAAGTATAGTTATCAATCTTTAAAGTAACGTACTGGGGAGTTCCGATAGAATCGGTCTGTGCCGCATTATCTCCTATTTTTATTTAACAACATAACGTCACTATATTCTCTTATGTCTCAATTTTACTCTTGTATTAAATTCTCATAAATGTTTTTAATATAAAAGGTAAGCCCGCTCGGCTAGTTCTGTTGGTAGCACACAAGGTTACTGATCGAGATGTGCTGGTTTCAATTACCAGGCGGAAAACTTTCGTGGAGTATTTTCTACAGCCATTTTCATTCTTCCCTTTGATTCATAATCATGTTAGTCACTGACGAAAGTATACTCCTAGTGACTGGTTGACAGCGAAATCCAGAGATTTGGCCTTTCTAGAATATTAGAGTAGGTGGACTGACCAACGTGATTTGATCTAACAATGTGTTGCTACGGCGTTAAACCCAGCAAAAAGAAATATATAGAATAAAAAGACTGACCTCCCAACACTCCTAAAGCAAATAGACGTTGTTTTCATGGATGGCGTGTATTCACCCAACTTGCTTTCTGTTATTTAATCTATACTTCATCATTTTTTTTTTATTTTCAGTGACAAGAGTACAACTAAAGTAAAAGACATGGTAGGGCAAGATTCCCAAGTGTGGGTGATGGCGTTTTCACCAGACGGAAAGAAACTTGTTATAGGCGTCAACACTGGAAAGTTGTATATCTGGGACACATCCAGTAATGATATGAAATTGTTTTCAATCAAAACAGAACACTCCCCAGACTACATCGAAGATATAACTTTCTCTACTTCCGGTAACTACTGCGCAACTTCCGCTGGATCAAACATGCGCATCTGGGATGTTAAAAACGACATGCAATTGCTAAGTACCTATTATGCACCTATGAACTGTGCATCTTTCTTGAATGAGTCCGTTTCAATAGCGGGTGAATCAACAGGCAATAGAAAATATCTCCAATTTCGTAAATCATAAAATATTTATACGAGTAGGATAAGGAAACTATGGGAAGTAAATGAATCTCCCAGTAGTGTTAACTTTAAACTTGAAAAGCATTTGACCAAAGTTGGAATCCTGGGCAGTATGTTTTTTCAAAAACTTACGATAACATGACAATACAATTTTGTATGGACCTTTGATATATCTAATGATATATAATTATAATTGTAGACTTATTTTCAAGTCATTATTATTGAAAGAATTAATGAATGTTCTCTGTCCCGTGTATTGTATTCGGCCATTTGTACTTATAATGGTGTACGTACATTCTGTATATATGAATATACGTATTTATTTGTGCCTTCCGTTAAGCCTGCATGCTCAGGAATTCATTTTGTGTTCATGTATACGGCTATGACTAATAATAAATAGTTCTTGTATACTTCGTTTGTTTATATATGTAAGGACATGAATATTGAAGAAAAACAAACATTATATACTTTTATCCAAAAAAATCTGACTGCAATTGCGATGCCCATTGCAAGTTTCGTAGTTCATAGTCTATATTAGAAAATTTGTTGCCAAAATCGGTGGTTCATTGTCAATTTTTAAATTGTATTGCAAAAATAAATGGTTCATAGGCAATATAAGAAGTTTCATTTCCAAGATTGATGGTTCATGATCAACTGTCAGTCCATGTGTTTTTTCCTGCACAAATGATTTCAACGAGTCAACATGACTTGAAAATGGTTGATTCCTCCCCAAAAACGTAAGTAAGTTTGAAATAAGAGTTGTATAGTTGACTACATGCCGGTTTTAAGCAAGTGTGAGACATCTATTTTTATATGAGTGACAGAATTGCTATCTTTTGAGAATTCAGAAAAAAAGGATTTCACGTATCCGCCAATTAACGAATCACTGACTAATTATCCAATAAACTATTGTTTAAAAATAACAAGTTACACCATTGTTTTACCGGTGCTTCATCATTCTTCATAAACTTACAGCATCCATACATTCTGACATATTTTGCAGACGATCACAATAAGTAGCTTCATTTTTTAAGAACATATTCTGGTTCTGTAGTGAGCAGGAAATCACTATTATCGGAAACGGCAAATGCCGGTGATGAGTGCACGTAGAAAGTTTTAAAGTATTTTAATTGTTTTTAAGATCAATTCTTTGTCTGCCATTATACGATTTCAAGGGAGATAATGTCTGAATAACGCTACCTTATTCACATGCATCGTATTTACTCCCTTTGAAGTGAACAATTTATTTGTTGCTTATAAATAGTAAGGTAAAAACACCATACTGTTGTTCGGTTGTTGACGACAGCAGAAATTGTCGTTACAGTCGTAAATATTTTGACATATCCTTGATACAAGGATACAAAAACATGTTGTGATACTTGAATAAACGTCTCATTTATTCTACTTCAAAACACTGTTTTAAACGTCACGTGATTTTTGTTTTGTAATTCCAAATGTGGATGTTATGTTTTATTGTTTCATACGACATTTGCGCAGACGACAATGAGATAAAGGGCATATTATTAAGTCACTCAAATAGCATCTTCAATGTGAAGGTACATAGGTTATCTTATTTTAGTTGCCCTAGTCACTCTGTCACAAGCCAACTGGCTCAGTCAGTAGCGCGCACATGTCTACAGATGGGGTCGTGGGCATACTTTCGTGGAGCTTGGTCATGAAATAATTCCTACGGCCATTCTTTCTCCTATTGCGGATTCTAAATCGTGGAGGACAGTTACTGATGGACGTTTGTGCCTAGTAACCGATTAACAGCTTAGTACAGAGATTTAGCTTTACCCGGAACGATGAGCAGGTTGACTGACCTCTGTTACATAACATAATCAATGTGTTGCTAAAATGTTAAACCCAATTAAGAATCACTCTGTTAGCAGGCAACTAGGTTGATAGTTATAAACAAAACCAAACAACAGATTATGTATATAATTTTATTATGATAATTGTGTACATGTATTTCATTGTTTTTATTTGAAGATGTTCAATGTCTACAAAATGGCAAGCATGACAATTTTTAACAAATTTAATAAAAAGATTCCATGTATTTATCATACCTTATCTTCAATGACCCCTTTAACTATTTTAGTTAAAATTCATAACAAAAAACTAGAGCAGACGATACATGCTGTATACGGTATATATTTGTACGTACAGCCACGCTCGAAAATTTTTATGAATGTTTAAAAATGCTGTCTTTGAATTTTAACATATGTTCACATTGAGTATACTGATTTAACTTAATAGAAAATTTTAATATATGTATAATGAACATTTATAGCACCTAATTGATGCAGCGAGACAAATCTGTGATGAAATTGCAATGCAAATACATTCTGAAGAACACGAAATAGGGGGAGTTTAGAGTAACCATGGAAACTATTTTATTCGGAACTAGTCGGCCTTTTTCGTGACAAGCTGCTTCGTAAAACGGTACCAGTTAAAACACAAACATGTCTGTTTACTTGTACGCCATTTGAATATAGAAATTTTCATGAATTTCGCTTTAGAAATAATAGTTTACCCACTTCTTGAAAGTGGTGTTGTAACCTCTGCCAGAGCATATAAGTTTTTCCCGTTTTTGGTAGATAACTTGATAAGATTTTCAAAATAATTTGTAATCGATCACTAACAAGACGCCATCTCCAGGGAAATTGCTTTTTTATGAAAAAAAAATATTTTTGAATACTATAATATAATGTATTGTATACATGTATGCGTATATTATGCAGATCTATATAACTTGGTACATATAACATAAAGTCATTTCTATACAAATAATGAGTGCAATTTATGAAAAACGCAAGCCATTCAGTAATTGCCATTCATGTAATTGATAAATTCGTTCTTATCTACAGAGTTAGAGTTGTCTGCGTCCATTTTTGCAAAACATTTAGCTATGGTCTTTACGTCTGTCAAACCTAAGGAGAGAAAAAACAATTTGTTGTTAAGTTTATGACTAATATACTGCCCTCAAAAACTTCCTTCATAGATTAACATAAGTACATTAAACAGAATTTCGCAAAGTATTAACAGTACAAATGTAGTCTAACATATTGTTTTGCTAAATAAATAATTTTCAGAACCTTACATTTACTGATAATAAAATTACTAAACCAGATCAAATGTATTACAACTCCACAAGCTGCATTGCCTGCATATAGTAGACTTTTTTATTTCAGTTATAAGGGTTTTTTTACAAAGCTAATGTAATATTGTTTGTTCTTGAACCTGTTGGGGCGATTGTGAAGTTGGTTCACCCTAAAACCTGATTTAATCCCCGATTGCAAATTATTTTCCCAGGCGGAAACCCCAATAGGTTCTAATTTTCGTTATTTTGCTTCGTCAATTTCATATTATTATAAACAGAACTCAAAAAACATTTGCTTCTTTGCATTTTGGCAGGGCTGTGTTATTGACAGTTGCCTTTCCTAATAAGCCTTATGTTTTCTTAACACCCTTTTATATCACACGCACATGCAAATGTTGGATTTATATTTATGTCGTTAATGTACTCACCACATTTTGGTCCTTCTTCCAGAACTTCTTCTTTCTTTAGAGTACCACTTCCATCAGAGTCTATTTTTTGAAAAGCTTCTTCGATGGCTTTACTGAAATATTTAAGTGTATATTCATGAAACTTAACCACGTGGTGCTTTGAAACTTCGTCCCAAACATCAGTAAGTGGAATAAACTACAAACCAACATCAGAGACTGGTATTCACCCCAGCTCTAGGCCAGGATTAGAGATCCTACCTTTTACATAGTTTTATTTTTATATTGTATTTTCAACTGTTTTATTGGGTATGAGCAGTATTGTTCAGGGTTAAAGCACGGTTCTGTACTAGGATTGATTATCTTCCATCGGAAGAAGAAGTAAACAAAATAGTTGGAAATATACAATTTCATTATACAATATAAGTATAGTATTTGATTCTTGCTCCTAGAGGTTGTTAAGATTGTCGATCTAACACTAGAATCCTGATAGCGTCTGGGTACGAGAATAGACTAGATACGACCAAAACATAACATACACTCCACCATCTCAGTTTAATCGCCTTAGGAGCGGGCGTGGTCGAGTGATTACGAGTAGGATTGGTATTCATTGGATAGCCAGCTCTGCCTTGTATCGAATCCCAAACAAAACATATCCCATTGTTTCCTTAAGCAACTTTATCCTACCAGCTGAGTACTGGGGGACAGGATGTAGACTCGAACGCGATTAATATTAGTTGTAAGTATAACTATCGCATTTTTTCGCAACTTTTATTTTCATCTAAGTTCGTACATCATTTCAATAAAATTCGTAAACGATACGGTTTTTCTACAAGTTTTTTATACGTAGGTGCTTAAGATGGCTTGCTTGTGCCTTTGATGTTCATCTCCTTTGCTCCACAAACGAAGCACTAAAAATAAACCATCTTAAAAGTGATTGCAAAGTTTAAATACTCTCCAGAACAATAATTATACAGTCCAATAATTCCGCCAACTTCGAAAAAGTTAGCCAAATTAGGTTAAGCACCATACATTGCATTGAATGTTTTGTTTAAATATACAGTTTGCATACACACAATGTATTGTAATCCGAACCTTTCAAGAAACGCAGCGTCTTAAACTCCTTTAGATTTCAGAGTCAAATGCTGAGATTCAAATACATAACAGTCTGGGCAATCAGGAAATTTGTATAACCCAAAACGTATTGTTTGGTTCCAATGGTTAACGTTAGGATTAGAATTCATCTAAAATTATATTCTACTGCATTGAAAACCAAAATATTTATAACATACGCTCTTGGTGCTTTTAAAACCTCGTTGAGGAGTTCGTCCAGTGTTATTTTTTCATCTCCATCTTTATCAATATCAGCAAACCAACTCTGAAGATAAAACACAATTGATTTATAAGTCAGTGTTAAAACTTCGTCAATTAAAAGATCGTCAGAAATTTACTGTAACTCCAAATCTCTGCAAAGAGATATCCTTTAGACCGCTGTCAAAGAATCTTCCGGCATCGCAGATAAGGTCATGTTCTGATAACCTTTGTGTCGACCAAACACTGTGTAGCTTTCATCTAAACAAACCACATCCATTTATTTACAAGATAATAATTTAAAAAAACTATTAAAATATTACTACAATAGCCAAAAATTTCGAAAATCAAATAACATAATTAATACATTTGTCGTAAATTATTCCCCATGTGCACTTTAAGAATTGGGGATGGCTCGTCTAATTTCAGTTCATTTTGAGGACGTATGTGACTTGGGACAGATCGTCTCAATGCCGAATAGCCTTGGGGACGAATCTTCTGATATTTATTATGTAATCTAGTATGAATTACTTGCCCCTAACCACTATCGTTAATGAGTCAGGCAAGGGGCAATAACAGCGGCCCCACTTGGACATCTTTTAGATTACAAAATTTTCTTTTTATCTTGCATGGATATTTTCTGACAATGATCAATTAGGTGGGAGATAGGTACTTTATAGGTAATTCATTCGATTTTCCTTCGAGCACTTAAATTTGGCGAACGATTGACCAAAAGCCACGTCTACAAAGTAGACACGATTTGGACATTGACATTCGTTAGATACTTAATTAGCAAACAAAGACTAAAGATAATGTTTCCACAGTAACTCTTGTACTAAGTTCCTTTAATTTAATCCTATATAGAGAGAAATGTTCATTTGAAAACAGAATTATGACGCCATTTGTGTGACGCACTTTTACCCGTCAAGGTACGACTGGGAACTAGAAAATATATAAACTTATATCTTACCATCATTTGTCCATCATCTGCGCCACATAATTGTACCATGTAATCATGTAACTCACGTGGACTAATTTTACCATTTCCATCTTTATCAATAGCGTTAAAGGCACGAGTGGTCTCTTCTCTAGACGGAACACCGGTCATTTTTGTTGATTAAATCTGGAATGTTGGAAATAAAAAAAAGTACAGTAATTTAGGTTAGTGGGATCATCAAAATCGAAAGATAGGTCTTTATATGAGGGAACTTTGTCTTCCTCAATGAAGCATTCGGTGTAAAAAAATGTCAAATAATAAGGACTGCGACGATTCGTTCCGATACATCAAAATTCGATTACGAGTGCGCCGATTCGATCAGGGACAAGATATTATCGACCTTTCAATGCGTCTATAAAATTATAAGGATTAAAAACAAGGTGGATGTCAGTAATAAACAATGTGCATTGACTGTGTTTGACTTTATTACATTTCTGGTAAGTTTCCGTCATGATTTTAAGAAACGTGCCTGGAAACTCTGTTCCAAATTTATGTTTAATATAGAATACAACTATAAGAAAAAATGTTTTATCAGTAAAAGTTGGTTTTATCCTAAAATGAATGTATTAATTTTTTTTAAATGAACTACACTCCTCAATGAATCGAATCGGAAAAAAAATAAAATCGAATCGCATCGAATCGCGTTTGCAGCGAATCGTTGCAGTCCTTCAAAAAAGCATTGTGGTTTTTTGGGTGGGTGAATGTAAGCTATCATAGGTTATTAAATAAACTATTCAAACAAAAAGTCTTACTAACAAAATTCATTATGAGTCAATAACAGAAAACATTAAAAAAGTATACAAGACATTGTCAAATTTGTACCAAGAATTGTTTAACTACTGGCTTAATTTTTGGCTTAATGCAACTTGGTCTAACCCTTTATTCAAGACTTGTTAGGAAGCCTAAAAAGTGCATTTAAACAAAGCAAAGCTTTTCACGTGCACAATCTATACATTGGTTCATTTTGTCTTAAAAATTCGACCATTTTCTAAATAGTGGAATATAGTTTTAGAATGTGACTTAATTAATAAGTCATAAGTCAAAGCAGTTAAACATTGAGCTGACAGTGTCGTGTCACATCGTATCAATTTAATTTCAATTATTGTAACATTTTGACCAGAAGCAACAATTATTCAAAACGAACTTACTGTCGGATTATAAATGTAAGAATTACACATTTTATATATTGATAGGTTACTATTAACGCTCCATGTGCTTAAAGGAATTTGAAAATGAAGTTGAATCTGTTTTGTTTGCCTTTTTCGAGATGGTCATAATTTGATGAGAAATGCGTTCGAAGCAAATGGTACCGTGCTTACCGCCGTTTGTTCGTATAGTACATGTATAGTTTTAAAAAAGACGAGTTTATTTTTTTTGGGGGGGGGGGGGTTTCAACGCCGTAGCAACACATTGCATAGGTCATATAACGGCATCCAGCGCATCTAACCTAGCTTTCCTGGACCCTTGTCTATAATCAGTACTCACCTACCCTTCCACGAGGCCGGATACTTCGAACCCGTACCCCCTCGGGACACTAGATTCGAATCCCGGTGCGCTACCAACTGCGCTACCGACCCAGGTTAACAGAAAAGCATTATTGTCAGAAACAAAGACGAAGTAATATGTTCCGAGGTTTTTTATAGTCTTGGGTTTAAAAACAAGTTTCCATAAAATTAGAGGATATATATTAAATTAACAATGAGTACATCTATCGTCAAAAATGCAATACGTGCATTAAGTATGGCAAGTTAGACAAATACAGTGTATACGAATATTGCGATGTCATGTAAATAAGTAAGCAATTTTGTTATAGTTCAGTTCATTTCTAGTAATTCACAAATTATATTTCTTGTCAGCCCGCCTGGCTAACTTGATTTAGTCGGTATCACACTAAAGTCTACAGATTGTGGGATCGTAGGTTTCGAATTCCATGCATGGCAGACTTTCGTGGAGTTTGGTCATGGAATAATTTCTACAGCCATCTTCCTCTCTACCACTTATTCTAAATAATGTAAGGCAGTTGTCAGTCACGGAAGGGAGTATGTGCCTAGTAACTGGCTAACAGTTAAGTCCAAAGATTTAGCCTTTTTAGAAACGATGAGTAGGTAGACAGACCGCCGTGATATGACCTATACAAATTATATTGCTACGGCGTTAAACCCAACCATTTCTTTTATGTTTAATTGCTGCAAGGTCCTTGAACCAAACATATAATATGATACATTCATAGATGACGAACTTTACCAAGTAATGTAATATGATCTTTTAATGTGATTTTAAAACGTTTGCTGTCATTTAAAATGTTACTTAAGAAAGATGAAATTTGGCAGGTATCCAAAATGTAGTTGATAAAAAATGAGGTGTATATTTACTTAAAGATGGATTGCGTGGGTGAAGGTCACTAGACACCCATACAACATTTTGAATAAATTATCCATGACTGGTAAATACAGTACCCACCAAAAGTTTGGAGACAAAAGAAATATACTACAATTCTTGAATTCTGATGATCATTTTTTTGTAGAATCGTTATGTTTAATACATTTAAGTATGGTTTGTGATGAAATAAAACCACATTTCATGAATGCAATACATTTATAAGATTCAGCATCTGACATCCTTAAACCTCCTGTCTTTTTGTCGGACAATAGCTTATCAAAGCTAATGTTATTTTGTTGTCATGTAATCCGACTTGAAATAATTTTTTGTATCTCGTATCTCCAAATACGTGTTTATTGTAATTATTTTTCATACTTGGCTATTATGCTATTTTTGTTATCTCAGTTATAACTAAAAGGATTACCAAAACAAAAAATAAAGCAAAAATAAGAGGCATTTCAAGTAAAATGTTATCAAATTATAGATAATTATTCAGTAGGCCTATAAAGTGAAAATATCTCTAAACTTTTGGTGGGTACTGTATGTTTATTTCCAAATACCCATGCAAGCATAAAGACGGCTGGCATGAAACTGGGTAAAACACTTTTATATGTATGCTTATTCATATAAATAGTGTATATATATTATATACATATTCGTGGATATGGGTAAATTATACAAAATGATGAACGGGTGTTTTGAGACCTTCACCTTTAGACAATTTCTGAGTCAAAAACACTTTACGTATACTCATATATGAATTCATAATAAGCTTAAAACTTGGTTCAAACATTATTCTAAATTTTTTAATTTGATTTATGTCATGACCGAGTTGACTGGTTTTACCTTTTTAGATAGAGAGTCAATTATCCTTTTTGTACTCACTATTTATAAGAAACATATGGTCTACATTCTTATTTTAAAGTAACACACCAAAGTTTCAGAAAGCTGAAAGATGGTACTATGAGATCATGTGTGATCATGCCAGTCAATGATCGGGGATTTACAATATGCTACGAGAAATATTCAAGTTCATAGGTTAATATTCACTGTACATTTTCACAAACAAAATACGAAAAAAAGTTATCTTAAGTCAATTTCATACTTTTGCTATTCTTGTAAGAAAGTTAATAAAAATAACTATGATATTATATTTAAAAGGTATACAATATTCTTCAAGATTCAAGTATATTTGGAATCGATTGGCCAAAAAATGATTATATTAATGGTTTTTGTTTTTAACTTACGAGGATTTTTATCGTAAAATATTTTGTAAAAAACGCCTCAATATCTCCCACGCTTTCTTTTAGTAATTCATATAATACTATAGACATACCCTTTTCACCCAAGCATAAGCACAGCCCACATTGTAGGCCAGTGATAACACTTGAAAGACTGACTTTGTATGATTTATGATAAATAATATAACGATTCCATTGGCGGGTCCAGCGGGGGGGGGGCTCAGGGGGTGACCCCCCTGAAATTTCAAAAATGTACCCGTCCATGCGTGTATTTTTTTTAATGTAAGCCATTTTTAAGTAGCAAGAAGCAATTTTCGCGTGCTCGCAAAGCTTGGACCCCCCTAGAAAAAGTTTGGACTCCCCCCCTAGAAAAAATCCTGGATCCGCCCCTGGGTTCACCAATGAGTATAAATGTAGATTATTTGTTTTATATTTTTAAATCCCACACCCTCTCGGTCATACATTATTTGATGTTATATATTATACATCATCATAGATATCCATTGTTTTTTAACCAAGCAATGTGACCTCACAAGTAGACATTTATATCTCTATTCACAGAAGAGTTCAGAGCTTTGTGATATATTGAATAAGAATTATGTAAATGTGCAACATACATTCAAAACACCAAGAGATTTGTAATATTAGAAAAACAAAAAAGTTTTTATACTCTGTTTGTCTTATTACATAACCGCGGTAGTGGGGCGCAGTGGTTAGCATGTATGACTTCGAATCCGGAGATCGCGGGTTCGAACCCAGTCGCGGTAGGTCATACCCTATACGACCTGAGTTGTCGGCCTCGTGGTAGGTTAAGTTATGTTAGTACTGGGGATAGAAAGTGTCCAGGAAAACTAGAGTAGGAAGAGCTGTCCGTCGTATATATAACCTAAATATGTGTTGAATACGACGTTTTAAAAAAGGCTTATAATATCATAATTGTATCGATCAATGTATTATATATGCATAACTGTATAAGTTTGTTATCCTCTCCATCATGAAGGATTCAATAAATTATAGCTAAATATGGTTTTCCTAGCAGTTCACTTTAATATAGGAGCGTACATTAGCAAAAATACATTTCGTTTTCATAACGATGCGTTAAACAGTAATAACTTATATATGGTTTTAAGCGCGTAAAATCCTAGCAACCCATGAAGCGTGTGACGAATCTTAAATAACTATGCATAAGTTGTATGTGAAATATATAAATTACCTAGCCAGACGATACGTTTTAAATTTCGTATTTACATCTAGACCATGTTTAACATTATTATGCAAAAAGGGCGGGAAATAAAACACCACTGCGCCATGAATTAAATATTTCAGATAAAACCAGTAGGAACGAGATATTCTATGTTTAGAATAGATACAACACTCGGAACTCCTCGACCATTCATAAAATGAATAATATCGGAAAAATTCGAGGGGGAGTCCATCAAGAATATTGAGGTCTTGCTATATGTGCAGACGAAACGCGTTGCGGTTATGCAAAATAGTTCTTGTCGTGAACACATTAGGCTTTGAAAATATATTTTTGTATGAGCTACCTATATGACTAAATTTTATTCAGTGAGATCAGTGAAACTTTTTTTGTCAAATTTATAAACTAAAATCGAGACAATTATCAATATCATCGTCTAAACAATCGTGAAATTGTTTAAAACAAGTGAAGTGACTTCAACACCGGTTGGAGCATTTTGTTTTGGTCACGTGACGCCAAAATAGTTCCAAAATAGCGTCTAAATATGTCCGAGGTTGTTCGTAGTGAATGACTATTTAAAGCGTTTCGAAACAGAATATTGCGGCAATAAATAAGTTTGAGTGAACCATTTTATATTGTATGTACTACAGTCCAAAGTTGGCTCATCTTATACCATATAGACAACATTTAAAAGAGTTTTACCATTTGGTATTGCACAGACAAAACTCAAAAAAGCTTAACAATTTTACATTGTTTACTTTAAAAGTACCTAACCTTCAGCGTAATGGCACATTTTATTTAAAGAATTGTACGGTCTATTTGTAACTTCAACCTGTTTGAAAAAACTCAGGCCAACGCCTTCAGAATTTTAGCAAGACGTGTATTTTAACGACAATAACCGCTAAAAGGCAATCGCAAAAGAAACATAATTTATCAAAGCAATCTTTTCAGTTTTACTAAAAATGCGCAGAAGGACATTCCCTAGCTTTTTTTTCTCGGTGCTTATAAATAGTGTATAACAAAAGCAACGAATGACCTGTGCGTAAATACATTACAATTAGCATTGTGTATAATGAAAAAACTGTCCGAAAGCATTCTAAAAATCTTATGTCAAATAACAATGTAAGTTCATTCTATGATCATTAATGTACAAGTAGTCTTAAACGTTAAAAATTCGTAAGCTTGTTCTGACATTTCACTTAATCTGCATAGTTAAGAACTTTTAGGACTGACATGAAAAAAATCAAGGAATATTATATGAGTACTTATGACGTAAATTTACTTTTACTAAAAGCTTCATCGAACACCAAAAATTAAGTTTCAGTTTTATATAAACTTTTCAAATGATAAAACTAATGTCCCATTACAATTATAAATTACACTCTAGTATAAGCATTGATTACATAAAGGCAATCTAAAATTATCATTAGTTAATTAATGCTGTTATTTCGGACTAAATAATGTTAAAACAAAGACCATTTGTATATTGCATCATCAATGACCACGCCCCCTCAAAGGACGTCTTTCTACTAACTAATTTCTCCTTTTTTAAATCAAAATATTAAATCATTCTATGAAAACATTACATCAAACTTGCGTAAACATCAAACATTTAAAATATTTTACCTTGAACAATTTCTTTTATTTTAAAGAAAACGTAAATAAATTAAATAAACTTACCAAAAAGTTTTAAACCTTTAAAAGTTTCACTCTAGTTGTTTCAAACGACTGAAGGTAACTGCGAAGTAAAGTTGTTTATCAGTATCGAAGGTTTTTATAAATTATGGTTCATCGATTTTCCCGTCTAGCTATGTCAATTGTAAACGTAAACTACATACCACCAATCCTTGTGAATATTGTTCATTAGTTATTGCGATGATAAAATACTTCATACCATATAAAACCCCATCAGGCCATTATTAACGTATTCATTAGGTTATCCGTATATTATCCCATGCAAAATATGTTCGAGTTGCTGAATGTCAAATAAAAGCAACTAGGGCTGCTGCCAGTATCCGTGTACACGGATATTCGCGATCTCGACCAGAAAATCGAGTACGAATATTCGTCACGTCCGAAATCGTCGGATCGCGATCTTTTTGGGGGAAAAGAAGAAGAACATTTTGAGCTTATACTTACTTCTAAAAACGAGTCGCACTACAAATGAAAACTGAAATTTATGTTGGGACCTAATTATCTTGTGTCAAAATTTCAATTGGTACACATTTAAACAAAAAAGTTATCACTGAAAATGTCTATAAAACGTTTGGTAATAGACTGAATGTTTGGGGTAGATGGTTTTCCATATAATAAAAGCTTAAGAAATTCTTCTCTTATTTTTGTTATAACATAAATTACTGAATGCTTCTCCATTAACAATTGATTCGTGGTTCGATTCGTGAATCGCTACGCATAAATCGTGCTACGGTTAGGATCGCCACTAGCTCAGCGATCCACAGCCGTAAAAGCAACAAACATGGTCGGCACTATCAGGCAAAGAAATATTTGTCTTTGGCCAATTTCTCTCTCCAGACAAATAATCCAATCACATAAAATAGCGCAGACATAACGACAGACGTTCTATTCTTGAAAATTCCAGTTTGATCCAGAGTGTTTTGGTCATGTGCAAGAATAATTTGTGAAAAAGATTCAAAACAAATTAAGCTCACAAGCTCATGAGGGCATATTCGGACAAAGAATCGTAATACAGTTATGTAGTTTTTTTTCTTTCCAATGTTTTGACTGCTTCAAGAAATTAACGAAAAACATGAGTTTGTTTAAATTCGGACGATCACATGACTATATACACCGATTTTGTTAATCTGGAATTTAATTGGGAATTTGAGATCAAAGCGCCGATAGCGCTGTCAGACATGGGGGTTTGGTAGAGTATATGGCTGTATACAACTCATGGAAGCCATACAAGGGACATTTACCTTACATAAACTAGATAAGATATACTCGTGCTTCTTGTCGTCTGCTTGTTAGCGCGTAATGCGGACTATATTAATTGCAGTGGTAATTATCCCTTTATTTGCGCGCGCACAACCGAATGTAATCGTCCGCGACAAATTTTGATGTGGATTTGCCACAGTCCACTACTAACCATGGGGAAACCCCATGTAAAAAACTTTATAGTATATGAATGCGATTGGAATATTCTACGTACAATGAGCTAGAATTCCACACCACAAACTTTGCTCGTTGACATCATTAGAGTATAGAAACTTATATTTTCTGCTGGTGTTTAGTTTTAACCGTGGTCGTCTGCTACATATGAACGCAATGTGTGCATTTAAGTTAAGTGTCTATAGAGTGAACAAATCTGAAAAAAATTCTTCCTCTGCTGGCCATCTTGAGTTTGCAGCAGTTTTGATCGCCATCACCATTTCTCAACCTTTTTTTAATTTCAGCAAAAATTATATTTTGCCCATTTATTGTCCCCGTCAACAAATTGGAGAGTGGGGTCGGGGAGACCATCCCCACTACCCCTTACAAACAAGTATAATTTTTAATACATGTAATAGTGTTATACAGTATAACTAAGACAAGATTAAACATTTATATTGATTTATTTGAACAATTGAACTTCAATAAATTATCTACCATAAGGGGTTTTGCTGTTGTTTTTTACTTGAAACTATTTCTGGAGTGTGGGATTTTATACTGCTCACAGAATGTCTAAAGGGAAGAATAAGTTAGAGGGAAAAAATCTTTACATAGTGTTAAAGAATACACACTTGCAGCTACTAACTACATTATGATTGTTGAACAAAAATAGTTCATGAAGAGATCTGTTGGCTTTTAAAGACTTATTGAAGCTCAAATATTCAATACCATAAAATTGTAATACATTTTTGTATCAGGAAATGAATTATAATGCAGGGGCGGATCCAGGATTTTTTTCTAGGGGGGATCCGAACTTTTCTAGGGGAGTCCGAACTTTTCTTGGGTGGTTCCGAACCTCGAATCACAACCACATTTTACACATAATGCAGAGGTCCGGACCCCCCCTCCCCCCGCTGGATCTGTAAAAAGGAACAATCAATTTTTATAAAGCAAATGTATAATAGGTTTCACCATTTTGACCACCTGTAATTTGTGCCATTTCTCAACCTAGGTTTGGGGCTGGCTTAGATTGTCTTAACTTACACATGTATATAGATAGACTAAGTGCCCTCTCAATGTTGTAACATTTATAAGACTGAAAGTATAATTTGCAAAAATTCACCTGGAATACAATTTGGGTTTAAAAACTTTGTTTCAATTGATAGCCAAATTGGGACCAATCTCCGTAAACAGATATCCTGTTACAGTAGCGGAAAATTTTAGATCGGGTTTTAATCAGATTGAATTGGAACACTTTCAACGGTGATATCTCGTCTAAAACCAAAACAGGGAACACAAAATTGCAATATTTAGCGGCCTTATGTCCGAAATATAAAATATTCCAAGAGAATTCAGTATCATCACCGATCTGAACATTTCGTCGATCTCCGAGAAGCACCGAGTGTAGGATCACGCGAATGTACAAGGTTAGATCTCTCATGTGAATTGGCTTTAGACGCGATCTTACCATTGAAACATAGCCTATTTGATTGTGAATTATAAAATCAGCTTTAAGGGACCTCATACCCTAAATACAAACACCCCTTGTGTATAAACTTTTTTACATAGAAATAAAGCTTTTTATAGCCGCTTCATTCATCATATGTGTGTTGCAGAAATTTTTGGGCAAAATAACTGTTATGGCTATTTTGTATATACAGTGTAACCTCTGCAGAGCCGCTCTATACAGAACAAATCCTTTGCAGAACAACAGCTTTTGATATTTCTCTCAAATGCAATTTAGATTGAACTTAGCCTCTTCTGTGCAACAACCTCTGAACAACAACTCACTTTAGTCCCTCCCAGTGGGTGTTGTTTAAGAGTAGTTGTACTGTATACTTATATTCAGTACCGTGATTAAAATGCATCTTTGAAACCCTTTTTTGTATTAATGACAGCATCATGTATCAGATGGATGTAGTATTTTGCAATCTAAATGAACATGGTTCTTGCACTTAATTGCACGTTAACTTGAGTTTATATTCTTGTAGCTTGTCAAACGTTTATGAGTCATTAAAGATATTTCACAAATGTATTTTATTTTTGAATAGAGACGCAATAACACGTCCCACATTGTGGACAACCACGTTTGACATCCGCTGTGAATTGTTATACAGTATAACCTCTGCAGAACGGCCCTCTACAGAACAAATCCTCCACACAACAACAGTTTTTGATATTTCCATTAGGCGATATATTAATTGGATTTAACCTCTGCAGAGCAACGCCCTCTAAACAGCAACATACTTTCGTCTCTCCCAGTGGGTGATGTTCAAGAGAGGTTGTACTGTATCTGTCGATGAATATTAAAACACCGTCGGTTGCATTACTTACAATACATGGCCTGAATTTAGCTAAGCGAAACGATATTTCATAAAATTAGAATCGTTGAGATTGTACTGTAGGCGTTATTATGCTTTAATGTGCTTTTCACGAATGATGGTCATGTAATAACCGACTTTGTCTGTAATATACTCTTAATATTGCTAAAATGGGTAATTTAAATATTATAAATATTAAATATTATATAGTATAGCGAAAAAAACCTTCCTACGCATGATATCTTACGAAATATTAATACTATATAGACATACACTACAGGGCAACACCGCTGGATGTTTGGTTCGAAGAAACACTATATTATACACGGATGGTTGTTTAAAATTAAACCTTCTAGAGCTTTATCATACAAGTCTTATACAAATGAGAAACACCGCCACTATAATATATGCATCAATATTTGTTCAAGTTTGTGGAACTAATTGTTTTTCATCATTTCTGCATTATCAAACATATCTTATTGTGAATCACCTGTTTGAGGTTTTATTTATTTATATTTATGCATAAATAACTTAAATATCGACAAACTAATGTGGAATATTAAATTTCGTAAAATGTATATAGATTTCATTCAAGCGAGTTTTTTCTATCAGGTCACGTGACGCGTTTATACAACGTCACTATTGACACCAGACCGTTGGTGGTGTTATTCATGATGTTGTACTGTATTTACAATTGGTAGAACAGAGACATTATGTAGGCAACGGTAGAATGTGTCTACGTTTTGATCAATGTATACCCAAAAGACTATATGAATGAATATTTTATCATGGAAACAAGAGAATGGGAGAATGGCCAAGTTCTCTATGTTGTAATCGTTATCTGTTATGGCTAGAACCAATTGCCGTTAATACTCTTCAAAAATTTGAAGAATAATGTTGATTAACATGCATATAAAGATAACTAATCTTATTCTGTCCCGAGGAAGGGTGAGTTAACACCGGTAAAGAAATTTGGGAAATAGTAATATAAAGTAACCATTAAATCCCAATCTTGGTGTTTGTGCAAGTACAATGTATTTGTTTCATAAGATTCATTTCAAGTTGCACCCGGGTACTTTGCGTAGTTTGTAGCGCTCCGTGATTTCAGTTTCGATCTAGTTCTTGGAAGAGGGTGGAGGATTGGATTCCAACCCGGGTGGTTATATAATTCCATACATTTTTACAATAAATTGTCAATTTTATTATCTCCATCAATCAAGTATATGGGGATGTTGTCGACCTTAAGGAAGAGTATAGGCGAGTACTGGCTCTATGCAAGGGTCAATGATAGCTAGGTAAGATGCGCTTGGGCCGTAAAATAACCATATTTGTGTTGACACTGCGTTAAAACCCAATGAAAATTATATTTCAAGTAACAAAATAGAACTACAAAGCGAAACAGTTGCCGCCCTTTGCAACAAAGACATTTTAGTGTACATCAACTTTTCAACAACAAAAAAAAGACACAAATATATGCATTTTTTCTTACGAAGCTTTGAATACATCTAAACTTCAAAACTTTGTGATGCAAATTTTCTCATGACATTAGAAATTTGTCTTAACCACAAAACACATTTTATTGAAATGTCAAGGTCAACTATATGTTTATTGTAACGTGAAACTTGACTGCTTCGTATAATGACCAAAATTACCGACAATTTCAACAATTTTATATGCAACGTAAAATTTTTAGATTTAATATTATGCATAAAACAGATGTTGCAAATGCGATAGTCCAGAAAATTGGTCATAAGTTTGTTATTACAAAGTGCTCACCGACTAACATTTTGATACAC
Organism: Mactra quadrangularis; assembly: GCA_025267735.1. Classification (NCBI taxonomy): domain Eukaryota; kingdom Metazoa; phylum Mollusca; class Bivalvia; order Venerida; family Mactridae; genus Mactra; species Mactra quadrangularis. The sequence goes on from CM046304.1 coordinate 17,951,688, forward strand.
ACGTGCAGTTATAAAAACTAAAATTGCTAAAACCAGTTATGACATTTGTATTTCTCTTTGCGCAGGTAGACCTACCTGTAAAAACTTCAATGGAATAATTAAAGTAGACAAACGGGAGAAGCTGTATTACTTTTGCAAGATGGCCGACGGTGTTTTAATATGGCAGTATGAAAAAGTCAGATGATCTGCGCATGCGCTCTTTTCAACAGTAATGATCATGTCGCTGATAACTGGTCATTTTATAAAGAATTCGCATGTGTCTCTAGTATATATCATGGATATTAATTTTAAACACGCTGTGCAACAGATTCCTCCAGTAAACATGAACCATTAATGCCAGAGTCACGCTATACCGAGACTGAACCTGAAGTTATGGCGAGATGAAACTCCAAAACTCATTTAGTCGGCCCTAGTAGCGTTTATATCTCGAACCATAGACAGAAGGTACGATTCTAAGACAAAACACTATATGCTCCAAAATAAATTCATACGGCCAATTTCAATCATGGTAGATTGCGTAGATTTCTTGTCGACTTTTAATCCTGGGTCTTCAGAATAAATGGGCACATTCTCAGCCCAAGGGCTGTCAACAATTAAAATTTGGAAAATCTAAGAACAACCGTTGTCGAGTTATCGTCCGAAAAAAGGTTTTTCCATACTAAGTTCAAACGACCTTGACCTTCGACCCCGGGCCTCAGAAACAAAAGGCATATCATTGATCCAAGGGCTATCCACAGTAAAGATTTGATGAACCTAGATACAGTCGTCCGGGCAACGGGTGGAGAAACGGTCAACACCATTACATAATACGACCCGCTCTAAAATGGGTGTATAATATATACTAATGGACAAAAGTCTTGCCCGGTCTACAAAAAACATAATATCTTTTTTGTTTGTTATTGCACACTCATACATTAGGTATCGTTAGAAAGAGAATGTTATTATGCATTGAATAAAAAAAGAATGGTGAAATTTAAGCCAGTTCTGTCGGTTCAGTAATGTGTTGAAAATTGACATTGAGGATTTGCAAGTTACAAATGATTGCGTTGAGTCAGTTTTAAATGAAACATTTTTTTCAATAGTGTGTGTGGCCCCCATTAACCCGAATGAGTTCGGTGCTCCTTTTACGCATCGATGCTACAAGTTTGCGAAGGAATCTAGCCGGAAGACCAAAAAAACTCATTGGTTTTTGTAGACCGGACAAGACTTTTGTCCATTAGTATATTATCCCGCCTCGGGGTATATGTACTCTCGGTGTATAAGGACCCATATACATCGTCAAAAATCTTTATAACTAATAATATATTTTACCTCCATCTCAATATGAAATATTTGTTACCGTCTTAATTCATGTAAGAAGTACATATTTTCTTCATCGTTTATTTAAACTATTAGATCTATATTATACATATATCAAAAGTTAATGAATGGAACTGAATAACAAAATCAGACAGCATAGAGAGCATGGTGAGAATACGTATATCATGTTTGCTGCTTGGGCTTACGGTCTTCTGGTATTTATTGAAATAAACTTTGAATTTATGAAAAGAGCGACGAATGATTTTAATTCACACTAAGTAATAAAACAGAAACTTTATATTGTAAAATACATGCTCATGTCAATTCAATATCCACAGTCACGTTGGTGGGTGCTAGCACATGTATTTATTAAGACTGAATCGTCAACTCGATATGTCGCCCAACAGTATCGCAACTATCGTTTCATATCGGAGCCGAAAATAACGATATCAAAATCACGATACAGATGATCTGTTATAATTCGGTACAAATCAAATAAAACTATATTCTTTGAATCAATTTTTAAATACAGAACTCAAAAAAGTGAATTTATAGATAAACAAAACTAATAAATTTTGTAACATTGAAAATCACTGTTATTAAATGAATAATGTTCTCATTGTGCAATGTCACCAAATTAAGACTGCCTCATGAACACCTATTATCTAGTTTTGGTTAAAATCTTTACAAAAATTATTAATCTTATCATAGAAAAGTCATACGATTTTTACATGTATCGTTATACATATCGTATCGCAACTACTGTGTGGTGACAGTGCCGTATCGCTTCTAAGTCTAGATTGCCCGTCAAAGTACGACTTGGGAACCAGACGAATTGCATCTTGACTGTAGTTTCCCAGTCCTAGTGCTTAGACTTTTACATTATCGAGTCCAACAATTGATTTCATATTATGACTGACTCTACACCAACTTACAGAAACACGTCGTATGGAACCACTCTGTTTTCTCCAACTATGAAGCTTAGCATAGTTATCATGGTTATAGTATCGGGGAAATTCGAGGATTGCAGATGTTCGATAATGGAAATTGTCTATGCTACATTTGTATTTTAATTCATCACTCTTTTCGCTTTCTGGTTCCTCAGCCCGAAACATCACCGATTATAATAATATGTAACATACACACAATACTTGTTGATGAAGGTCCAATCAAGCAAACGGCTTAGGACTTGACAAATGTTATAACCGCTTGGTCTTCTCAAGGACCCTATATGTCTTCTCTGCTCTTTGCTTTAATAATTTTTGTTGGGTTTAACGCTGTAGCGACTCTTGGATGGCCAGTCAACGTATTCGCCGTTTCTGGAAAGGCTTAATCTTTGGATCTAGCTGTTAACCATTTATTATAGGCGCATACTTCCGTCAGTGACAGACAACTGTCCTTCATTATTTAGAATCAGCGATAGTAGGAAATGACTAGAGATAACTTCATAGCCAAACTCCATGAAAGTATGCACCGCCCGGAAATCGAACCTACGACCCTTCGATCAGTGTGCTACCGACAGAGCTAGACGCATGTGCTACATAAACTTTAAAAACAATAGTAACTAAAAAGAAAAACATATTTTATTTCACATAAAGTATCAATTTCAATGGTACATTAAATATATAATTAACTTACAAACAAGTCGAAGTTGCGTCCCTTGGATTGCAGTAGACTATTTTTAAAGACTTTTTTAAAAATTGAATATGAGTGCAAAATTACGAAGATTTTATATTTTGCTCAGCTGTTTAACATGATAAAATACACATTTCCTGCAAATTTCATGTCTTCGCAATGCTGCACTCATATTGAAAAGTAAAAAAGAAGAGGTCAAAATCAGTCAAAATTAGCGAAATTCGCCGCACCTGACCATAATCAAGGGCCCCGTAAGCAGTCAAAATGAACTCAAAAGTTTACATAATTTACATTTTCTTGAAGCTTGAGGATAGATCTATTTGTATGAGAAATATTATGACCGAAATCGTAAATTAAAAAATCGGCAATTTTACAGGGCCGAATCGCACCTACTTCTTTGTACGTTTTCCGTCCGTGCGCAGGCGGTGCAAACCACTTCATATTATTGGTGAAAAGCATGAAACACGGATAAAATCCTCTAGTTCTTAGTACATATATTCTATTGTGAAAGTTAGTAGTATCGCAGATGAAACCCTAAATATTCGAATGATAAATGTTGTCTATAGGTCATTATTTTCAACTGTTATACATGTAGTTCCACATCGTTGACAACTTGAGACTTTTCAATGTCATTTTGGCATCGCTGAGTGCTAAAGCAATATATACCATGTTTCTGTGCCCAGTGCAAGAATAAACTGTTTCTGTTATGATATTTCTATAAAACACTAACTGGACGCCAAGATCACAGCATGCTAAGTACACAGTCACTTTTATTCAAAATAAACTTTTCTGAGCTGATGACGAATAATATGTTTCATTCTGCAACTATTTCTAAATAAAGCTTTACTTTTTTAATCACATGTTTTATATTGGAGGACAAAACTTAATTAGTCACAGCCGTGGCGTAGTGGTTAGCATGTCCGACTTCGAATCCGAAGATCGCGGGTTCGAGACCGGTCGCGGTAGGTCATACCCTATAAATAAGTTGTCGGCCTCGTGGTAGGGTAAGTAAGTACTGGTGATAGAAAAGTGTCCAGGAAACCTATAGTAGGAAGAGCTGATCGTCGTATATAACCTAAATATGTGTTGAATACCACGTTAAAAAAAACAACAACAAAAATGTTAAACCATGGACAAGAAACGGCTAACAGTGTTATACAGAGAATGTGTTAAATGTGCTTAAAATCTAGTTAAGGTCTTAGTATAATGCTCATTACATAATTTATAAGTAATATATACTCTTTTTTTTAATTTTCAGACCGACACCGCAACGTTGACAAAATAGGAACAGGAATTACAAAATTACTAATAATGTCTTCATTTCGATGGGATATGAGTGCAGAATTCCCAATTTTTATTTTATTTGCAAATTTTTGTTCAATAAATGAAAAATAACTTCACTGTTCGTTAAAAAGGTAATCGTTCACTGTAAAGGTTACACGTTTATTATCTGGTGTGTTTGGACAATATCTAGCGTGTAGTCCAATATTAGACTTACTCGTCAAATAATGTCCAAACACAACAAATATTGGACGAGTAATCTCAGTATTGGACGGTTACCTGTACATTATTAGAAACAGCTGTGGTTTAATTAGAGAGTGATTACCGGACTAATATTATATAGTAGCTGACTAGGGCTAGCCTCCCCTCCATCCATACAGTACTACAGAGGTCCAAAGTTCGCTGGGCTGGCAACGTGACACGTATGCCTGATGAGCGCAATCCAAAGCAGCTCCTTTACGGCAAATTGTCAAGTGGGAAAAGACGTGCAGGTGGACAGCGGAAACGTTTCAAGGACAGCTTGAAAGTGTCATTCAAAGCTCTAGGCATAGATGTAGATTCCTGGGAAGAGCTGGCACAGAACAGACCAGCATAGCGTGGAACCACACACTGAGGATCAGTGTCTGCAGAGACAAACCGTCTGGAGGAGTGCCGGAGGAAAAGGACGCATCGCAAGACCAGGGCAGCAAGCACCTCAACTTCAGCTACTGACCACAGGTGTCCCACCTGTGGTAAATACTTCCATGCCCGCATTGGCCTGACTAGCCACACAGAACCCAGTCGACTACAAACTAGTGATGTCCGTGGTCCTCATCGACAACGATGGACGAACAACAATGTTATATAGTAACACAAAAACTGCAACAAACAATGCAGTCTTCGAATTTAGCTAGTGGACCCAGTCCAACGAAATAGCAGTTGGTCCAGTGTCTTTTAGAATGTGAATAGACCGACTGTCCACCAACTTTTTACAGCCTCTTTTTCCTCATAGCGGGGGGAGGGGGTTCAAAAGGGTCCGGACCCCCCCCCCTAGAATTTCCTAAACGTACATGTCTATTAGTGTATTTCATGACTGTAAGTCATTTTTAAGTATCATGAACCAATTTTTCTCGGTGAGTAATATAGATTTAATGGTTATGTAGTTTTTATTATCAATATGTTGCATTATTCTGCAAATAATGTATAATGTTAATGTGGTTCGAAAGTTTGGAACCCCCCCCCCCCCCCCCCTAGAAAAGTTCAGACTCCCCCCCCCCATAAAAAAATCCTGGATCCGTCCCTGTTTCTAAATTCAATAAAAACGTTTTAGCTGTAATATTGTTTATTCAGTTTTGGATATGATATGATTAGTCAGTTAAATTGACTGCATAATTTGAAATATGACTAAGATCTTTTGCTCTATTTACTTACATTCATTGGCAAAATCTATTGTTGTAGAAACAGATAGTCTTGTATTATCATTTTGATAACAATTTAGCTCTATACATGTTTGCAGCATTGTGTTGAGATCTCTCTTGGAGTGATTGTTCATAATAATATAATGCCTCATCTGGTAGATTCTCTTGTTCCATACACTGTCCAAGTAGATTATATACTGTTTCTTTGTGACCTAAGTTAGGCTCCTCATTTATAACATTCTTCAACTTGTCCAGAGCTCTCTGTTTCTCTTCTATCTTCTGTAAAGTACTATATACTTTGTATTGTAAGAAATACAAGTATGGAAGTGAATCTACAACGGCATTATCCATCCATCTATCAAAAAATTGGTCTCTTCTTTGTAACTCTTCCTGAGAGGATCTGACGAATTCTTCTCTCAACTCTTGAGGTACAATAGTAACCTCATTGTATACAAAAATCACACAATATGATACAATATGTCTAAAGTCAGTTACTTGACTATGATAAGCAGCATTTCCAAATCCTTCTTTAATAAGCCTAGGGTTGTCCCTATGACATCCACACACTGGAATAACAACGTTCTTGTCATATCTCTGATCAATACGAGTTAATATATCCTCTGTCTCTCTCATGTTACCAATACTGTGATAAACAGTGGCCAGTTTTAACAAACCAGATGATACATCAGAATCCAGTCCAGACTTTAACCATTCTATGGAACTGTCGTCTGTTATACTTCCATGTAATGAAATAGAGTGAGACGCCATCAAAGATCCAATTGTTTGAGACATTAATGATAAGATATTACTGTCTGCCTTCTTTTGAGGATTCATCAATTGGGGGTATAATTTGCGAATATGCCTATATTGACAAACCAACTGTTTTATTATGTGTTCATTACTTAAGTTCCTATAATTCTTTAAAAGTAATATATGCCATACAATGATTGCATTTGCAGATGTGTGTGCTAATTGACCAGAAACAAAACTGTGTATCTCTAACCTTGATCTAAAAACAAGAGAATGTAGTTGAGAACTATTAATTTTCTGTTTCAATCTTTCACCAATGGCATCAATTTTGATATCTTGTAACACTCTACCTTTACTTCTGATAATACGTTCTAGAACTTCTAATAATCTTTGTTGTTGAAATGGTGATATTTTTTCTGCCATTAGATTGTTTTCAGGAATAATTAAATGTGGACATTTTACTTGTAATATAAAGTTATACAAATCATCCAACACTTTAAGAAGACATGAAATAAGATTTCTGTCTTGCCAGTAATCAGCCATGGTATTCTCAACACAATGTAGTAAAGCTGTTTTACACATGTAACTTGATATAACACCTTTAAACTCATCATGTGATTTAAGTATTACTTTCATCATAGTGTAACACTTCATGTGAGTATTGTTCAAACTAAACATTAAATGTCTCTCTGCTAATGTTGTAGATATTCTCCATTCTACTCCTACAAGTCCACTAATCTTACTATCTACAGGAACAAGAAAACATCCACTTTTTTCACACTCGAATTTCAATGAAGCATTTGGCCATCCACCTACATTTCTTTGTACTAACCATCTGTTTGCTTCTTCAGGCCACTGTGCACAATGAAAAGTGCGCACAAAATCTGCTTCTTTAATATTATCTCTCTCTTGTAACATCATTGCAGGACCATGTTGTATAAATCCTCCCTGTAGTAATTGTTCTGTTTTCCTTAATACTCTTCCTTTATCATCTATACAATACTTGTTATTAGGAATATATTCAGCAGCAAGAGGTACATCATCTCTTAGTAATTGTAATAAACAATATCCAGGAGCAGTTGTCTCATCTTGTACCATCAATAGATTCTTTGCACCTTGTTTCCAATATGACCAATCATTTATCACATTGTAACCATTCATACAATATAAAAAGTCATCATCAGAATTAATACCTAAAGTTGTTGTACCTTCCGACTGACTACCAAATTTATATACATTTTTTATGGGTTTTTTTACTATCCGTTGATAGATCGTAAGAACAGATTCGTCAAATAAAGCAGACTGTCTTCTTCTCTGTATAATCTCATCATTAAGTCCAATGTCATCTAATACTTCAGAAAGTAACAAAGATAAATGTTCAAGGCTTGGTTGAGCACTTGACATCCTGAAATAAATACAACAGTATGATGTTAGAATATTGGTGAATACTACATGTACATACATGTGTACACGGTGACACGTACGAAGATCATACAAATCAAAGATTAGATTTTCACAATTTTCTATCCATTCCCTGTTCCATTCTATTTTACTTTGGCTCCAGATAAAAGCCTTTGACTAATGATAAAAATATTAATGTATTAAATGGCAGATAAATGAAACATAACAATGTGAGTCAGAGTTTTTTTCAGTATTTGGGGAAGGGGTCTGGGGCTTCTTTTTATATAGAACGTTTGGGGAAATTTTACCACAAATTCATAGATCTATTGGGGAATAAAAAAAAATCCAAGTTAACTATCAAATTTGGGGAAAATTGCATGATTTTATAGAAATTTCAAGAGGGGAAGGCACCTGTAAAAGGCCCCCTTTATATATGGAAGAAGGGTCTGTGAGTTTAATATCGCTGCCCAGGCAGCAATACCAACAATTCTCAAGTTTGAGCATTTTTGTGTCGACACCGGTTGCCTTAAGCCAATCAGAACGATGCATTCGAGGTTACATGATGAAAAAATGGACGTCGAACAGTCAAAATAGGGGTGCGTGTATGGACTCGTTGACGCCATGTTTTGTCGGGTTATCTGCTTGTATTACCAGAAAATATCATTATTAATGTATGAACTAGTACCAGTTTGAAGAAAGTTGCAATATAACACCAGAAAATATGCATAGCTAATTGTAAAATGTGTTTTTCTTTTTAAAACTCGCATTTGTTGAAAAAATGCATACCTATCTTCCCTACTGCGGAGCGAATCTAAATCAATGGTTTTACATATCTTTACCAGGCCGCGCTAATACCTGGAATTCTATAAACTCAATGGTTTTACATATCTTTACCAGAGCACGCTAATTCTTGTATTCTATAAATAGACTTGGGACGGTTTTATATGCCGAGAATACACTGCTAAACAGCGATTTCAAACATTTTTGGAAATGCTAATACTTGTAATACTTGTTACATTGTTATAAGTATCAGTATACTAAGATATATTTCTACAACTCACAGATTTATACATCAATACGTTTAAACTTAACTAATATAAGGTACCCCACCCATTTGTTGAAAAACAAAGTTAGAAAACAAAAACATTGAAGAAAAAAAGATATTTAAGATATTTTAGTAAGAAAATCAAACCGTTAGAAGATTAGAAGAGAGCGAAATTGTAAATTTACCTGGATTTGTCTTATTTACTTCAAAGTTCTTAAATCTTCATTTATGTTTTGTTTCTTTTCTATGGTGAGCCTACTTTGTAATGATAATGACGTGATTCGGGAATTTTATAGTAAATTATTTTACTTTCTGTTTCTGTTCCATGCTTTGTTGATAACATAATTCTTGATCTTTATGAAGCGAGCATAGACATAGTAAAGATTTATATGTCTGTGGAAGCGAGTATCACTTGAGTTGTCTTTCTTGTTATTATTATTAATTATGATTTCTGTATTAACATTTCTAACCTTGCATAACAAAATATTGATTATAAATTATATCCCAAAATCCCTGTTACATGATTTTATAAAGCACAAAATATTTTGTATTGTATTTGTTTTATTTAAAACTCATTGATCAAATATAATGAAAACAAACTAGATCTCTAAATGAGATTAAAGCTTTTAGTCCATGCATGAAGACAACATTAGTGATAACAATGAACCCTTAATCTGTTTTAACCTAACAACAGTTAATATGGAAATACCAAATTTACACAAAAACCGACTAATTGCTACGACTATTTTTTTTTAATCTTAACTTGCAATTAGGTATCTTTGGGGGACTAAACTTTCAATCCTTTTAAGACTTTCGGTGATTTCGCCGAAAGGCTTAAGTTATACCACAAGACAAAAACTATCGACGCTGCATAGGCGGATCCAGCGGGGAGGGGGTCAGTGGGGGTCCGGACCCCCTAGAATTTAGAAAATGTACTTGTCCATTAGTGTATTTCTTGACTGTAAGTCATTTTTAAGTATCATGAAGCAATTTTTTGTCGGTAATTAAAGTAGATTTAAATGTTGTGTAGTTTCTATTATTAATATATTGCATTTTTTTTCTACAAAATGTGTATTATGTGGTTGTGGTTCGAAAGTTCGGACCCCCGTATACGAAGCAGCCACGCAGTTTATTCTGTACATTTTCTAATACACGATGCTTGGTCAATACCTACTTCATTGTAAAGTCCATCTGTAACAACCCTTAGCGCTTTGCCATATCCGGAGTATATTTCAAAGTATTGAAATGGAACATTTTCAGCTGACACTATGATAAAGTATGTTGATATTATAATCAATACTTGGAGCTGTATCAAAAGTGACATCTTTTCCGAATACGGTTTAGTGAAGATTACTAGCTGGTTACAAAAATTACGAGCTACCAGAAAATTGAAAGTTTGTGTTTGTAGTAAAAACTATATCTGCAAAATTGTTTTATAAAAGGGTATCTGCAAGCTTCTAAAAAATAAGCTTTTTTTGTGATTTTAACTGAAGTTCGAAATTAACTTGCCTTAAGTTTGAGTCGTTCGCGATTGGTGCGCAAAATGGCCTCAATTTCTTATGTAATTCCTTGTTGCCATGGAAGGTTACTATGGCAACGCGCATGCGAATACATAAGGATTTCCGGAATTTTCAGGAAAAAAAGTTATGCCAAGTGTCGTTTCATTGGTGCCGTTTTTAAATGTATGGCGGAGATACAATATGTGAAAAAAATAACTGGAAGCAGGTTATTCATTAAATGGGGCCATTCAACGGAATCCGATGCAATCAAAGTCAATGAAATATTTCAGAGCTTGCATTGTATATTGAATGACTCTGCTGATCGAGGGGGTCAAGGAGTCGATTTCTGGGCGGAGCATACTCCTGTGCAGTTTTGTAATAAAATAATTTGACGGACATCCTTCATGAGGACAAAATATGCATTATACGCTTACTACATGTACATGTACAATGATTCATTTGATCGTTGTGTGCATGAATTGTTTAACAATGAAGTTGGAAAATTGTGTTGCTTTAAAAATAAATGTGGTAGGTAGTTCATTGATATTTGATTATACGATTTTGTATGTACAAAGTATGGTGGAATATTTCTGCCATCAGAGAACAACACAATCTGATTAAAACCCGATCTAAAATTCCCCCCTCGTCTATACGACAGCGATCTACATGATAACTGTTTACGGAGTTTGGGAACATCATTACTAACACGTAATTGATGTGGTTAACTAGTTACCGTAACTAGTTATCAACTTATATAACGTGTTAGTTATGTGGTTATCTGTTGGCATAAATACGCCACCATAATAAAACAACGAGACCCTCTAGATAGATGTTTTATGAAAACTATGTATCTTAGATCATATAGATTTATTTTGTATGTCGCTACTTCAATCATAAGTGTAGAAATCAACCGAGTTGAACATGTAATACTTAATAAAACGTTGGGTAGATGTCAATAGTGTGTTTTCTTCAAAATCCAGTTTTATCCAGCCGTCTCTGCTACCGACCAATATTCAATATCACTCCAATATTGCGTCAACTTTTGAAGTAACATTGTGCATGCGCCGATCAAACACAATGGAAATGAATGACCTCGAACCGCCGTACTTTATGTAATTTTATTGCGCTGTTTATACAAAACACGCCAAATGCAAGTCTCCAACAAACGTTGTATTTTGTGTCATTTCATAAACAAAAACTTACTTATGATAAACCGAACCTAAAGAATTTTTGGCCTGAACAAACTTCATGGGCCAATGCGCAGTGAAAATATGAAAAGAATTTGTAAGTTTGCCTCTCGCTTAAAACTGAAAGTGTTTTTATACTTCACGCTTGAATATGTTCAATGTATTACTCATTGATAAAATTATTCAAATGAATTTCATAATTACAGCATATTTGTCATTTCTGTAAGATTGTAACCTTGATAAAATGAATATTCTATTATATAAGTCGTTCTAATTTGAGCGATGTTTTATTTCACATTATAATTTACATGTTTGTTGTAGAATATCATGTATCATTTTCTGTTAGGAGGTGGTAAACATGTTTATATTTGAAAAAGAAAACAGAAAACTATCGCATTCTTTTAAATTTGGTTGGACCTATAATGAGAAAGTTTACCATACGGAACAAGAACGATAACTCCTGGTGCGATATACAGTAGGCACGACAGAGTTGCTCTGCGTATACATCTATTTCTAGTTTAATATACAAAACAAAAATCTACACTATCTCAAGGGCCCTATTAACATATGTAATATCATTCTCGTTTCCAGAGTCTAATAGGATTCTCAATACTAGCGAATCCTACTAGACTCTGGGAACGAGAATGATGTTATATAGGGCCCTTGACTAACTCTGACATGTTTTTTTCGAAAGTTCCATTTTAAAACTTTGTCATTTTACATACTAGATAAAAAATAACATATTTACCTGATAATTATCTTCAGAACATAAAATATCTCACTTAAAGAATTATTTTAGTACTAAACTAGTCTATTTGCCTATTACGGGTAGAGTTGTCCGCGGTTTGAGTTGTCTGTCTCTTTAGTCAAGTTGAGTAGTGCGATGCTTTGGATTCAGATATATCCCCATGTGTAGTTGTCCACGGATTGAGTTGTACTGAGGCCCTGCATACAGTGTGTAGTGCAGATATATGTCATTGATAATGGTTCGAAAGCATTAAATAAAAGTAATGTGACAAAAAAACATCATCATTCCATTGCAAAAAATATTCATTACAAGTACGGTCGCAAGATCAAGGTTTTGTAAGATGTGTTAAGAGTAGATACACTATTTCGTCTATTTCAGATAAATAATTTATTGAATATTGTTATTAATATTTCTTGCTATTGACTGATATACTACATATTTTGTCACTATAGATAATTCTAATTCAAAAGATTTTACATGTAGGCCTACATGCACGCATACATTTGCATCAGTATAGACAGGGGAGCTCACTGCGTAATTCAGGGACGTTTGTGGTTGGTTTTTATTCACGACTAAAAATAGACTGGTTCATTAAACTATAGCTTTTATGGGACCTATAGAAACAATATTCGATATTCAGTCTAAGATATTGTCGTCTGCAGAAAGTTCAACAATGCCTAGAAAACAAAAAGAAAACCAAGTTCAAGTCTTACAAAAGTCATCTAAGGATGAAGATTACAGTTCAGGATCACCACAATGTAGCGAACAAAGCAATAGTCCATCGAGAGGTATGACGAAGAAGTTTTACGGTGAATTAAAAACCCTTTAAGTTTGAAGTTTCTGTGACGACTCAGTCATTTGAGATTTCAAATTCAACAAGATTTTAGTCTTTTGCGATACCAAACGAGATTAATCAGCGTCTCCAAAGTTTCGTTTGATGCAGATTTTATTTTCCTATATTAATTGTTTTTCAGCAGGGGCGGATCCGGATTTTTTTTCCAGGAGGGGGAGGGTCCGAACTTTTCTAGGGGGGGGTCCGAATTATTCTAGGGGGGTCTGAACCTCGAAATACAACCACATTATACACATTTTGCAGAAAAAAATGCAACATATTGATAATAAAAACTACATAACCATTAAATCTATCGTAGGAGGTCCTAATTTCGTCCCTGACCTAATTTCGTCACCCCACCTTAATCATTAAAAGCATTAAGCAATACTAAAATTTAAGTAATATTTTTCAGAAACTCACTAAAATAAGCTTAGATTCCCGTTTTTAGCTCGAAATCTTAACGTAGGGCGGAGCAACGTTGTAGGCGGAGCTAAACCTGCACTGATTGTGATTTTACACTACCAGTAAACATGTCAATATTTAAAATGGTGGAATTTCGATTTTTTTGTCATAAAATTGTTGAAGAAACAACACATATTGGAGGTAAAAGATCTGATTATTTAATATAAATAAATAAACGGAGATTTGCTTCACAAAAATGAAGAAAAAACTTATTTGTATTTTGCAGTGTTGATTTTTGGACCTGCTCTAAAAGTCGTCTGCATTTATACCCAGTCTTGTAAGATCGTGTTTACTGACGTAATTTGATAGAATAAACTCGAGAATAGTTGATGGAATAAAAGCTTTATGATTCTTTTAAATATTTTGAAAATAAAAAGTCAGTTTAGAATTACAAATTTAACATTGTGTTCATTCATTTCCTTAAGGTGACGAAATATGGCCACACCAGGATATGTTAAGCACTAAGAAAAATTGCTTCATGTTACTAACTTACTAAGAAATGCGCAATCGTGGGGTCTGCTAAACTAGCTTCTATCCAAAATACACTGGACAGGTACATTTTCCAAATTCTAGGGGGGGTCTGGACCCCCCTGACCTCCCCCCCACTGGATCCACCTATGTTCAGACTATGACTGGAAGGAATTCACCTAATAACTTATTGTCCCCTGCCCAGGCAACATACTTGACTTGACATTCTTTGTTTTAATTTCTGATCATAAACATTGCTGAAGACTTGAAACTTTGATATCATGAGGGGTGCGCTGGCAAAATTTGGTCATTCCATATAAGGAAGTGTCAAAATGGCGCCGATAAGACGGAAAGGTACGGAGTTTTTCGTCATCTATCGGAATGTTCCGGAAAACTGGTTATGTACGGGTTGCTTCGGTCTTTTAAATCACACGCTGGAAGCATTCACATTTATTTATAGAAACTATGAAGAATGCTTATTGATCTTTTTGGAAAACATATCCAACTTCAAGCAAGCAGTCAGTCTATACATACGTAAGTTTATTTGCTCATTTTATTTCATATTGTATTCAAAGTTAGTTCCAATACAGCTAATACTTTTGTTTGTCACCATTTTTCGCGATGTAAACAAAAAATCTCAAGTGTGTTCGATACCAAATTTAATCGTTCCTTGGTTCTGCCTATGTCTTACAGTATATGAATAATAGATTAATAGATTTGGCTGTTGTTTATAAGTTTAATTCACTTGTTTAGTGAGACATTATTTTATTTCAGATTCTCATTATTCTGAATGTATGTCTGATATATTTGATCGTCTGCTTTATCATTATGTAAAACTATTTTATTTATGTAACACTGTGTGTTTGGTGATTATGCCATGGTGATGTCTTGACCACCATTGTGAGGTAAGTAAATATGCTTGTCCAAATACTAGGACGCTCTCGGGAATATTTCTGTTGCAACCCATTCTTGTTATAAATACACTCAGTATTAATGTTAAACTAGCCTAGTTTATGCAGATTACATCTGGTATAGAGCCACCAGGCTAGCTCAGTTGGTAGCATGCAAGTCTACTGATCAAGGGGTTGTGGGTTCGAATCCCGGGCAGGGTATACTTTCATGGAGCTTGGTCATGAAATAATTTCTACGGCCATTCTCCCTCATACCAATGATTTTTAATTATGTTCGGCAGTTGTCAGTCAATGACGAAAGTATGCACTTAGTAGTTGGTTAGCAGCTAAATACAGAGATTTAGCTTTTCCAGGAGGAGAGAGTAGGTTGAATGACCGCCTTTATATAACCTTTACAATGTGTGACTATGGGGTTAACCCAACAAAGAGGTAGGAGCAATCCTCCAGTGGTAGGATGCGCACTTGGGAATCGAAAGGTCCTGGGTTCGATCCCCACTAGGGGCACTGCTAATTTCCTTCAACAAGAAATTTACCTACAACTGTTCCACTCCACCCAGCTGTAAATGGGTACTGTGAGGGATCGCCTGCCTGAGGGTGATTTTAGTGATCAGGAATTATCGTACAAGATTGTAAAGTCGGCTGAACATGTATATGGAAGCAGACTTTAAACCGCACATTAAGTTTAACTTTTTAACAAACAAACAAACAAACACCTGGTATAGAAGTAGGAATTGTTAAGTATCATATATGGGCTCAAAATATAATCTTCTGCTTGCAAGTCAGATGCTTTATCAACAACTATCTACTGCATTAATAAGGCTGAATAAAATAACTACAAAAATCTTATACAAAGATATACTGTTATGTTTTAAAGCTCTGCTACATACCAAGAGTGAGACATTTTAACGGTTTTAACTAAATATATATGTGTCAAGACAATTGGAAATGAACTTGGTTTAACTCTCCTGAAACTTTACTTGCTGGCTGTATGTATGTACCTATTTTGTGGACAGATATAAAGTTAGTAGCATAAAGGACAGTATGTCCATAAATGCACAACTGGGTACCTTAATGTGGCTTTCTGTCTTCTTCAAATAAGTCTTGAATATTTTGAAGAGGCATGGACTAACTAAATAATAACATTATTGCCTCTTCATTTTAATTTTTTATTGTAACAATTTCAGGCTATGTCCCCAAACCAGCATTAGCTTTACAATACCAGGAAATCCATGTTTTAGACAAAATCTAGCACAATTTAACTAATAGGAGATACTGTTATAAGATCATATAGTACTTGATCACAGTCTGCTCCAATGAGCCTGGATGTAGAGTCAAATATAAACTATCAATGATACATATATCTGCTGTATATTAATTGATTGTTGTGACTAGAATCAAACTTTATTTGCACTCTATCATACTGGTCTTCAAACCCTGAATAGTTATTATGCCTAATTAAATTAAATGAATTAAAACTTTGTGAACTGACAATTTATCCAGTTGGTACTATTAAAATGTACTAATGCTCCTAAGTTTTCTCATAAACAGGTAATCAATGTTCTCAGAAATGTTAACTTCTAGAACAGGACAATGACTGCAATGGTGCAAGTTCTAAAATAAATGTAGACTAAGGTCACTGGTTGCAGGTAAGATATAATTACTTTATTACTATGTAAGACACACATATTTTTGATAATTGTCTAATTTCAATTTGAGAAGTTGAATGTGCCTGGGTTTACTATATATAATGAACCAATTAAATAGTAAATAATATGTTTTATAAAGTATTATAAAATATTAAAGTAGTTTCAATTACAGTTACAAGTATAAGTTCAGTTTAATATGTAACTTAGGTGCATATATTGTAATAAATTTATATATTTCCATTTGTAATGATTATGCTAAATATTGTGTGTAATTAAATGAGTATATGGTACAACTTAGTCGTGGTGGCTTTTATTTGTAAAATTCATGCAAATGATAATATTAATTAAAATTACATTGTGTTTTGGCAATTTGTTTGTTTGCAATACATACAGTATGATGAACTTGTATTACAATAGAAACTGGGTCTTCATAATATATGTCATACTTAGTACATGGGAACACTCAGCATGGTATGTTAATTAGTATTGCTTTGAGGCTGGACCATTATGTGAGTTTTAAAATAGATACAATTTTATTGGACTTAAAATGTGTGTGATAATAAATGTATATGATAAAGTAATCATTTACTTGATAAGAATGTAAACTTAGTCATTATTCTGTTTTATTTTACCATCACTTTAACATCTATTGTTTTTTCTAGGTCTGCATTGCATGAAAGCGTCAAAGCTTGTTGTATGATGTTTCTGTTGTAAAATGGCCGTGAATAAAAAAATTAGTTGATCATTGACTGAATGACAACCACTTCAAGACTATGGTATGTGTATAAACAAGGTCAAAGGTATCAAACATGGCTAACAAAACTATTTTAGTTGTAAGTTTTTTTATTTACCAATTTTCACTGATTCTTCGGAATGAGATTACTGCATCAAATGCTTGACCACTTAGAAAAAAAAGAAAAGAGTCAGTTATGCTGGTCCTGACACTGATGTTTTATATGTGTGATGCAAATCAACAGAATAGCAACTTAGTCACTATTGAAAGATGAAGTAGTTTGAGTTAATTATTTGTTTCAATTGGATTATTATCACGAACATAACTCATACATCTTTAAGATTCCCTCCTAGTGCAGTAACTAATATTCCAAAAAGAAAACTTATTAGAAAATATAAATATTAATTGTCTTCTATTGCATTGTTTAAAATTATTTGCCCATTTAGTGAAATTATGTGCCATTAAACACCAATATAATATTGAAAGTTTGATATTTCAATCAATATTAGTATATCCACATCAAGCAGTTAAATTATTGATAAATTTCAATGGATGCATTTTATACATCTCTCTTCAATTGTAGGAACATGTTGTAATCCATGGAATGGATTTATATTAAAAACATAACCCATTATGTTTTATTAATAAGAAACAGGAAATTGTGATTGTTGAAAATGTGACCTGCAAAAATGAGAAGAAAAAATGACAACAACTACATTATAAGAACCAAGTAAGAAGAACAATACTATCTTGACAAAATGATCACTCTGTACTCTATGTTACTACATCACTCTGTACTCTATGTAACTACATCACTCTGTACTCTATGTAACTACATCACTCTGTACTCTATGTAACTACATCACTCTGTACTCTATGTAACTACATCACTCTGTACTCTATGTAACTACATCACTATGTTCTCTATGTAACTACATCACTCTGTACTCTATGTTACTACATCAATATGTACTCTATGTAACTACATCACTCAGTACTCTATGTAACTACATCACCCTGAACTCTATGTAACTACATCACTCTGTACTCTATCTAACTACATCACTCTGTACTCTATGTAACTATATCACTCTGTACTCTATCTAACTACATCACTCTGTACTCTATGTAACTACATCACTCTGTACTCTATCTAACTACATCACTCTGTACTCTATGTAACTATATCACTCTGTACTCTATCTAACTACATCACTATGTTCTCTATGTAACTACATCACTCTGTACTCTATGTTACTACATCTCTCAGTACTCTAGGTTACTACATCACTCTCTACTCTAGGTTACTACATCACCCTGTACTCTATGTAACTACATCCCATTGTACTCTATGTTACTACATCGCTCTGTACTCTATGTTACTACATCACTCTGTACTCTATGTTACTACATCACTCTGTACTCTATGTTACTACATCACTCTGTACTCTATGTTACTACATCGCTCTGTACTCTATGTTACTACATCACCCTGTACTCTATGTTACTACATCTCACTGTACTCTATGTTACTACATCACTCTGTACTCTATGTTACTACACCAGTCTTTGCTCTATGTTACTACATCACTCTGTACTCTATGTAACTACATCACACTGTACTCTATGTTACTACAAAACTCTGTACTCTATGTTACTACATCGCTCTGTACTCTATGTTACTACATCACTCTGTTCTCTATGTTACTACATCACTCTGTACTCTATGTTACTACATCACTCTGTACTCTATGTTACTACATCACTCTGTACTCTATGTAACTACATCACACTGTACTCTATGTTACTACAAAACTCTGTACTCTATGTTACTACATCACTCTGTACTCTATGTTACTACATCACTCTGTACTCTATGTTACTACATCACTCTGTACTCTATGTTAATACATCACTCTGTACTCTATGTTACTACATCACTCTGTTCTCAATGTTACTACATCACCCTGTACTCTAGGTTACTACAAAACTTTGTTCTCTATGTTACTGCATCACTCTGTACTCTATGTAACTACAAAACTCTGTTCTCTATGTTACTACATCACTCTGTACTCTTGGCTACTACATTACTTTGTACTCTATTTTACTACATCACTCTGTTCTCTATGTTACTACACCAGTCTTAGCTCTATGTTACTACATCACTCTGTACTCTTTGTAACTATATCACTCTGTTCTCTATTTTACAACACCAGTCTTAGCTCTAAGTTACTACATCACTCTGTACTCTTTGTTACTACAAATCTCTGTACTCTATGTTACTACATCACTCTGTACTCTATGTTACTACATCACTATGTACTCTAGGTTACTACATCACTTTGTACTCAATGTTACTACATCACTCTGTACTCTTTGTTACTACAAAACACTGTACTCTATGTTACTACATCCCATTGTACTCTATGTTACTATATCACCCTGTTCTCTATGTTACTACACCAGTCTTAGCTCTATGTAACTACATCACTCTGTACTCTATGTAACTACATCACTCTGTTCTCTATGTTACAACACCAGTCTTAGCTCTATGTTACTACATCACTCTGTACTCTATGTAACTACATCACTCTGTTCTCTATGTTACTACACCAGTCTTAACTCTATGTTACTACAAAACTCTGTTCCCTATGTTACTACATCACTCTGTACTCTATGTTACTACATCACTCTGTACTCTTTGTTACTACAAAACTCTGTTCCCTATGTTACTACATCACCCTGTACTCTATGTTACTACATCACTCTGTACTCTATGTTACTACAAAACTCTGTTCCCTATGTTACTACATCACCCTGTACTCTATGTTACTACTTCACTCTGTACTCTATGTTACTAAATCACTCTGTACTCTATGTTACTACGTCACTCTGTACTCTATGTTACTATGTCACCCTGTACTCTATGTTACTACAAATTCTGTTCTCTATGTTACTACATCACTCTGTACTCTATGTTACTACATCACTCTGTACTCTATGTTAATACAAAACTCTGTACTCTATGTTACTACATCACTTTGTACTCTATGATACTACAAAACTCTGTTCTCTATGTTACTACATCACTCTGTACTCTATGTTACTACAAAACTCTGTTCTCTATGTTACTACATCACTCTGTACTCTTTGTTACTACCAAACTCTGTACTCTATGTTACTACATCACTCTGTACTCTAGGCTACTACATTACTTTGTACTCTATGTTACTACATCACGCTGTACTCTATGTTACTACATCCCATTGTACTCTATGTTACTACACCAGTCTTAGCTTTATGTTACTACATCACTCTGTACTCTATGTTACTACATCACTCTGTTCTTTATGTTACAACACCAGTCTTAGCTTTATGTTACTACATCACTCTGTACTCTATGTTACTACATCACTCTGTTCTCTATGTTACTACACCAGTCTTTGCTCTATGTTACTACAAAACTCTGTTCCCTATGTTACTACATCACTCTGTACTCTATGTTACTACATCACTCTGTACTCTATGTTACTATGTCACTCTGTACTCTATGTTACTACGTCACTCTGTACTCTATGTTACTACAAATTCTGTTCTCTATGTTACTACATCACTCTTTACTTTATGTTACTACATCACTCTGTTCTCTATGTAACCTCATCACTCTATACTCTATGTTACTACAAAACTCTGTACTCTATGTTAATACATCACTTTGTACTCTATGTTACTACAAAACTCTGTTCTCTATGTAACTTCATTACTCTGTACTCTATGTTACTACAAAACTCTTTTCTCTATGTAACTACATCACTCTGTACTCTATGTTACTACATCACCCTGTACTCTATGTAACTACATCACCCAGTACTCTTTGTTACTACATCACCCAGTACTCTTTGTTACTACATCACCCTGTACTCTATGTTACAACATCACTCTATACTTTATGTTACTAAAACACTCTGTACTCTAAATAACTGCATCACTCTGTACTCTATGTTACTATATCATTCTGTACTCTATGTAACTACATCACTCTGTTCTCTATGTTACTACATCACTCTGTACTCTATGTTACTACATCCCATTGTACTCTATGTTACTACATCAACCTGTACTCTAGGTTACTACATCACTTTGTACTCTATGTCACTACATCACTCTGTTCTCTATGTAACTACATCCCATTGTACTCTATGTTACTACATCAACCTGTACTCTAGGTTACGACATCACTCTGTACTCTATGTTACTACATCACTCTGTACTCTATGTTACTACATCACTCTGTTCTCTATGTAACTACATCCCATTGTACTCTATGTTACTACATCAACCTGTACTCTAGGTTACTACATCACTCTGTACTCTATGTTACTACATCACTCTGTACTCTATGTTACTACATCACTCTGTACTCTATGTTAATACATCACTCTGTACTCTATGTTACTACATCACTCTGTTCTCAATGTTACTACATCACCCTGTACTCTAGGTTACTACAAAACTTTGTTCTCTATGTTACTGCATCACTCTGTACTCTATGTAACTACAAAACTCTGTTCTCTATGTTACAACATCACTCTGTACTCTTGGCTACTACATTACTTTGTACTCTATTTTACTACATCACTCTGTTCTCTATGTTACTACACCAGTCTTAGCTCTATGTTACTACATCACTCTGTACTCTTTGTAACTATATCACTCTGTTCTCTATTTTACAACACCAGTCTTAGCTCTAAGTTACTACATCACTCTGTACTCTTTGTTACTACAAATCTCTGTACTCTATGTTACTACATCACTCTGTACTATATGTTACTACATCACTATGTACTCTAGGTTACTACATCACTTTGTACTCAATGTTACTACATCACTCTGTACTCTTTGTTACTACAAAACACTGTACTCTATATTACTACATCCCATTGTACTCTATGTTACTATATCACCCTGTTCTCTATGTTACTACACCAGTCTTAGCTCTGTGTAACTACATCACTCTGTACTCTATGTAACTACATCACTCTGTTCTCTATGTTACAACACCAGTCTTAGCTCTATGTTACTACATCACTCTGTACTCTATGTAACTACATCACTCTGTTCTCTATGTTACTACACCAGTCTTAACTCTATGTTACTACAAAACTCTGTTCCCTATGTTACTACATCACTCTGTACTCTATGTTACTACATCACTCTGTACTCTATGTTACTACAAAACTCTGTTCCCTATGTTACTACATCACCCTGTACTCTATGTTACTACATGTCTCTGTTCTCTACATTACTACATATCTCTGTTCTCTACATTACTACATGTCTCTGTTCTCTACATTACTACATATCTCTGTTCTCTACATTACTACATGTCTCTGTTCTCTACATTACTACATATCTCTGTTCTCTACATTACTACATGTCTCTTTTCTCTACATTACTACATGTCTCTTCTCTCTACATTACTACAAGTCTCTGTTCTCTACATAACTACATCACTCTGTTCTATACATAACTACATCACTCTGTTCTCTACATTACTGCACATCTCTTTTCTCTACATTACTGTAACTCTATGTTTTCTGAATTACTTCATCACTCTGTTCTATACATTGCTACATCTCTCTGTTCTCTATGTTACTACATTTTTCAACTCACTTAATTACTGCATATCTCTGTTTTGTCTGTTACTTCATAACTCTGTTCTCTTAATTACTACATTACATTGTTTTCTCTTTTTATGCCGATCAAATACTGATTACTATCAAATACTGATTACTGCTATTATTGTTTATAGTTACATGTTGTTATGACTTTTATGTGATAAAATATTTACATTCAATTGCTCACTTGTGGTAAATAAGGTCTTTAGCATCTGAGTAGGAATTCGAATCTCCTGTTCCAGAGAGGAAGCTTGGTCAAAATCAATCTGTGGTGATTATAATTGTTCTTAAAAATTTGATATTAAAGTTGATTTTCATTTGGGATGACCTTGAGCTGACTATGTGGACAGGTCATGCAATGTAAATGTGGCAATTAATAAAGGTTTATCTTTATATCCAATTACAAATCCTTTCTCTACTTTCAGGTCTTTCTATTGTAATAGCTTGGAAGACATTCAATGATGAGTGTGTATATTATAGAATTTCTAACACGGTTATTTGAAGAGTATTAAGAATGTGTTTTTAAATGCTTAATTGTATTTGTAGATCTGGTTAATGACCAGAGCATTAGTTATAATATTTCATATCTCTTGTATATTAGGCAATGTTGCATATTATTCTTGGGTAGGATAATTAAAAGTTTGCATCTTAAAAACTGATGCATCTTGAAAAATTATGCAGGTGTGCAAGTGTAAAAAACATTTTTATACCCCCGCTTCGAAGAAGAGGGGGTATACTGTTTTACCCTTGTCCGTCCGTCCGTCCGTCCGTTACAAAATTTCCGTCGCAGTTTTCTCAGCAACTATAACATGCAGCAGCCTAATACTTTGCATATTGCTTCATCCCATAGTCCCATGTGGTGTAAAGCGATTTCATGCTCCTTGCTCATCTACTTCCTGTTTGTCGCGTATTTTTAGATTTTTGCGGGGGTATCACTAGTGAGCATTAGCTCACAGATTTACTTGTTAAAATTTACATATACATATGTTTCAAGATAAATAACTTAAAGAACTGTGACATGCCGAATAAACCAATCCAACATTAACTTTCAAGCTAACCATATTTTCTCCCTTTTAAACCATTTGATATATTGTGTGTTAGATAACATCTTTGATATATTATGTGTTGGATAACAATTGTAATATATTGTGTGTAAGATAACATGTGTTTCATATTGTGTTAGTTTTGTTTTGTAATATATTATCTATAATGTACTTGTTTAGAATATTGTGTGTAAGACTACTTGTGTAATATATCATGTGTAATGTTACTTGTGTAATATATTGTGTGTAAGACTACTTGTGTAATATATCATGTGTATTGTTACTTGTGCAATATAGTGTGTGTATTGTTACTTTTGTACTACATTGTGTGTAAGGTTATTTGTGTAAAAGATTGTGAGAAGTGTTACTTGTGTAATATATTGTGTGTAAGGATACTTGGGTAATATATTGTGTGTAAAGATACTTGTGAAATATATTATGTGTATTGTTACTTGTGTACATGTAGTATATTGTGTGTAATGATACTTGTGAAGTATATTATGTGTATTGTTACTTGTGTAATATATTGTGTGTAAGGATACTTGTGAAGTATATTATGTGTATTGTTACTTGGGTAATGTATTGTGTGTAAGGATCCTTGTGAAGTATATTATGTGTATTGTTACTCGGGTAATATGATGTGTGTAATGATACCTGTGAAGTATATTATGTGTATTGTTACTTGTGTAATATATTGTGTGTAAGGATACTTGTAAAGTATATTATGTGTATTGTTACTTGTGTAATATAATGTGTGTAATGATACTTGTGAAGTATAGTATGTGTATTGTTTTTTGTGTAATATATTGTGTGTAAGGATACTTGTGAAGTATATTATGTGTATTGTTACTTGTTGTAATACATTGTGTGTAAGGTTACTTGGTAAATATATGGTGTGTATTGTTTCTTTTGTCATGGATTGTGTGTATTGTTTCTTTTGTAATATATGGTGTGTTTTGTTTCTTTTGTAATGGATTGTGTGTATTGTTTCTTTTGTAATAGACTATGTGTCATCACATTGCTGTTTAAATTATTTAGTTTTGTGTTATAAATTATGAATAAAATAATAGCATGACAATTTGTAAGGCTTTTGTTATTGATTATGTGATGTGTTATAAAAGCTTCATAAATAAAGATGTTTAATATGTGAATGAATTTCAATTGTGTCT
The DNA here is from genome assembly GCA_025267735.1 of Mactra quadrangularis. NCBI lineage: Eukaryota > Metazoa > Mollusca > Bivalvia > Venerida > Mactridae > Mactra > Mactra quadrangularis. Next base: position 17,976,872 of record CM046304.1, read on the forward strand.
CGCATTATCAGTAATAAAATTCTATTGTTGCAAGTTGAACTGATAACATACCAAACATGAGATTCAGAATTACAAAAAGTAATAATAGCTGGTAAGTATCTACATTACTGTGTGTTGTTAGGTGTCCCTATATAATCACTTATAGGTTAATTAGGTAATGTATGAATTAAAACATTCAACAAAGAGCAAATCCAGCACACCTGATTTGCAGTGAAGTCAACATTTGGATTTCTTTGCCATGAATTGAAGCTGTAAGATCAGAACACCAGGTTTGCAATAACAGTATAAAACCAGTACACAGAACTTGGGAACAATTACACATTATGCCACAAATCCCAGTAAAACAAAAAATATGCGAGTTGTAAATTATCATGAACCCAGAGTTGCTAACTCTAGAGAAACACCTGTGATATACTGGACAGACTGGTTTTTTTTGCCTAGCAAGTGTAATATAAACGCCTATATGGTGAGTAAACGTGCAAAAACACAATATCGGTCCATTTATGTGTAATATACTTGGCTACTATAAGATGTACAATTATTAATAGATCTTTAAACAGTACAATTCAGGTGAAATGATAAATTCTTCAATGAACGTGTATTCCTAATAAACTTTTATACATTTTCTGTGAAATTTGTAAGATGTGCTCAGGTCTCGTGCATTTCCGGTATTCGCTGTAATAGTTCATTCTGAGTGAGCTATGAACTCGCACAATCAATGTACAGTTGGTGAATTTGCACATCAACTGTTCTTGAATAGTTTGTTTAATAAACAAGGAATTTGTACATTCTTTGTAAAATAGGATTTTATTAAAGAATCTTCAGTTTATTTTAATCTAAATGAAAATGAAATACATGCACATGTAAGTAAGATACATGGGATCCTATGGACATATTGTAATATTGCCTTTATCATTCGGTTATATGACAAATCATGCAACACTATAATTAAATAAAAATAATAATTCACCCTATGCAAGTTAGCATTTATTTCGGAGAGATTCATATACCCTGAACACGCTTTACATTGTTAAACGACATTTTTGGCGATAAAATTTCAAATACTTATATTTTTAAATTGATTATAATATGTAACTAATGAATAGGATTCCAGAGGTCTGTTTAAATGGTTCAAACTTAATAAACGACAATTTGTATTTTTCATTTCATTCAATGTCACAATATTTTACGCCCCATTTCGCCACATAACGTACTTTAGGTACATATAGTAATCCATAATTTCAAGTGAAATCTACTCGGGACAAACCCAATTATCTCCCCTGATTATATCTATTAAAGACGGAACAACATATTAATAATACAGGTTCTATTACGTCACAATAAGAAATATTATTATGAAACAAATATACAAACATCAATAAGAATGAATAGTTGTAACCATTCCTGGGGCAGAAATATTTGAAGAGATGTCGCGTGCACTAATTTTCCGACTATTTAGTTAATACTAATTTATTTTTACTCGATAATAAATTAAAGTTTTTAAAAGTTAGATGTATCACTTTCAATGTTACTTCCTGGTCCTCCAGTACTGAGCTAGTAGGCTACATTTTCTTGCTGAAAGAATCAATGGGGTATGTTTTGGATGGGATTCGACCCGACGCGGAGCTGGCTATCCAATGATTTCTCCTAGATTAGTCACTTTCGAGCTCACTTTCGGGTCCCCCAGCACTGAGCTAGTAGGTTTAAGTTTCTTGTTGAAGGAAACAACGGGGTATGTTTTGGATGGGTTTCGAACCAACTCGGAGCTGGCTATCCAATGATTATTGATCCAACGTCCTAGCCGCTTGGACAGGCCCGCTCCTTGTTGAACCTGAAAATTTCTACCAATCCTTAATATCTTATTTATTTTATTTATTGGAGTTAACGCCGTATCAACACAATTTAGGTCATTTCACGGCGTCCAGCGCACCTAACCTAGCTTTCCTGGACCATTGTCTATAACCAGTACTCACCTACCCTTCCACAAGGCCGGAAACTTCTCCATATTATCTAATCAATGGAGGAAAATCGACATTATTGTCAAATTTTCATGGAAGGGTATAACCTCCCCGGGTGGGATTCGAACCCGCACCCCCTCGGGCACGAGTATCCAAATCCCGACGCGCTACCAACTGCGCTATCGACCCGGGTTCCCTTAATATCAACACAAAACAAGAGGCCCTCTAATGTTTACGGATAAATAAATGTTTTAAGTTTCAAAATCGGCCGTTCTTGGATAAATTGGTATGATATGCGCATTGATTGCAATTTCTATGTATGCACGGGACTTCATGTGTATTCTTTCAGATTTTCTATATAAAATGAGATCAATTTCTGTATTTTGTGCGAAGAATGTAACTTTAATATGCACTGTAGTTCTCTATTAATTTATAGTTTATACGTCCTCTATTAATTGTCCATATTCTCAATCACTGTTCGTTTTATGTAAAATATATACATGGAATTCGCACGTTCTCAATAAATGAGATATACGCCCATCGGTTGTGTATTTTGTGTGAATTTTTAGTATATGCACGGGACATGCGGTACTCATATATTTTTTTGTTCAAGTAATACGATTTCCACCTCAAATGATTTCCTGAATGAAGTAATATTATGTTTATATACCCAGGTCCTAGTGCGACTTCCAATCACGCTGCATTCAATTTGAATCCAACTATTTGTTTCGTGTGGAGTCTGAAAATCTGCTTTTGACTCACACAATCAATGTTAAATTAGTATAAGACTCATTCCCGCTTAGAATGTACATTTGATGTCTCCAACGTTTATCATGTTTCACGGAAATTAACTTACAGAATTTATGTAAATAAAATGCATATTTACAAGTGTTAATGCTATAGTAAAAGTATTAACGACATATTTCGTGAAGAAAACTTCGATTTTTTCAAAATGTTGTCTCTTAAATAAGCTAGGGTGTAAAAAATCCCTATGTCTCCAATGACAAATTCTTAAAGTTAGCTTCAAATTGTTAAAAAATTCAGACAGATTTCCAACTAAATATATTTTTAATATGTCAATTACAACTAAATCCTTCAGAAAAACACATGTTATAATGTAAATTCAAAAATAATTTTTCACACCTCATACAACAAACGTTGTCTCCAAACTCCGATAACGTACGGGACATTCATTTAAAGGCTTCATTAAGCTCACAGCTTTTCACTCTTTACACATTTTTTTGTGTAAGTAAAGTCCATAAAGTTATATCCAAATGAAAAGATATTCATTTTAGCTGACATTTTATTGGTATCGGTAATTTATGAGCTCATTTATTAAAAAATGAATCGTAATTTTCACCACGTAACGAACGGGACAATTAGTAAAATCAAATTATCTAACAAACCTTTTCAAATAGATACATAAATTCTTCATTTAACTGATCATCAATGATTAAATAAAAAGTTTATAAAGTGTTTTATAATTCATTTAAGGTGCATATTTGTGACACACAAAAAACCAGTAAATACAAAATGAAAAATAACGTACGAGTCCGTAACGTACGGGACAAAATGAGACACAATAATTGATATTCGTCTGAATATTTATAATAAATTGCTATTGTAAGGTTCCTTGACATGCATTTAATCTTGACAGACGAAAAAAATTATTGGAACGGCAATTATAATGAAATTGATGATGTTCAAAAGTAACTAACAATAGTGACGGGAAAAAAGGTTATAGTACTTATTATTTGCCATAAATGATGAAAAGTTTGCATTGTTCTTAATTGAATACCATCTAGCTTTGAAATGATAAATTAAAGCAATACCTCGTTTGATCAAATTATAACTTTAGACTCATTTTAGCACACACTGCAATAATTTGATCAGGTTCATTCATTATCTTACTTATTTAATAACGTACGGGACACTGTAGAATTGTCTAAACATGCATTTGCCGGATGATTTGATGATTGTAAATCACATGTTACCCAACTACTAAATAGCTTCTATTAGTTTATGTGTAAGATTGCTTTGTTTCTTTGTTAAACTTGTCACAAAATGGTTGAATGTTGTTCTCTTGGAAAAATGATAATGGTTCGCGTAATCATTGTAATTGAGAGATATTATTGTAGTTTTATATGTAAAACACAAGTACATTGTATTGTAAAACAAATTACACAACAATGTAAGTTGTATTCTTGCAGTTTAACTTAGTTATCAATAGATTAGATGACCAAACTGAAGTATATAACGTACGAGCCAATTTTGCTAACGTACGGGACAACAATTATATTCTTTATTGGTTGCTTTGTGGTAGTTCACATGCACACAACGTTTTGTTATAACACAAAGACAATGGTATCTAAGTATTTTAAACAAATTCATTCCATATTAAACTTGTTTGTATCATTCTGGAACAATTGATATTAATGACATTTTTAAAACAAATAAAACTAATGAAAATAGCGTATTCAATATTTATGTTTTTCTGAAAGTATCTGGCTTACTCTTCAGCCTTTATCATTTATTCCGAAACATAATACGTTATAGAATGCAACCGTATTGAATTTCTCAACAGTTTGACCATTACTACTTTTAAATAAATGAATTTTACAGCACATGTTCGATTTTAATAAGCACATTTATTAATGCTAGGTGTGACCTTTCACCAGTCGATATCTAAAAAAGTATACTAGCCCAGCTGAAAATATTTTCATACTGTGTACAGAACATGTCTATAATGCCTTTAATTGATTTAAAACTCTTATTTGATGACATGAAAAAAATGAAAAAAAATATGCCCATATGTCCACCCTAATTGGGATTGAGTCATAATATACATATCTTGAAACTGTTGGGTTGGTACCGTAATGTAAAACGGGATCACATTGTAACATCAAATATTTTTTCCGGATGATATCTTAAATAAGTCACGACAGTTACACATTTGTGTTTTTATTTGTATTATACTTACCTCTATGTATCATTCTGAATTAAAATATAGAACTATTTCTACGCACATTCTCTTGCCCATAAATAAGTCTGTCAGAGAAGATGCTTAATTCAGCAGCATGTTCACTTACCTTGAACGTACCAAAACGTCCGTAACGGAACTGTCGGAACAACTCAACCCATAGACAACTCAACCCGAGACAACTCAATCTCGTACTAACGGATTGAGTTGTCCTAATTTTGAGTTGAGTATTGCACCTGTTGAGTTGTCTTCAGGTTGAGTGCTCCCGTATCCGTAACGTTTGTTAACAGCAGTTACTGAACGCGGGACTGGTAAAAATCATAACATCTTTAAAGGTGTGAATTGCTAGACCCAGCTAGGCTTATGTACATGACTAAACTACTGAAGAGTTAACATACAAACAAAACCAACATGAAAATAGTCGCCAGTCTATGATAATATGTTGATCGATTTGGTAGAGTGAATGTGTTTTTGTGTAGTAACATATTTTTTATGAAAAAAAGTAGTTTGGTGATTACCGAACTAAATTAAATCTTGATTTATATTTTGTATGTCCACATACTCCTTAATTATGTATACTCGGCGTCAATGAAAACTTATCACCCTACCAACCCTCGCTTTATGATAATAGAAGTGAAGTGCAGTAAAAACTTTACATAGGTCATATTTGGCATACACATGTAGTCATTGCTGCCAAAAGAAACTAAAATCGATTTACGATGTTCGAGTCCCGGACTGCACATGCAAAATAAGATTTTTTTGTAAGGACAACATGTATCCAAGTAGTTTGTGTAAATGATTTGTCTCTAACGAGAGTTAGTCGACAGGTTAAGGAAAAACAGCGTATATTCAACTATTGTGATTCAAATGCCACGTTTAGGGGACACTCAAAGTCACCAAGTTTTGAGCATTGCTGACGCCGGGCTTTCATTTCGTGAGATTGCACGCCGCATAGACTGCTCGCATCAGACAATCATGAATCTGGTAAGGAGACATAAACAGACAGGTTCGGTGAGAGGTAGGTCACGCCTAGGTCGTGAAAAGGTGACGTCAGGACGTACCGATCGTCGAATTCTCCTGCTGCACGCTAGGGTGGTGATAGTGTCATGGTATGGGAAGGCATTTCTTGGAGGCACAAGACCCCACTTATTGTATTGCCTGGAACACTTACAGGTCATCGTTACATTAATAATATGCTGAGGCCAGTAGTTCTTTCTTTTATTCAGACTGACACGTTTTCGAGGTGGTCTTCTCGGTTTGTGGAGTTGATCCGTTTATGCTTAGATTCCGTACTTGCAGAGAAAAATCCTTTTTTGTAATATAATATTTAAAATCATGTAAAATTTTTATATTTGTGTTTCCACTTTTTTTAGGTTCATGTAAGTGGTAAGTTTTCATTGACGCCTAGTATATATATCTTGAAGAAGGCTTCTAATCATCTGTTGTACTTACTACATGTATAACATCAATATCAATACTTAATAAACTTTGATCGCATATTATAATGGACCCCATCTGACATTGATACCTCTGCATTTACTACTCATACAAACAGAATGTAAGTAGAAGTGATCATATGTGAAAAATCAGGTAGATGTAGATCAAAATATCATAAGTCATTGGTCTTGTGGAAGGGTAGGTAAGAAGCCAAGTTCTGATTATAGACAAAGGTCATTATGTTACATCAGCTGGCCTCCATAAAATGAAGTTTACTTCTGTCTACATGGCATTATACTAAATATAGACATAAATCTATATAGTACATGTATAATTAAAAATTCAACACTGTCTTATGGTGATTATAAAGAAAAATACATAAAACAAGAATGGTGTGTGCTAAGAGATATTTTATTTACATGTGTAATTTTAACATTTTTTTGGGCAATGAAACCATTACAAAATAACATATACACTGCAATCCAAAAGGTTCTTTATACATTAAATATGAACCTTTTTTAAGTACATTTTGATATACATTTCATGTAGTTATTAGTTTCACAACTATTATACAGTTGAACATTAACCATCAATTATGTTTATAAGAATTGTAAATATAAAACAAAAGCACTAAATAAAATGTGTCTGCAATAATTTTTCAAGAAAACAAGTAGGAGAAAATATCAACATATTACATGTATATAAACTTTTGGACCCCATTTATGTTATCAAGAATGGCAATGGATTGACTAAGTTGCAAAACTTAAAAGAACAAAATAAGTCATAAAAAATGTTTCAAGTGAAGTGAAACACTAGAAATTGTTAAAAAAACCATGCAAGAATTACATCAAGTTAGATTTAATGTAACACACTAGCAACACAGCAAAGGAGATGAAACACACTAGAAATTCATTAACAATTATGAAACATACTAGAAACACTTTGAGTGAACAGAGACACACTAGAAACACTTTGAGTGAACAGAGACAGACTAAAAACACATTGAGTGAACTGAAACACACTAGAAACACAATTAGTGAACTGAAACACACTAGAAACACATGATGTGAACTGAAACACACTAGAAACACAATAAGTGAACTGAAACACACTAGAAACACATGATGTGAACTGAAACACACTAAAAACACAATTAGTGAACTGAAACACACTAGAAACACAATAAGTGAACTGAAACACACTACAAACACATCTAGTTAACTTAAACACACTAGAAACACATCTAGTTAACTGAAACACACTAGAAACACATTAAGTGAACTGAAACACACTAGAAACACAATTAGTGAACTGAAACACACTACAAACACATCTAGTTAACTTAAACACACTAGAAACACATCTAGTTAACTGAAACACACTAGAAACACATTAAGTGAACTGAAACACACTAGAAACACATTAAGTGAACTGAAACACACTAGGAACACTTTGAGTGAACTGAAACACGCAAGAAACACATTAAGAGAACTGAAACACTAGAAACACATTAAGTGAACTGAAACACACTAGAAACGAATTGATTCAAACTGTTTTACAAACTTTTGTTTATAGTCAGGTACTATATATTACAACACTTAACATAAGCTACGAATAGCTATTAGCTGAGTGAGCTGAAACACACTAGAAACACAGGAAGTGAGATTAAACTCACTAGAAACACATTAAGTGAACTAAAATACACTAGGAACACATTTTAGAGGATGAAACATACTAGAAACACAGCAAGTGAGCTGAAACAAACTAGAAAAGAATCAAGTAATCTGGACACACACAAAAATGAAATTAACAGAGCTGAGACACTAGAAAAATCATAAGAGCTTAATGCATTTTACACACTCAAAATTAATTACATGAGCTAGAAATAAACTTTGAAAACTATCACACACAAGAAATGTAAACTAAAAATTTCAGCCAACTGATACAAACTTTAAAAAACAAGTAGATCTGTGAGCTAATGCTCACTAGTGATACCCCCGCAAAAATCTAAAAATATGCGACAAACAGGAAGTAGATGAGCAAGGAGCATGAAATCGCTTTACACCACATGGGACTATGGGATGAAGCAATATGCAAAGTATTAGGCTGCTGCATGTTATAGTTGCTGAGAAAACTGCGACGGAAATTTTGAAACGGACGCACGCACGCACGGACAAGGGTAAAACAGTATACCCCCCTCTTCTTCGAAGCGGGGGTATAAAAGCATGCCAGTCAAAAGACACTAGCAATAAAGAAACCCCCTGAGACAAACTAGAAATCAATGAAGTGAGCTAAAACACTCTTGAAATTCACTGAATGAGTTTAAAAATTAGCTGACAAATACCAACTAGAATATACAAAATGATATAAAATATGCTAAGAATTATTTAAATGAGCTTACAACCAAACATTAATTAATAAAGCAATTGAAACACACTTGGAGCGACAGGAACTGGACACACCTTGTATGACTGAAGTAGTTTGAGAGAATAGACTGTATCTGGAATTCAAATACTTAGGTTTTCCCCTCCGGTACGAACAAACTTTTACCGTTACAATGAAAACAGGTGTACAAAGAACAATAGGATTTAATCAGTATTTTGTGCTTTTACTGTGTAACGAACTTTGTTTGTACCGCCTGTGCACGGACAGAAAAACGCATTCCGGATTACGTCTATTCTTATAATACAAGTAAAAATAAATCACTCATTCTTATAATTTCAACATCTTACAGCATTTTAACCCTGTCAAATATGGACATAAAGAAATGAAACTAACTCTGATCTTGAGTATGTGTTAAGCTTGACTTAAAAAAAAAGTTATCTTGCATTGATAAATATTTCATGCATACTTTTCATGTAACTGATCAGTTGTGCACTTCATTCTGTTAGTGCTCAAATAATTTTACACTATGTTAACACTTAGAATAGTTAGTAATAATTTTCACAGTTTACTCTCATTATATAGAATGGCTTGAATAGTGTAGTAGATATTTCTGATGATTTAACATTTTCCAACAAATACTAGACATCTGAGGTTGACACTATATCAGTTTGCCATAGATGAATCCAAACAGATGTTTTCTAAGTACATGTATCTAGGATTTTAACTAATTTGAATTCTCCCTCTTCAATCTGAAACCATAAAGCAAAAATAAACTTAACCAAAAAATTCAGAAATAAAAAATATACTTATTAATTGTTAAAAACTATATAAAATCAATGACATATTTACCACAAACCAGAAGATGTATATTTATGCATTAAAATCAATTAGGTTTTACAAAAATATAGAAGTCTACTTTTCATTACATCAGTAGTAAACAACAAATGTGGGGTTTACAAATGTAATTGTATTATCGTGTTTAAGTTTCATGCTAAATTGCACTTTCACCAACCTGAATCCTTCTAATTAAGCTAATAGTAAGTATCATTTAATCTTACTGAGCAGAATTTTGATTATTCTATTTTGGTCATGGACCCCTAATCCCAATGAGAGTATTCCACCACTAGATCATAAATCCTAACTGGTCAGACTAAAGCAGATGCAAATCAATGAATCTTAGGTTCAACAACTAGGTGGGACCTACATGGAGTTTGGTCTTGAAATAAATACCTTCTACTGTCACACTCAAATCTACCTCTGTATCAAGCAACCACTACTGAATGTTCATGCTTGGTACTGAATAAAATTGTGTTATGAAATCTAAAACTCTCCTCTGTTAACAATTATGGGACTACTTACCACCCTTATTTAACAGAAAAATTAGGGCAAGAAATAATGTTTCTATGATGTTGCAGGGTGACAAGGCAGTAATTACAAGAAACTTAAAACATAAGGAAACCAACCCCATACATTAAATAATATGTACGTTTAATGAAACATACTAGCATAATGTTGTACATCCAAGATAAATGTAGATTTTTACCAGTAATACAGTTGTGTCCTTAACTGAACAGTTTTCACTTCAGCTAAACTAATCCACTGTTTTACTTTGATTGTCTTGAAATAGATGGAATGTGGTTTAGAGCTTTAAATAGAAAAAAAAGAAAATTTATATAAATTCATCAAATTCTATCAGTTAAATAGCTCATGGACTTCTCCATACTTATATTAAAATCCACATTACAGAAAAAGGCATTTTTTCTAAATCTATCATACAAACTTTATTTAACAAATACTGTATCCAAAGAAAGTTCATTGCATCATACTTTTTTTATTATTAACTATTTAAATTTGATTGTTAACTTCTTACAACTTAGATTAATCACTTTTGAGTCCACACCCTGGTTTCCTAGTACTGAGCTAGTAGGATAAAGTTTGCTCGAGGAAACAACCAAATAGGTTTAGAATGGGATTCAAACTAAAAGGGATATGACTATCCATTGATCTAAAGTCCAACGTTGTAACCACTCGGCCATGCTTGCTGCATTATACTATGTGTAACATATTCAAATTGGAAATTATAAAATCAAACTGCATGTGTACTAGCCTCACTAATGAATTATGGAGAGTGAATATGCTGCTCCCAAAAAGACACTTGAGTACAAATTTAAAAAATCAACTATGATAATAATAATACCTTTCTTTATCTTTAATTTTAAATTTTTTAAAGCTTTGTATCCATTGAGACCGTGTACCATATCTATGTTACTTAGCCCACCATTGGTATTATTTTGTATTACTTTACATGTACAGTATATCATTTGTCTGAAAAGAAAGAAAACATATTTTTTTACATAGAATACAATAAAGATACAAATATTAAGACTTGATAATTGAAAAGAGTTTGTGTATGGTTACATAGATACAGTATTTAATGTGTATTACTGTAAAGCAAGGTATGGTGAAGCATAGTACATATTATAACTTGCCACAGGGCTCAAACATGCAACCTGTAAGGTAAGAATGCTCAAATTACTAAGGCAACTGATCTTATCAATATCATAGACCATAAAATCTAATGGGAAAGCATGCAGACGACAGAATAAAGCTGTCAAAAATCAACGTTTAGAACATATTTTCCATCAGTTCACAAGTTTAACAACTGATTTCAACATACTTAACTTACTGAAAGCTTAATTAATGGGTCACAATGATACAAGATCCACACATTGCCTACAAGGCTAATTTAATCGAAGCAATAGAAATATGTTCAAACCATGGTTTATGTAACTATCTGTCAAAGGATCTGTCAAAGTAGAAGTCATTTTGACTTTTAGAGTTACCCCCCTTGAGCTGTTAGGAACAGACTAAAGTCCGTGCGGCCGTAACATACCGGGAACGGCTTTTGACGAATTTTATACTTTTTCTTCGATTTTTCAATGTTAAGAACCATATGTCATACCATCTTAGAAGCAAAGTTTACAAACAATGTCAACAGACACACTCTTTAAGATAAAATCAATTAGACTTTATGTTGTTATCCGAATTTTTGTGTCCGAAATATGCACCATATGTAAGGGTTAGTATGTTCTCATTTTCATGTGCGTTTTAAAAATTAAAAAGTAGACATTCATCTTTTCCACAAATAAAAGGCATTAAATACACACTGAAACCTATCTAGAATCATCAAAAAACATAAATTACCATATCAAGCAGTCGATTCAAAAACCAGGTCACCAGGTCGTGGTAGAGTCTTGGAGACATTATCGAACACTCTTTCATTTCAGTAACATTTTTTTAGCTCAAATCGCTTGCAAATTTACTTTTTTATCGATTATGTAGTAACATAACCTACATTCTCACTTTCGCCACTAAATCCCCACATAATTATGGCCGTATACGTCGGCTGCATTCATCAATCCAATATGGCGTCTTTTTGAGTTTTGCTCGGCACAGATCGGCCAACTCCGTTGTTCGCACATGCGCACAACATGTCTTTTATATACCATATTTGGAATGACCAGATTTTGCCATCCTTCTAGTGCATTCATGAATCGTATAGCTGAAAAGTGCCGAGCACAAGAATCATAACTCTCCACTTTATTATTTTCTAAATGTTGGAGTTATTGCCCTTTAAGAATTTTCTTGTCCAGAGCTTAGGTCCATTTTGCAAAGCAACTGATTTGAATCTAAACAGAAGGATATATATATCATAGAAGTGCACAAGAAGCATGACTTGTCAGGCTTCACACAGACCTGTCTGTGTCTAGAGTGGCATGTGTCAAAGCTTGATAGGTAGGTTTCATGGGACAAATGTCCCTGGTAGGGGAAGCCCCCCTCCCAACCCAACAGTGTATTTTAGATGATTTTCCTGTAAATAAGATCAAAATAATTGCATATTGAGCAGACATTAAGCATGCAATTTTTTTTGCATTACATTTATCGTGTTAAATTTGCTGCACCATAGCAGTCAGTGATGACACTTATCAATTTTCAAGATTGAAAAGAAGAGTTTGCATTCATCCCTCACAGCATGCTGTTGTGCAAGATTGGTTACTTCAGTAATAATATAGGTCTAACCAAAATACTGCAAATTTAAAGAGACATGACAGGTATGCCTTGTGCACATTTTACTGGTGAAGTTCTAATTATGGAATTGCATAAACAATTTACGGCACTTAATTCTACAGCAGGGCTTCGTGCCAAGTTTCTAGTTAAGATAATAATTAAGTGCTTTTTTAGTGAGTGCCCATAATCAAAAGCTTTAGCTGTGCCTGATTTGCATCTGTTGGCATGCTTTACTTTAAATCAGCCCATTCAGGGTTTAGTTTAACAGGTGAATAGTCTCATTAAAATTAGACTTCTTAAAGCATCATAACCTACCGCTGTAAGTTTTTCAAGACCAGTCTTGTTCAATTTGAATTTACATATCCTTGCAGTGACCATAAAAATATCCATAAATGGATAAATGGCTTATCATGAATTGATGTCACACATAAATAAGCATTGACATCCAAGTAATTTCACACACAATCAAAGTGGGAGCCTCAAGCTGTAGTCATTATATAGTCATTTGATTGCAGCGAAACTGGGGTAACATATATACATGTATATGAATTATGAGTTGAATTGAATGACATTCATACCCTTCCTTGAAAACTTGACAATCAATGATAATGTGGGTTGTTGTATGTATTGATTTATTTTTCACTGGATACATTTATCTTTCAGCAGAGACACCAATGATGCCAATGAAAGGTAAAAAGAGAGGACTTGAACAATTAGAGGGTGAATCAGATGACTTTGGGTGAGTTCTTATGTTTTAGCTGATAAAATCGTATTTGATCGCACCTCCCTAAAACTACAGCCATTTTATTATTATGGCTCCAAGTTGCAACATTGACATCATCACTATAAGTAGATAAATTAGTAGCTAATAAGTATGTAAATATATATTTATTGAGCAAACACAGGTCAGTCTTTCCAGTATGTCTAAATTCAATGACTGGTTCAACATAAAAAATTCTCTGTCTAAAAATGCCTTTATTGGGAGGAATACAAGGAGAATTGGAACTTGATGCCACTCAGTAACACACAATATCCAGTAATGAGTATAGAGAATAATATTTTTTATTCAATTAATTTGTGAATACTAAATTGATGTACATGTGTAGTGTTTAATTCATGTAGCAGTTTGTCATTAAAATAAACTGCCAGCAACATGCAAATAAAATGCATTTATTCTTACATGTACATATTGAAGCTTGCTTATTTCAAATAACTTGGAATTGTTGCCAAAAATAAGTATCATTGATATAAAAAAGCTGTCACTCTCTAAAATCATGGAACTCTTTATGAGTAGTGGCTGTCTTGATTCTGTAAAACCAAGTTCAAGTTTATCATGTCAATAAAACAGATCAATATTTTCAAGCTGTTTATATAGTAATATATTTCAGGCAAGGTATACAGAAAATGCTGGAGTGCTTTGGAAGTAAGTACTTGTATCATATATAAAACAAAGATAAAAACATACTTTGTCAGTGCAAAACTAGTTAGCATCATTCATTCTTAATAAACATAAATTTAGACTAGTTTTGTACTGTCTCATGGCCTTGTTTTAATCAAATTGTCTAGGACAACCAATTTTTGGAACGATGCTAATTTAGCATCGTTCCAATGGTAACAAGAAAGTATAAGATTACTCTTTTCACGCTTCAACAATTTTCAACATAGACAAAGAGGCGTAGTTCAAGCGTGAAACTCATTAACATCTCATTTAAATGTAATACAACGCTGGCTTGTGTTGTCATTCTTGAAACTCTTCAGGAAAAGGGAGGTTACTCTCAGGACATACAAATCTTGCAATGGAGACGGGACAACTCAACCCGTGACAACTGCAATGGTTACTTGTTGGAGTAAAAAGGGCCTACGATGTTTTTGACAATGCATGTTATATGCGTAGCATAATTACGTCATTCGATAGTAATAAACAATATAAAATGATCGTATTATATTATGTTACTTATACCAATACATTAAGGACGATTTTGGTAGTTTTTGTGTGCACCGTTCTGTGGATATCTAAAACACAGTTTGACACGAAAAACCACACACCACACACACACCACACACACCACTTTGTATAACATGATATAAGTCTTATTTTCGATTGTTTACCTGTTTTAAACCCTAATTGTGGTATAAATTAACAGAATTACATAAATTAATCAATAATTAGATCGTAAAACGCGTTGGAAATTGTCATAGAAAATGTCATTAGATGTTCGTGTACACACCACACACACACTACTTTGTATAACATGATATAAGACTTTTTTCCGAATGTTTACCTGTTTTAAACCCTAATTATGGCATAAATTAACAGAATTACATAAATAAATCAATAATCAGTAGATCCCTGGTCCAATCTCCAGTCATAGCAGGTTATATCAGTGTATGAAAACTTGTTTTTAATATCACATTACATGCACAAAATGAGAAGTTGTCAGCTCCTTGTGGTTAAAGAAAATAGTCCAGAATAATCTTTAGTTTGGTGAGATGGTTACTGTACATGACCCTATATAGTGTTGATGAAAATCAATTCTTTGACTGGTTTATTTTGTTTGATAAAGTAAGATGAACCTTGCCATGAGCTAACCACTTGAGAAGTCTAGTGCTATGATCTTGTTAAATTCTGTTAATTGATACTTAATACATTTTTTATAGATAATATTCATATTTTGACATAATTATATATTCTTTAATAAAAGATAAGTTCAGGACATCGTTCCTCCGGCACTCCAGTGCTTTGATTAGTTTTGGTGACCAAATTTTTTTTGTCAACCATAAGTCTAAAAACAAGACATAGTGTTTGTTGTTAAAATGACCAGTTCAGACAATCACTACCATATCTTTATTTTGTAGACTGGTTCTTCAATAGAATTATTGACTAAACATTTCTAGATATCTACTACAGAACTTACTTTAAATTAATATCTTATTTATTTGATATTACATTTTTATGCATCAAAGGTGTTAGTGACAGTATTTCGATTTTATTTTCAAGTATAAATGTTGCAGTTAGCATTTATTTCGGTCAAAATGCAGATACTTTACCATAACAATTACTTGTATATGCATTACCTTAAATTATCCTAAAAAACACAAGATTATTATTTGTCTGCTGTAACAATACATGTACACTGAAATATGTAATTTGTATACTTCATGCAGGTGACTATATTAAAAATTCATTGATGAACAAGAAGAAAAGATTGGAACAGCTGACTCAAGGAGCCCTGAAGGCTAGCAGTAAAACTGTTGATGATATATGGAAAATACAAATAAACGAAAGGTGCTCACGTCTGTAGATTAGTACTTCAACAATTCTGTGCAGTAAAATATATTTTATTAGATGTGTATACTATTGTAGATAGAGCAGTGTGCCCGAGCAGTAATGACGACAAACTGGTAATCGTAGGATAGCTAGCTCTGCGTTGGTATGAATCACATCTGAAACCTAACAGTTGGTTCCTTGAGCAAGAAAATTTATCCTACTAGCTCAGTTCAGGGGACCTGGAAGTGGACTCGAAAATGATTAATCTAAGTTGTAAAAACTTGTTTTACAACCCAGCTAAAATAAATACGAAGAGAGTACTAAATTGTAGATATTACAAATACTGAATTTGTGATTAAAAAAGGATACTGAACTGTAGTTATTTATATAATGTCAAAATATCTAGCTTTAATGAAAGAATATTTGAATCTAAATTCCCTAAATTGTTTTCTGACATGTTTTTTGAATCCATCATGCAATGACTTGAATCAATGCATTGTGTTATGAAGGTTTTCATTTTGATCATGTTTCCAGTCCTGTAAAGTGTCTCAAGAATTATAAGTGAGTACATAGTATGATTGATAGCATTTGGTATACTTCTTTTTTTATTCAAATTGCCTCTTGTATTTTATATTGACAGAACACGTTTACAAGAAGAGTACCATAGACAAGTTAATTCAGTATTTCAACAATGGGAATCTGATTTGGAAAAAACAAAAGATCAAGAAGCTAAATTAACAGTATAAACTTTTTTACTTTATTTCATTTTTTAAAAGAATTTTGAAACTTACCAATGATCAGTTTAACTATTTTATAGATTAGCCAGCATTCATAATTTACAAATGAAACTTCAGTAAATCATTTGAAACTATTTTATGTCACAATTTTTTTTAATGAATTTAATG
The DNA here is from genome assembly GCA_025267735.1 of Mactra quadrangularis. Taxonomy (NCBI): domain Eukaryota; kingdom Metazoa; phylum Mollusca; class Bivalvia; order Venerida; family Mactridae; genus Mactra; species Mactra quadrangularis. Next base: position 17,993,873 of record CM046304.1, read on the forward strand.
CATCTTTTATTAGCAGGTAACATTTTGCATTTGAAACTTATTTTCAACATCCATTATGAATATGTTTGCACTAAACACAATGAATGAGTTAATTATATTATCATTACTTCAAAATTTTACTTTAAAGAGAAAGTTGAATGGTTTCCAAACAGTATATTTTTTAGGTATTTTGTTTGGGATTCATGGGATACAATAAATTATTTTCATCTTGAATTTTAATTTATAGCTACTCTACAAGCAGCAACAGAAGTTGTTTGAACAAGCAAGAGCTGTACAAAGTCAAAGATTGAAAACAATCAAACAATTACACTCCCAGTATATAAAGGTTAGTCATAAAAACAATGTATCACCCACTGTATAATATGATTGTAGAAGCAAAATTTATCCCAAAAGGGATCCATGTTTGTGGAAATATCTTATCCTATGGTTGGTTTGGATACCAAACATAACTTTTGTTCCTATTCCAACTGTTAGTTTGTTTGAATATAACAGAGGTCCAGATTCCTAAACTGTTCAACTCGTACAGAATTGTTTCTTGCATTGCAACTAAGGTATGGATAATTAAATGGTAATTTATATGCCATTAACATTTTTAGTGCAGCTTTTTGACATAGTTGGCTTCAAATTTTGGCAACTTTTTTGTAAAGGGCCTATATCAAATTACTTATTTAATGACAATTTTATTAAATATGGCAACTTTATTAAATAACTGCCTTTGGGTCAGTTTTTGATATTGGTCCTGTTTTATAAACCAATCAGAGTGCAAAAAATGTTATTGGACCAGGGCCAATGAGTGTTATTGTCCCTATAACAGATTTTGGCCCTGTTTTCAGTTTTTATTAAACAGGTTTTGCAGTATTGAGCAGAAAATTAGCCACTTGACAGTGCAAATAATGCACAGTTATTTTATATATATTTGTAAAAACCCATAAGATGAGAGCTGCATTCCTTGATCATTCAAATTGCATAATTATATCACTATTAATGCTTGCTTAGTACATGCATAGAATATTAATATCACCACACACCTGGCAAGTAACAGTGTAATATTACAAAGAAGATTTAGCTAGGGTAAATTCTAACTAAAATGCATTTTATAATTATTATGTGTTCTTTCAAATATTTAAGTTTAAAGAAAACTTTCATCTTTTATCAGGGACTGGAAGATTTGGAGAAAAATCATCACAATCAAGCTACCAATGCACAAGCTGAATTGAAGAAAGAAATGAGCTTGCTACAGAAAAAGATTCTTATGGATACTGTAAGTTTGCAACACTTCTTTAGTAAACTCCATTGTTTAAGTATAAAGTTTGGTATTTCTTTAATCTTACTGTGCAAATTTTTTACAGTAAATAAGCAATAACCGAGTAGTAACTTTTGGGAAGAGCATTTCACACAATTCCTTTCTTCTTATTGTCAGTTGTACATAAGGAAACACTTGTCACATTGACAAGTTGCTACTGGGGTAGAGCCTTACTTTAAGAGCAGATTAATCATAGAAAATTCTTCCTTTACATTTGTAAAGTATAATATTTTTTAAAGAGTAACCAGGTCCAATTGCTCATAAAGGTAACAGGATCAATAGTAAAGTAGATTTAATAGAACAATTGATAAAAAACGGCACAATTCATTTAATAAATATTAAATACAATTAACAACAAAGTGCCATACAAACATAATTACATTTGTACATCAGTTATGTTATCTAAATATGTGTAAAATTTATATGCCAAACAAATCTAACAAATTATTGATTGTGAGTTTCTACTACCAATAGATGGTTGTTTTATTGTTACTACCATACATTAGTTCTGTTCAGTTAGTAACTGTTCTTATTATACTTTCAGCAACAACAAGAAATGGCAAATGTTAGAAAATCTCTACAATCCATGCTATTTTAAAGATACCATAAAATTCTTAAGATTTTCCTTCAATGGATTTTATCAGTTTTAACAGATCAGATTCATGACACTTCTATTTACTATCCATACGAATATGCTTTCTATCAGTGGCATTCTAATAACTCAATAATATTGACAAAATATCTGTACAGCTAAATATGTCCAGATTTTATTGCAATAATCATGATTTAATGTCTTGTAAATAGTTTTATTTTCATATGATTTAACAATTTCACAAATGTTTCAATCATTGTTAATGTTTTTACCATTTAAGATATTTATTTTTCTTCTCAGTTTTCAGCTACTTAAATATGTAAATATGTTACTTTTGTAGCTTTTCAAACTGAACAAAATATATTCTGTATCTTAATATACAAGTCTATGTTTTTTGTTGTCCAAATTCGCATTACACGACCAATATGTGTCAATACAACATAAAACAACATGTTGCACTTATCACAGTTCACCTTTACACTGTATCAAATATACCTGTTTTTATAGACAAAAACTCTCGAGGATTCTCAAGTGATTCTGAGTTAGTTGTACATATTTATACATTTATTTCACAAACTTCAAAATTTCAAACCATTAAAACAATTGAATTTAATATTAGTCCTGTATGGAATGTCACTTCAATGTTTCATAATTTAAATTATGATTATAGTTTAACAGATAACTGTCTCTGATTTTGTTCCTTTTCTCAAATTCTTTGGAATGACGGAAGCAAATTATCATGTTTCCAACTTCAATGATTAGGCATAAACATATTGCAATATAATATTCAACAACATAATTTCCTAGGCAGTCTCGTATAAGACCTGAAAATAAAATAAAAAGTAATGTGAAATTCCTGAAGCTACTTCTTGATCTAGTATCATGCCATCAATAACTTAAATGAGGTTTACTACTTCGTCTTTAAAGTGTATAAAGTCTTATCGGATGATGCATAGTTTGAAAAAAAGTCTAATTAACGTATGGATCAAAATTACCAACTTTACCACACAAACATTGTAAACGTTTAGAATCTTAAATCCGTCAGTAACTAATAGATTTATACTGTAAGCTGTTTTTGGATAGTTTATTCCCATGAATCTTGATAATTTCTAAAAAAAATAAATGGAATTTGATTTAACGTGTTTGAGTGAAATTGTCTTTATGTCCTACAGATACTTTGCAAATGTGTATGCAAACAATAATACAGCCGCCCGGCTAGCTCATTTGGTAGCACGCAAGTATACTGATCGAGGGGTCATGGGTTCGATTCCCGGGCGGGGCATACTTTCGTGGAGCGTGGTCATGAAATTATTTCTACGGCCATTCTCCCTCCTACCAATGATTCTTAATTATGTAGGGCAGGTGTCAGTCACTGATGAAAGTATGTGCTTAGTAGTTGATTAACAGCTAAATCTAGAGATTTAGCCTTTCCAGGAAGAGTGAGTAGGTTGACTGACCGCCGTTTTATGACCTATACAATGTGTTGCTACGGCGTTAAACCCAATCAAACAAACAAACAAAACAATAATAATAATAATTATGTTTCCTGAAAATATTTATATTTTGTAGATCATATTTTTGAAAGGACGCATTTTGATCAATTATTTTGACAAAACCCTGACCAAGTTTGATGACAATTGAGCCAAAAATGTGACCCATGAAGTGTTTACAAGGTTTTTCGATATTTGTGCTGTATGACCTAGTTTTTCTACCCTAGGCGACCCATGGTCGAATTCATCCTAGCAATTATTTAGACAATCATTATGACCAAGTTTGATGACAATTTATTTAAAAGATGTGACCACTAGAGTGTTTACAAACAAATGTTGACGGACAAAAGGCGATCACAAAAACTCTGTGTCAGTAAGTGACAAGTGAGCTGAAAACTTACCTCCAATCACATCATTACAAAGTAATCCAAAACCAACGATGAAATTTACCGCAACTGTTCCTGCAGGATATCTATCTACACCTACTGTGTCGTATATTATTGGTGGAATCAGTGCAAATAGTGCTCCATAACTCCAACCATGTATTAAACATGCAGTTAGATATCCAATGTATGATGGTACAGCTATAATGATCAGATGACACAAAGCTAATGTCAGATACAAATATACCCAGTGGTATATAGTTGGACTTCTTTGACATTTAAACTTGATCAAACTTCCTGTAATTCTACCAAGTATATTTGTGCCACCAGTGGCTATTAACATCATTGCACCATCATCTCTTGTGTAGCCAATGTCAATTATTTGGTCCACGATAAAGAATAACTCTGGTGTAGCTGTTGAAATGTTAATATAATGTATGAACTGTAATATCATTCGTGATAATGCTTGATTATTTGAGTAGCATGGTTTGCAAAAAGGCACAATTGAGCGACATTTGCACAAATAATGACATGCGTCAAAATCTGTACAGAGCAATAGCAATCGGCAAAGTGGTTCAAAGCTTCATAACAAGGTTTGTTTTAGATAGGAAATTTAGCAATATTTGATTGTTTACAGCTTCCATACATACGCAACACTTTAAAGTTGATAATACTTTATTCATTTGATTACACAATTACTATGTGGTGTTGTGTTTATATATTTTGTTTGGATGTCAATACCTATGGAGATTTCAAAATATATAATCATTACAAAGAAATAGCGATAGAAAACCAAACTCTTTTTTGTTAATTATACATCGACCTTAGATAAAATACAAATCGTCCAAATCATAATGGAGACATAACTAAGGTTATAAATCGTTTACAAACCAAATAACGTAATTACTAATGCTGATTTCAAAAGCCATATATTAAAGAAATCAAATGGTTCCCGAGAAAGGTACTAATGCTAACTTGAAACACATACCTGCTAAGCACAAAAGGAACAAATTTATGAGAAGTATCCAAAATGGAAGACAATGTGTAAGTTGTCGATCACAGATAAAACGTTTCTTTTCATCATCTGACGTACCCCCATCATTCAATAATACTTCAATAAGAACAGCCACTGGTAAACATTGTAGTGTCATTCCTGCCATCATTATAAATGTACCAGACCAACCATAGCGTTCTAACACTAGTTCAATAAATAGTGGCATCAAAAGTTGACCTGTTCCGGAACCTATTGATAATATCGTCGATGGTAATTCCGGTTCTTCAAATCCTACATTTATTACCATGGATACTCCAAGAAAACACGTAGAATAACCAATACCTATTTTATAATAAAGTTATGTACATGAAACTACATGTATGTCATTACACGGGGGTCACACATTAACAGGTAGTCGTCCAGCTAGCTCAGTCGATTGTCTTGTGGTTGAGGGGTCGTAGGTTTGATTCCCGGGCGGGTATACTTTCATTTACTGACCACCGTAAAATGACCTACATAATATTTTGCTACGGCATTAAACCCAATAAAAACCAAAAGAAAGAAACAACTTTTAACAGATATGTTCCAGAATTGCAACTATAGGATTCAATCCAGTTTACGTGTATCTCCTAAGGTACGTACCAACTACTGGCTGTGCCATTTACGTCTGAACTCGCAAAGTAATCGATTGCTATCAACTGTTAATGTGTAACCAATGCATTATCTATGAAAGAAGTAACCGTTTCATTTGGGTTTTACAAAATATGAGTAACACGTGTCATTTAAATTGACAATAAATTCATAAGATAGTGTATGAGCATCCATCTTTAAAAATACGAGTCAAGAGTATCGCAATTGAAATGGTTTAAACCGTTTGTTTTCTTGGAATTATTAATAAAGGGAGAACACTATCGTTTGGTTTTGCAAATTGAATTGACCTTACGCCAGAATACCTATGCTCCGCCCACCGATACACGTGGTACATTGTCCGACATTATCAGGGATTAATCTATGTCCCTAACCATTATCTCTGTTTTGAAAGTAAAAGGTTCAAATGCATGCTATTTACGGACTTGTCATCTGATTTCGATAAACTTAATATTTTTGAAAAGGGCATTGTCTCATCTATCAAATGATACATTATTTATGAATATCAATTCATAAATATTCAAATAAAATGTGAGTCCATTTGCTCCAACAAAAAATATACGCACAATGAATGAGCAAGTTGAAAGAATACACTTAAATTTGAACGCTGGTAATAGGCGTTTGGATGTACGGATTTTAAACAGTAAAACATGCAAAAAATATTACATTACGTTAGCTATCAAATGATGTAGAGTTAATTAAAATATGTCGAGAAATAAAAGAGTTAAGGGGTGGGTATTAGGGGCTATCTAGACGGAGTTGTGTTCAAATACATGCATATCGTTTACGAGATATCATATTTCCTAAAGATTAATTTGTCTGAAAATGGCACTGTCATAACTTTCAAATGATTCCCTTTTTTATAATATCCAGTGATATATATTAAAAATAAAGGTAGGTTCATTTGCTCCAACAAAAACATTATATGCGCAAAAATTATCAAAGAACGCATCTCACATTGAACGTTTGTAGAAATCCTTTTATAAAACAGAAAACTGTTGGATATACACGAAAACAACTTTATATACATGTAATCCTTAAAATGGTGTATAGGTGATAAAATATGCTGAGAAATAAAAAGTTAAGGGGTGGGTCCATAGATCTGGTACATTTTGGGGGTAAACATGCATGAAAAATGTAATTTTCAACCTGATTTATTACATACTTGTATTTATTGTCATTAGATTATTATGTAGTTTATACTTTTATCACAGTATTTACAGACCCCATGTGTACATATTTTTACCATTCTAATTTGTTTTATTGAGTTTATTTTGTATCTTTCACTGAGAACCCTATAAAAATGTACATAGGGTCCATGCTAACACATAAGAAATTCGATGTCCGTCAAGACCAGATGTCGGACAAAATGGCGGCCGATAAGCCGCTTATCTTAGATAAGCATCAGGGTATCAAATGCCGGACGCTGATTGGCTAATAGGAGCTGTCAATCAAATTCTGGCGTAAGGTCAATTAGGAACTTAGCTGGTTATGTAAGCGGATGAGCAGCGGTAAAACAAACAAATGATAAAAGAGAAGAACTTACCACCTAAAACACCAGTCAGAACTACAATAGCAGCTACAGAACTAACAAAGGAACTAGATAACATTCCTATTGATGATATTAACAAACCAATTGCCATTGTATAGCCAATACCAATCTTCTCTATGACAACTGTCCATATTATACCTAAACAATTTATCGTATAATAGTCTTATCACATCTACATGATACATGATCCTGTTAATAACTGGCGATTATGATAAGGATATAGAACAATTCATAGGATAGAAAGAGATATAGAAATCGGTCAGGGGAACCGACATAGGAAAGGAAAAAAGAAATCTGGTCAGCTACTATATCATGACAAAGTCAGTAGTAGTTGTGATATGTTCGGCTTGAGAGGCATTACCAGAGACAAGTCCGCGACCTCATAGCCCAGCGACTTATAGTGATACAGTAGCTGGAGAAAACCCCCTTAGAAGTGTTGGGAAGACCATTCCTCTTTGAATTGTGCTAAAGAAGGGGGCCTTAGCAACAAATACTGGTAATGTATTCCATAACGGGATGGTCCGAGGGAAGTAGCTGAACTTGAATTTGTCTATTGAAGGGGAGAAACGTCTGTGATGGAGGTGATGTTTTGACATGGTTTTGGTAAACAACCTCTCAGCAAAGTCTGACATACTTATGTCCACTAGATGATGATGGATCTTATAGAAGAACATAAGCTGGAGTTTAGATCTACTGCTTTCCCATGACTCCCAACTTAATTTGTCTAGCATAGATAATACACTGCTGGTGTTATAATAGGAATCTGGTAGCTCTTCTTTGCATCATATCAATTCGGTAGTTTCTTTTTGTAAGGGTTACATGTTGCTGCACAGTATTCAAGATTACGAACTAAGGAAAAATAGGCTGTATATTAGGTGTACAGATGGCTAGTTCCTTTTCAAAAAAATATAAGATGCAATCGGACTTATTGATAGTTCTTAGAATATGATTGTCCCAGGATTAGCTGGACTAAATGTCGATGCCTATGTACTTGGTTGATGTTTTTGGATGAGATTAAGGCCTTTTAGTTGGTAGCTGTACAAAAGTGGATGTCTTGATTTTGAAACATAAAGATACCTGCATTTTTGTGGGTGAAACTCCATTACCCCTTTACATTTCCATTTTGACTAGTGATGAGGTCTTCTTCATCAGATGTTTCATGGTGTTGCTGACTATACTATGTTCAAACAGCCTACAAGAAATACTAGTGCGAGAAACTGGCCGGAAGTTGGCAGGGTCTTGTCTTGAGCCTTTGTTGATAACTACCGTAACGTTTGCCAGGCGCCAATCGTCAGAGATGCAGCCTTCTTCAAGAGACTTGTTGAAGATATCGATAAGTATATGTGCAATCTCTGAGGCACACTCTATAAGAAACATAGCAGGAATGCCGTCAGGGCCAGTTGCTTTTCGTGGATTGATGTTTGTCAGGAGTTTCTAGGCGCCATGGCATGTAATATGAATATCTGGCATAGTTGGGCTTGGTTCTCCTTCAGGCTGTAGCAGTTCCTCTGTATTTTCATGTGTGAAGACAGACTGATATTGTCTATTTAGAATGTTGGCTTAGTCAGCGGCGTTGTTAAATAATCTTCCTCAGTCCTTCAAGGGTAATATTCCGTTGTTGTCTATCCATAAAGATTTGACGTATGACCAAAAGTTCTTTCTAGTTTGTTTTCCGAAATCATTAAAAGGTTCTTTTAGATTGTTTATGTATTGTTGATATGAGTTCCTGATGATGCGTTGAGTTATTGCTTTAAATTGTCAAAGATGTTGATGTTCGGTTGATTCTTAGTGTTCCGTTGTCATTTTCTTCTAAAGGCTGCCTTTATTGTCTTATCAATCCATAGTTTGTAGTTGATTGACCCTTTGAGGATATGTAAATTGTACTTGTCCATTAGATCATGAGAAATAAAATGCAGTTAGTCCAGAGTTCTTCAGTTGACATTGTTGAGATTTTGTGGAAAGAATGCATAAAGTTTGAAAGTCTGTACTTGATCTCTTCTAAAGTTTGTTTTGGAGTACTGCTTGACAGATTTTTTTTCTCTGGTTTATGTGGTCTAAAACTAGATTCGATGTAGACATATATATGTACGTCTTGGGACTTCTTGCAGGGAATTTTCCGGAGGCTACGTACTGGATATATTTCGTCCATTTATGTTCATTATAAAGCTATCGCCTTTCATGCAGAAGATATTGGCTTCTTTTCTTAACAGGTATTACTTACAATTCTCTCTTTAACTAATGGAGATATTTCTGTTGGAATAGTAAATTATCTCCTTAACAAAAGGGTTTTCTCTTTAAGTTATAGTTACGTCTCCTAATGATAGATGATGACTCTATTAAATTAACTTTCATGAAGTTAATAAACAGTGAAACGGCTTGTCATAGATATTATTTATATAAATACAGCTGTAACTTACCAGCACCGATAGCCAATCCAAAGAAAATACCTTGTATAAAAGATACTTCCCATCTCTCTGCTTCAAATACATCAATCAGCTCAGCATACATTACGCTTAATCCAGCGGACAAACCCATTATTGCAAATTGAAACAATAAACATCCAACAAATATGACATATTTTCTAAGTCTTGGTACACTCATGTCGACAAACTTCACAATGTGAAATGAAATGTATTAGAAATGAAACATTGAAAGCGATCGTGTTTTGTATTCTTAATTCTACACATAATACACATTTTCTTTATGTTCATAATACACATAATAAGTTGTTTCGTGATTTCAAACGGATATTTTTGAAAATGCCGCTTACAACATATGTCGAATATTGAGGAAAATATGAAATCCACTTGATTGACTCCATTTTATTATAATAGTACATGATTCAATACAATATGCTTCTGTTGAAATGTTTCATGATTCCTGTACTTTCCGTTCGTGCATAGAAATAAATTAATTAAATCAGTACGTACTTTTCTGTGCATTTTCTTCTAACATCTAATTAAACGCAAACTTTTCATTGCTTAAAATGCATTCGTCTGCAAAAGTACAGCTAGATAATTAAACTCACGAATAATATATATATATTAAATGTTTTAACGTACATAGAAGTGTGATCTATAACGATACGACTGTGTTGAAAAAATATAGTAATAGTTCAATGGCGGAAACTCCTGGAGACTTTGTTTTCGTTGTTTGTGGTGTTTTTAAATCTAAAACTATCTCCCTCATTGACACCGTCAAAATCTTTATTTTTTAAACAATCCTTAAAAACTAAATTTCCTCAGAAAGCTTAGAAAATGGTAAACAAACTCTATCTTTGCATTGAAACCTTTCATTTAAAATGAACGTCGTATATCTGAAACCATAGTGCTTAACAATCATTATAATTCATACAACATGGAAAAGGGGCAATATTTCAGTGACAATTGTCATCGTAATTAATTATTTGTTCAATTGACAATACGTCTGTGACACTAGCCGAATTAATCGTATCTCAATTATAAAGATGGTTGAATACGTTTTCTTCCTTAACCTCCTCCATAAAGGGAGAAAGTTGTCGTTTGTAAATTTATTACTAAGACCGCTAATTATGTGAGTAAATGAGAAGAGTAATGTCGAATTAAACTAGCAAATTATAATGATAATAATGAAGAACTTACAACCCAAGACATCTGTACTACGATAATTGCTACAGAACCAACAAAAGAAATAGATAACAGTCCAAATGATGGTATTAGTCAACGAATTGCCATAGCATTACCAATACCGATCTTCTCAATAACATATGCCCATATTACACCTGAAACAACGTAGGGTAATAAACCTTCACCCTAATACAAATTTAGGGTCGATAAAAAAGGGAAACACAGGCAGCTTATTCGTGATACTAACAGCATCCTTACTGATTGTCACACGGATTCTGGTCAAGACGCAGTCGTGATACTCAGATCATATTCTTAATGAACTTTCTTCCTCACGAGATAAAGGTATGCAGACAGACATGCTTGTTTTTGGTTTTCAACAGCCTTTGACCGAGCTCCCCATCAACGTCTTGTCTGCAAAATTCATCACAATGGTATTCATGGTCACACTTGATGGATCTAATCTTTTCTTTCTGATCACTGTTAACAAGTGCTGGTAGAGCGTTCAACATCTGATAAGGTCCCAGTCATCAGTGGCATGCCTCAATGTTTTGTACTTGCCCTATCGTTTTCAATTTGTTCATCAATGATATTCCTATTAACATCTTATCTAAGACTCGACTCTTTGCTGATGATGTTATCATTTACAATCAAATCTATATTTCTGCTGACCAAGCCACCATCCAGTAAAACCTCATCATCGCCATTGTCAGATTGGGATTTTAAATGTTAAATGGAGTTTCAAACTACATGTACTTTCATATTTTCAAATTCAGACATTCACTTTTTGTACAGGTACCAACAAAAAGGATTTAATCCCATCCAAGAAAGAAATACCAATTACGTACGTAGATGTTGACATTCATTTCATTTTATACAGGGCCAACTGCATCTTCCAACTCCAAGTAAATTGTTTACTTCTCTCTAGTTCGCCCTAATCTTGAGTACAGCGCCGCAACAATGAACCCATACAAAAAGAAAGACAACCACCAAAAAAGGAATTGAAATGAACTGATACAAAGACGAGCTGCCAGATTTTTAAGTCGGTTGTCATTGGAACATAGGAGATCTAAACTCCAGCTTATCTTCTTCTATAAGATTCATCATCATGTCGTTGACCTAAACATGACAGACTATGATGAGAGGTTGTTTAGTAAAACCAGATTAAGACATCAGCTTAAGTTTACTTGTTTGTTTGTTTGTTTGTTTGTTTGTTTGTATGTATGTTTGTTTTACTGGATTTAACGCCGTGTCAACACAATTTAGGTCATTTTACGGCGTCCAGCGCACCTAACCTGGCTTTCCTGGACCATTGTCTATAACCAGTACTCGCCTACCCTTCCACAAGGCCGGAAACTTCTCCATATTATCTAATCAATGGAGGACAATCGACATTCGATTGTCAAATTTGCATGGAAGGGTATAACCTCCCCGTGTGGGATTCGAACCCGCACCCCCTCGGGCACGAGATTCCAAATCCCGGCGCGCTACCAACTGCGCTATCGACCCGGGTTATCAGCTTTAGTACAGACAGTTGTCTCCTTCGTTTGTAGCATTATTGTCCATTACTCAATGTTCTCTTATTGGGAATGTATACTATGTGACAAACATTTCAATGTGAAACACGTTCTTCTTAACTGTCAGGATCTTAAATATTTCCGCGACAATCATTTTAAGGTTAACTCTCTTAGAGAACTTAGACCGTACCAATGATCACGTGGTGGTTAGGCACGCGCTTATTAGTCAAATAGCCACAACAGAACTACCGTTTTGGTAGCGTATCATTGTATTCGTATTATAAGTTATCTCTATATAATATAAACATGTACATGTATAAAAAATACTACTTACCAGCGCCGACAGCCAATCCATAGATAATACCTTGTATAAAAGATACTTCCCATCTCTCAGCTTTAAATACATCAATTAGCTCAGCATACATTACACCTAGTCCAGTCGATATTCCTGCTATTAAAAATCGAAACATTATACATCCAACTAACATTACATAACTTGTAGCTCCGGATACACCCATACTGAGTAAATGTATAATATGAAATAAATTAGATTTGTTTTAAAATGAAACGATCGTGTTTTGTATACTTATTACTAAACATGCAAGTTATTTCGTGAGGTGTCAGCATATGTCGCATGTACTAAGAAATATGAAATTACGTGTTATTTTGCATTGGATGCTTGCAACTCAGGCCTTAGAAACCCTAACGTAAAACTAAATTGTCGCGGACAATTACATTCTGGCATGCGCTTTCAGATTTAGCGCAACGATACGCAATTCAGTCAACACCTCCGCGTGAAAAAATAGTCTCTATCTGAATTATCTTCGGGAAGTTGCTACTGTTAGCGAATAAATGGTCTGATTTATCAGGTTTATTAACTACTATTCAATCCTGTTCGCCAATATCAGCTTATGCAACCAAATGATCTACGGAATTTCTTTGGTAGCAGTAATTGGCCTTACACTGAATATACATTAAAACCGGTTTGAGCTATTAATGTGTTTATTTCACAACGAGAATTGGAAATTACTGACTAGTTAGGTTTTTTCGGAGTTAGTTATCAAATCATAGCTTTTAAGGAAAGACAACGTATCCATTGATCTATACATGTAGTTACATTTGAGCACTTACGCTTGAATTAGCTTCTTTGTCTTTATTGATAGGCATGGAAATTTAAATATTTATTAGTCTTAGTGGTAAGTAAGTAATCCCTATGGAACGATGACTATTTCAAAAAAGAGGGCCCTAATGGCCCTTTATCGCGCACCTGAGTACCACTGGTGCATACATGAACAGAGTAAGATTGATATATTTTGGTAATGGTGTATCACACTTTCATTGCATCAAATGCTTCAAATGTAGGTTTTGTATAGGAAGATGATCTTTATGGGAATCTGATGTATTAGTCATCACATCTGCCTGTCAGACAAATGTTTTTAGTTGTATGTGACAGTTAGAGTCAACTACCTATGCTCGGTCACTACCAATGCTCGGTCACCCCATCTAAATTTCAGTAAATAAAAATGGAAACCTCGTGATTTTTGTCTATTTCTAGGGCTATCTGTACAAGAACAGGGTTTTGTTGGATTGGGACGATATGGAAATGCTGAAATATGCACATACTGACATGATCAACTCGTTCGTGCATTGAAGTATAAATTAGACAAATACCTACAATCTATGCATTTTTCTTCCATTCATCTTAACACAGCGAAAATGGCATTTCTTAAAATGCATCTTATCGCAGAAGCATAGCAACACAATTTTCAGGTTATTTTACGGCGTCCAGCGCAACTGACCTAGCTTTCCTGGATCCATTGTCCATAAACAGTACTCACCTACCCTTCCACAAGGCCGGAAATTTCTCCAAAAATACCTTATTGATGAAGGAAAATTGACATTATTGTCAAATTTTCATGGAAGGGTAATGCGTTTTGAGTAACACCAACACAAGTGAATGTTCAAATAGTTTATGTACGTACATTATTAATTGAGCTCATACACCCGCTGGCCAAATATGTGATTGAGTAAATAAATAAATCATCTGTAGATGAATGATCAAAAGAATTATGTTTCTTGTTTACTCACCTGTGAATAGAACTCTCATTAAACATATCTGTTGGAGCCTGAGAATGATGGAAGCATTTGCTGATTATCAAATTGTGAATACTGAGGCCATTTGTACTTACATTTACGGAATATGTCGATGAGAGTCGTTATGAGTTCGGAATTGTTCGACATTTTATGTTCGGTTATTTTATACTCCTTTATAAACGTCGATGAACTCCGAATATAAGTAGACGGTCAATTTCTCTAGTTTCCAGAATGTAAAATCTAAACAAATTTCTCCCGTGTAGCTTACTGATACGTGTTTCAGCAACTCTGCTCTAGCAAGCGTTTACAAGTATCATCAGTGAAACACAGTGTCTCTCTCATTTCGTGAGTAGCGTGTATACGCACTACTGCTGCTGTTATGATGAATGAATATTGGGATTATTAACTTTTACTCATGATGAAAGGTGATAATTTAATTTACTTTTTATTGTATTTTATCATTTACTTAATGAAATGTGCTATTGTTTTAATGTGAAAAAATCTAACACAGTCGTTGATGCTTGATTTGGCAGAATTTATTTATGTTAAAGATGTATATTTATAAACTAAATATTTCATGTATTTTCAATATATTTTTGCAACTACTTTAAGATGTCTCTTTAAAATATATCTGTTTAACCAAAAGAGCAACATGCTTGCTATCTGCAGGAGAGATATCTCTGCTTTATAAAGTATATCCTTATTGTAAAGTGATATTTTCATATTCGAGGAGAAAACACTGTTATAATCATTTTATTAGTTTTAATGGTATGTTTTTGCCTAATAAATGATATAGTACTGCATGTCATATTTGACTGCCTACAGGTGTAACATTGTTTCATTTTGGTATAGATCTGCATTCGCCTTTTTAGAATTGTATGTAAATATTTTCGCACAATTAATTTGAACAAAAATAATCGAAATTCAAAAGCAGAAAATCACTTTTTAAAAAAACAGATTGTTTGCCTTTTAATCATAGGAGAAATTGTGTAGAATATCAATGCGTATGTTTTGAAACATCAGATCATAAAAATTTACGCTTACAGTAATTGGTTTTAATTTTTCTACGTTTTATGACAATTTCAAGACGATTTTAGCGTAAGATATTATTCAGATTTATTTTGATGTGAATAAAAAAACACATTGTAATGACAAAAACCAGCTTGAACAAAACAATCACATTTATTATAAATGCATATAGTATTATTTACTTTTTCCAAAGTCTCACATTGCATGTTACTCAATATATTACAATTAAAACATGTGAGTACAGATAAAAACTTAAACTAACGACGTGCATTTTTTTCTAAAAAGAAATATTACAGACAAAGGTTGACCATAAGTACGAAACCCTGCTATATTTTTTTTCATTGTACTTAATTTATCAACGTTGAAAATAGAACTTATTGATGAATTCGATGTCCATACAACATCAAGACTTTATTTAGAGTGCTCGGCTTTATATCTGGAATAATATTTAGAATAACGTAGAAAGACTTAAAATGATACAAATGACATTCGTTAAATGGATACAAGTGAATCATGAGATTACCGGGGAAGGCTACAGACGTCTTGTTATCAATATCTGATTGTTGACACTTTGTCATTTCAATTATTAAATACAATATTTTGTTATCAGCTCATTTACTAAAGAGGACACTCACTCCAAGTTAGAATAATATTGTCTTTTATTTATTTGTTTTGAATACGTTATCTCTGTCTGAACAGTTGGTCGTCTGACCTTGTGAACGCAATATTCTGTGGAAGTGCCATTTAGCCGGATTTTTTCAACGAAAGAAATCGACTTATTGTTTGGCGAAACCCGGGTGGGCGATCGGGCGGGCAGGCGGTCGGGTGTCCGGTGTTCTTAACAATTGTATTAAAGTTTTTCTTTACCATATATTTCTGCCATTTATTGTCAGATCTTTATGAAACTTCATACAGTGATAACATGCCATGTGATGAACAGAATTAGAAAGTAACTACAACTTCACCTGGCTTTATTATGGATTAGTTCCCTTTGTAATTTTTACATTACATTTCTTGTTAGCTATTTCGTGAGATAGTTGCGTGAATCTTCTGTTTTTCTTTATAAAAATTGAATGACAGAATGAATCATTATATATAATGTATATCAAAGCTTCGACTCATTCTAGTTGAAATGAGCATGGCTCTATTATAATGATATGTATAGTTTCGCTTAATACTAATCGAAAGGTCTAGGGTTCGATTCACGGTTGGGGCTTTCTTTTGTGGTGTTTGATCATGAAATAATTTCTATGGCTATTCTCCCTTTTACCACTATTCTTAATCATGAAGGTCAGACGTCAGTCACCGAAAAAATATGCGCCTAGTAACAGAATAACAGCTAAATCCAGAGATTTAGCATTTCCAGGAACGCTGAGTAGGTTGACTGACGCCCGTGATGCAACTTTGATGACCTTTACAATTGATACGGCGTTAATCCCCAAGCAAAACAACTTGCATTTAGAATCATCATATTATACCTTCAATGAATTAGTCTGATCGTATAGTATCATTATTCTAAGAACAAAAAATTACCGTATGATTTATTCATACACCAGACTGGTATGCAAAAAAAACGGTACAAAATTACTGTAATAGGTCTATTATTTTTATTACCATATTTGTTACGCACCTTTACACTATGTTAATGAAGTGTTTGATATGTCTAACATAATGTTATAATGATAGAAACATTGTTTCCAGTGCAGTACGTCTTGTGAGTGATGATGAATGAAACAAGCTAATAATGGTTACAGAGAAACTAGGTTCAAAAGGTAAACTTGATTACCGGCATAGTCAACTTTTGAGATATTCATATTGTCAATCCCAAGCTCAAATAGTAATTACGCGATGTAAAATTGGTCATACTAGATTAACACATTCATACCTTCTCAAAAGAGAGGAAGCGCCTAAATGTATACCATGGGAGGAGCATTTCAATGTAAAACACGTTCTCATTGACTGTCAGGATCTTCAATACGTCCGTGACAAACATTTAAGGTTAACTCACTTAAAGAACTTTTTGAGTCAGTACCATCATATGCAATACTTAACTTTTTGAAGGAAATAAATATATATAATAAAATATAGGATTTTAAATCATTACTATCGATTAAATTAATAGTATCATCATATCGGCGCGATATGACCTTTTTGTATTAGTGCGCCGTAAAACCCAAACAAACAATCCCAAGCTCGAACAACTATCAATTTATTTACGCTATTTGACCACCAAACCTTGCACATATCTATATATACAAACACAATGTATAAATATTCCAATTATAATTATATAGGAGTCCTTTTATCAAACGCACAGTATAAATATATTGCTACATTTTTACTTTGGAATCCTGTATACACGATTATAGAATATTAAACTCACAAAATTTGGTTCAATGATTATTTTTCTACAGAATTGTGCCGAGAAATTCCCAAGAACGCGGACAATAAATATTTGTATATACCGGTAGTTTGCTTCAATTTAACCAAGAAGTTCTAATGGCTCTATCATAATGAATCTTATGACAAAAACAATCGTCAATAAAGTCAGTCGCAAAAAGTCTTATATTACTAATGTTCAATTTTAAGATAATATGTTCAGGTGTAATAGTTAAAATTTAGTTAACTTGCAGTGGTACAAACATTAAGGGGGCTCGCGAGGCTAAAATGGACGATATCTGATATGGTACTGTTTTGGATCTATTTGTTTGTTTGTTGGGTTTAACGCCGTAGCAACACATGATATAGGTTATATCACGGCGGTCAGTCAACCTACTCACTCCTCCTGGAAAGTCTAAATCTCTGGATTTAGCTGTTAACCAACTACTAAGCGCATACTTTCGTCAGTGACTGACAACTGCCCTACATAATTAAAAATCATTGGTAGGAGGGAGAATGGCCGTAAAAATAATTTCATGACCAAGCTCCACGAAAGTATGCCCCGCCCGGGAATCGAACCCACGACACCTCGATCAGTAGAATTGCGTGCTACCAACTGAGCTAGCCGGGCGGCTATGTTTTGGATCTAAACCGGTGTAAGAATTTCGTTTATTATTTAGATAGTAAATAGCTTAATCAGTTGAATGAGGGATAATTGAATTCCATGTTCAAACTCCACCTATCAAAGTATCTCCAAACTTTAAACTTGATGTAGACGGAAACAAACTCAAGTACAAAAAGTATAATTTTATGCTTTTTATGCTTCTTACAATCCTGAAGCCACGTAATTAACTATGAACTTTCAAACTAAACTTGTTCCACTTGAACATTACAATGTTTGGGTAACTTTTGTGAAACTCTAGAAATTGACTAGTCAATATGTTTATTGAACTCTGTCGGAAAATATTTCTTTTGCATTAACCAATGATTGCTTTAGCATGTGTCAGAGAGAAAGATAAGTAGGAATGAGAGAGGAGGGAAGGATTGGCGTTTGAATCATTTTTGTAATTACTGATCCAACTCATCATTACTATAATTGCTTACACTTTTATTTATTGTTTTCTATTTGTATAACTGTCAGTTTAAAGTGCACACCTTTCAGTTATTTTTTGCATTGATTCATGTTACCTGGAACTCTGAAGGAATTCACAGACTTCCTGATAATTAAACTTCCACTTGGCCAACACTAAATAAATGTTTTTTATGTACAATACATTCTTGCCATGCATATGACGTCGTAAGTTTTAATAAGACACTTTTTGGCAGCCATCTTGGTTGGCATTGGCTAGTGTTGGCTAAATTTTCGAATGCGCCTGTATTTTTATTACCTGTTGAATTTGGATATGTCCTATAGTTTGAGCTTTGTTGGTATATGTTTTTTTGTACTTTTATGATAAATTTGCCCAGTCTAAATGAATTGTTCAGGGCTGTCTACGCGTTTTAAATAGAAGATTTTGTCATTCACAATATATATCTTCTGTGAAACTCAATAACTAAAAAACTAACAGATGCGTAGTCTAACATCTTAAGAATTTCATGATTAAAGTTAAGGTAGTGTTCTTGTTAGCTTTAGGTTTTTCACGTATCTGTAATGAACATTAATGTCGCATCAGATGGAAAACAATATGTTAAAATTGCGGCTTATAAAGTTTTGGAAGCCAGAATTATTGTAAGCTGCTTAAAGTGTTTAATTACACACAATCACTAAATGCTACATATTAATTAAATCATGTTTCCTATGCCATCAATCAATATGGGAAATATAGCCAAAATACAAAATGTAGCTATCATCCCTAAACATAACGAACAAATTATACAAAAAATTATCATGCGTATGCCAGGCTTCAGAAAACAAATATGTTAATGCAGAACTTGATTTGCAATTCTCAAGACGTTGTCACTATAAATACAACAATATATTTTGATTCTTGTATTCACACTTCCAGAGATATGCGATTTGTACATAGACTGAGGTATTCACGTTGTTAATTATCATCATTGTTAAGGATGGAGTACTTTACCTGTGTTTTCTTTATTACATCATTAACTGTATATAAGATACTTAATGCCAGAATTCTAATTGTTATAGTTACAGTGTTATCTTGGCATTGTTTTATGAATATACATGCAAAAAACTTCGTTTTAAAAACTAAATTACATAAACGCCTTTGTTCATTATGCGTGGGTAAAGATTTTTTTCAATTTTATTGTACAAAAAAGTGTTTATGTTATTATATTTTATTTTTACTTTATTACTTTTCAGCTCAACTTTTTACGCATTTTGCACTCTTAAAGACATAAACACGTGCGTGATTGTTGGTTTCCGGCTCACATTCGGCGTTTATTTCTTACCGTTGAAGTTTATTCTATCATTGTTAATATTATTTACCTAATAAATGTCAATGAGTTATAAAGAACTGTTTATAAAAAAAAAGAAGTAAGTGTGCGATAGAGATGTTTGTATAAGATATGTTCATAGATGCTCGCGTTAGAAGGTATTTTGTTCCATGTAATGATGCAAAAAACTGATTTTTATAAGGCATATGTCCTTAGTCGTTAATTTTGACGACATTATATACAATATAACCCTTTGTTACTGGTTCAATGCTTTAAGCCACTCGAAGATGCGTGCATACCCCACAAAAATGATAACACCATGATCGCAATAAATAAATAAAAGTATTTATAATTAAAATAGTAAAATAATAATAATTTAATAAGGCAACTCAATTAGGCAAGCCCAGTCTTCCATAAGAGCCTCAAACAACTTCTGGTTACACAAATGACTTGCCTCATGCTATTATATGATTACATAATATCCATTTATCATTACATCATTTTTACATGTTTATAATTGATTGCCGCCAGAAGATTTCAATCAAAGTTTGAACATTCAAAGACTAGGTCATCAATATTCAATATAGAGTTTGTTATTTTACAGGAGTGTCTGTATTCAATTAGATAATTACATTTTTCAGGTCACTTGTATTTAATACAGATACAATGATTGTTAGAGAAATCGACATCTTGGCTTATAGTAATACAGTTTCAATGTATAGCTTTAATTTAATTTTAATTGAATATTGGAACTAAAATGAGAAACGTTGAGATTTTTTATCTATTAAAGAGTGTATCATGGCATAAATCAGTTAAACAACAATAGCAATGATAATAGTAATGATGATGATAATATCAATAAATTTAATAACAATAATAATAATGATAATGTTGACAAATGAAAATAATAATAATTATAATAGGTATGATGAAGATGATAATAATAATGATAATAAATATGATGAAGATAATGATAGTAATAAGGCAATCTGATTAAAACCCGATCTAAAATTTTCCGCTCGCCTACTCGCTAATTTAGATTTGGCCTTTTCCAAACGAAGGTTCGATTCCGGGCGGTGCATACTTTCGTGGAGTTTGGTCATGAAATTATTTCTACGGCCATTCTCCCTCCTACCAATGATTTTTAATTATGTAGGGCAGTTGTCAGTCACTGACGAAAGTATGTGCTTAGTAGTTGGTTAACAGCTAAATCCAGAGATTTAGCCTTTCCAGGAGTGAGTAGGTTGACTGACCGCCGTTATATGACCTATAAAATGTGTTGCTACGGCGTTAAACCCAACAAAACAAACAAACAAAACCAAACGAAGGTCACGTTCAGGTGAACTTTTCTCGTCATAATATTCAAGACGACATTGTTATGATGCGTAACTTGTTTACATTGTCTACGTCACGCAATTTGAAATTAGCCATCCAATCGCAGACTGTGAATGATACCGCTGTTAAATAATAATAATAATAATAACTTTATTTTCTGAAGGTAACATTTAGACATACAAAGTAAAACTACAACATATGCCTTAATTTCAAATGGCCTTCAACAAAAATTAAATTGCATGTATCAGAATATAAATTTCAAAAAAAAAGCATCAACAACATACAATTTAACTAAAAGTACAAAAATCTCTTGCACACATACATACACTAACGAAGACAAGACACTAAGACAGACACGTGAAGACAAAAACAATACAAAAATATTTATAAAGACAGCTTGCAAACCTTGGTCTAAAAGAAGAAATTACGAAATCAAAATGTTATTAATAGTGTTTCGTCTAGATGAAAGCTATGCATTGATTGACCGACACAAAGTTCATCTCGACATGACCTTCCACGGAGACAGTAGAGATCCTGTGAGACAATGCTCTACAGGATATCTGTTTACGGAGATTTGTAATAAGGCAACTCAGTTGGGCAAACTCAGCCTTCCCTCAGAGGCTCTTTAAGTAGCAAAGAAATATTTATGTAGATTGATTGCCTCATACTATTATGTGAGTATATAATATCGATATAATATGACATCTTTTATATGCATACATTGATTGTCGCCAGAAGGTTTCAATCAAAGATCGTACATTCAAAGACTAGGCCATCAATATTCAATATATATTATGTTATTTTACAGAAGTATTTATATTCAATTAGATAATTACATTTTCAGGTCACTTGTATTTAATACAGATACAATGATTGTTAGAGAAATCGACATCTTGGCTTATAGTAATACAGGTTCTATGTATAGCTTTAATTTCATTTTAATTGAAATTTGGAACTGTAATGAGAAATAGGGCTGTGGATCGTAGAGCAAGTGGCGATCCGATCCGAACCACTATTCATGTGTAGCGATTCACGAATCGAATCACGAACCACTTGTTAATAAAAAACGTACAGAGTTTATGTAATAAAAAGAGTTAGTGCAGAATTACAGGAGTTTTTATTATAAGGAAAACCATGTAGTCCAAACATGTCTATTGCCAGACGTTTTATGGGCATTTTCAGTGATATCATTTTGTTTAAATGTGTATCAATCGAATTTTGACACAAGATTGTTCGGTCCCTACATAAATTTAAGTCTACATTAGATGTGCGAGTCGTTTTCAGTTGTAATTAAGCTGAAAATGTTCTTTCTTTCATTCCAAAAAAAAGATCGCGATCCGACGATATCGGACATGACGAATACTCGTACTCGATTTTCTGGTCGGGATCGCGAGTATCCGAGTACTCGAATATTCGCCTCAGCCCTAATGAGAAACGTTTTTATCTATTAAAGAGTGTATCATTAATAAGTTCAACAATATAGATGTACTTTATCTAAACCTACTGTGGTAGGAGAACTAACGTACATATGTTTGATTCCATTGGATGCACGTTTGGGAATTGGACAAAGTTCGAGACATCGTAGGCCATAGTACTCCCTTCGCTAAATTACGTTGGATTCAAACTATAGCACTCCGACCTGTTCCCAGTAAACAAAAGTGTATAATTCATATTCCAGTCAAGCAGTAAATATTGCCAAGTTGGGACAAAGGACACACCCTTTGCTCTGTGTTTACATATTGTAGTATTAATTAATGTATTTTTGTATTTTGTATGTATAATTTTTGATACTTAGGTCGTTATTTCTAACTTCTGTAAAACTAATTACGTCCAAGTCAATTTTCTGTATCTTTGTATCTTAAATCCGTATAGGTATTACTTGACACGTTATAACAAGAAGGGGCGGGTCCAAAATTGTTTTCTAGGAGGGTCCAAACATTTGGTTGGAGGGGGTCCAAACATTTGAACCACAACTATATTTTACACTGTTTGCAGAAAATGCAACACATTCATTATAAAAAATCTTAACATTAGATATAAAATTAAGTTTAACACAAAGGTGAGCGTAGTGAGCCTGTGAATAATTACTTCATGCAACTTAAAAATGGTTAAATATTAATAAATACACTCATGGACGGGTACATTTAAAAATTTCAGGGACGGGTCCGGACTTCCCTGACTATCCCCCGCTAGATCCGCATATGACTAGAGTGAAGCCAGCAGTTGTTGGCGGGACCAATGGTTAAAATGTTTACAAAAAAGTTAAAATATCATGAAGATACTTTGATCAGAATGGTTTTACTTGGGCTGCTACTAAAACAATACATCAGAACTCCATTGCAAGGGCGAAAGGATCGAAAGAAAAAAATTGAACCGCATCGAAACGAATCGACTTTCCAGTGAATCGTTGCAGCCCTAGATTTTACCTCTGTCTCTGGAGAAATTGTGGATACGTTTCTGCAATACTGACCATGTGTTTATTTACAAATGCTAATATATTTTACTAATTAATATGGAAATATGGTAGCTGGAACTAATAACTTAATTAACTCAATCATATCAATTAGCCTTCTAATTAGGAGCTAAATGTGATATCTTCTTCTTTGCCTCATTTACAAGCGATGTATAAATGATATGTAAATAGCCTGTACACTGTAGGAATCTGAAGTCTGGGGAGCGGGAGTCCAAATTTGTAATAGGAGTAATAATTTGTAATTAACTAAGTTTGAAACTCTCTGCCAAGATGTAAATTAAGGAGGATAGATGGTTTGGTCGAAGATGCGAGTTTATTTATACCTAGTTTCTTGTTTTCCAGTCTTGACAAATTTTCATCGACACCTAATATTCGCGTTCTAGCAAAATGATAACAATTGTATTAAAGTTTTTCTTTACCATATATTTCTGCCATTTATTGTCAGATCTTTATGAAACTTCATACAATGATAACATGCCTTGTGATGGACAGAATTAGAAAGTAACTACAACTTTACCTGGCTTTATTATGGATTATTTCCCTTTGTAATTTTTACATTATATTTCTTGTTAGCTATTTTGTGAGATAGTTGCGTGAATCTTCTGTTTTTCTTTATAAAAATTGAATGACAAAATGAATCATTAAATATAATGTATATCAAAGATTCGACTCATTCTAGTTGAAATGAGCATGGCTCTATTATAATGATATGTATAGTTTCGCTTAATACTAATCGAAAGGTCTAGGGTTCGATTCACGGTTGGGGCTTTCTTTTGTGGTGTTTGATCATGAAATAATTTCTATGGCTATTCTCCCTTTTACCACTATTCTTAATCATGAAGGTCAGACATCAGTCACCGAAAAAATATGCGCCTAGTAACAGAATAACAGCTAAATCCAGAGATTTAGCATTTCCAGGAACGCTGAGTAGGTTGACTGACGCCCGTGATGCAACTTTGATGACCTTTACAATTGATACGGCGTTAATCCCCAAGCAAAAAGAACTTACATTTAAAATCATCATATTATACCTTCAATGAATTAGTCTGATCGTATCATTATTCTTAGAACAAAAAAATACCGTATGATTTATTCATACACCAGACTGGTATGCAAAAAAAACGGTACAAAATTACTGTAATAGGTCTATTATTACCATATTTGTTACGCACCTTTACACTCCATATGTTAATGAAGTGTTTGATATGTCTAACATAATGTTATAATGATAGAAACATTGTTTCCGGTGCAGTACGTCTTGTGAGTGATGGTGAATGAAACGAGCTAATAATGGTTAAAGAGAAACTAGGTTCAACTTGTAAACTTGATAACCGGCAGAGTCAACTTTTGAGATATTCATATTGTCAATCCCAAGCTCAAATAGTAATTACGCGATGTAAAATTGGTCATACTAGATTAACACATTCATATCTTCTCAAAAGAGAGGAAGCGCCTAAACGTATACCATGGGACGAGCATTTCAATGTAAAACACGTCCTCATTGACTGTCAGGATCTTCAATACGTCCGTGACAAACATTTAAGGTTAACTCACATAAAACACTTTTTGAGTCAGTACCATCATATGCAATACTTAACTTTTTGAAGGAAATAAATATAAATAATAAAATATAGGATTTTAAATCATTACTATCGATTAAATTAATAGTATCATCAAAGGTTTTCGGCGCGATATGACCTTTTTGTGTTAGTGCGCCGTAAAACCCAAACAAACAAACAAATTAACAATCCCAAACTCGAACTCTAACAATTTATTTACGCTATTTGACCACCAACCCTTGTACATATCTATATACAAACACAATGTATAAATATTCCAATTATAATTATATAAGATTCCTTTTATCAAACGCACAGTATAAATATATTGCTACATTTTTACTTTGGAATCCTGTATACACGATAATAGAATATTAAACTCATAAAATTTGGTTCAATGATTATTTTTCTACAGAATTGTGCCGGAAAGTTCCTTAGAACGCGGACAATAAATATTTGTATATACCGGTATTTTGCTTCAATTTAACCAAGAAGTTCTTATAGCTCTATCATAATGAATCTTATGACAAAAACAATCGTCATTAAAAGTCAGTCACAAAATGTCTTATATAACAAATGTTCAATTCTAAGATAATATGTTCCGGTGTATTAGTTAAAATTTAGTCAACTGTCAGTGATGCATACATTAATGGTGCTCACGAGGCTAAAATGGGCGATATCTGATATGGAAATGTTTTGGATCTGTTTGTTTGTTTTGTTGGGTTTAACGCCGTAGCAACACATTATATATGTTATATCACGACGGTCAGTCAACCTACTCACTCCTCCTGGAAAGGCTAATTCTCTGGATTTAGCTGTTAACCAATTACTAAGCGCATACTTTCGTCAGTGACTGACAACTGCCCTACATAATTAAAAATCATTGGTAGGAGGGAGAATGGCCGTAGAAATAATTTCATGACCAAGCTCCACGAAAGTATGCCCCGCCCGGGAATCGAACCCACGACCCCTCGATCAATAGACTTGCGTGCTACCAACTGAGCTAGCCGGGCGGCTATGTTTTGGATCTAAACCGGTGTAAGAATTTCGTTTATTATTCGCCTAGTAGATGGTTAATAGCCTAATCAGTTGAAGGAAGGATAATGGAATTCCATGTTCAAACTCCACCCATCAAAGTATCTCTAAACTAGTTAAACTTGAAGTAGACGGAAACAAACTCAAGTACAAAAAGTATAATTTTATGCTTAGTTTAAAATTCTTACAATCCTGAAGCCACATAATTAATTATGAACTTTCAAACTAAACTTGATACAATTGAATATTACATTGTATTTATACCTGTAGGTATTTTTTGTGAAATTCTAGAAATTGACTAGTCAATATGTTTATTGAACTCTGTCGGAAAATATTTCTTTTGCATTAACCAATGATTGCTTTAGCATGTGTCAGAGAGAAAAAGGAGTAGGAAAGAGAAAGAGAGGAGGGAAGGATTGGCGTTTGAATCATTTTTGTAATTACTGATCCACCTCATCATTACTATAATTGCTTACACTTTTATTTATTGTTTTCTATTTGTATAACTGTCAGTTTAAAGTGCACACCTTTCAGTCATTTTTTGCATTGATTCATATTACCTGGAACTCTGAAAGAATTCACAGACTTCCTCGTAATTAAACTTCTACTTGGCCAACACTAAAAAACTGTTTGTTTAACAATAAATAATTCCCATATGATGTCATAGGTACTGATAAGATACCTTTTGGCAGCCATCTTGGTTGGCATTGGTCTGGCTAAGATTTTCAAATACCGTTTTTTAATTACCAGCGAAATTTGAATGTGTGCTACAATTCGATCTTCAATGAAGTATGTTTCTTGCAGTTTTATGATAGAAATGAAATTGACAGGGCTGTCTACGCGTTTTAAATAGACGATTTTGTCATTCACAATATATTCTTTTGTGAAGTTTAAAATTGAAGGAAACTCAATAACTAAAAAACTAAGATGCGTAGTCTTAACATCTTAAGAATTTCATGATTAAAGTTAAGGTAGTGTTCTTGTTAGCTTAAGGTCTTCCACGTGTTTGTAATGAACATTAATGTCGCATCAGATGAAAAACAATGAGTTAAAATGGCGGCTTATAAAGTTTTGGAAGCCAAAACTAGATTCTTGTAAGCAGCTTAAAGTGTTTAATTACACACAATCACTATATGCTACATATTAATTAAATCATGTTTCCTATGCCATCAATCACTATGGAAAATGTAGCCAAAATACAAAATATAGCTATCATCCTTAAACATAACGAACAAATTATACAAAAGATTATCATGCGTAGGCCAGGCTTCAGAAAACAAATATGTTAATGCAGAATTTGATTTGCAATTCTCAAGACGTTGTCACTATAAATACAACAATATATTTTGATTCTTGTATTCAGACTTTCAGAGATATGCGATTTGTACCTAGACTGAGGTATTCACATTGTTAATTATCATCATTGTTAAGGATGGAGTACTTTACCTGTGTTATATTTATTACATCATTAACTGTATAAGATACTTAATGCCAGAATTCTAATTGTTATAGTTACAGTGTTATCTTGGCATTGTTAGTTATTTTTTTATGAATATACATGCAAAAACTTCGTTTAAAATTAAATTACATAAACGCCTTTGTTCATTATGCACGGGTAAAGATTTTTTTTTCACTTTTATTGTACAAAAAGTGTTTATGTGTATTACATTCATTTTTACTTTATTACTTTTCAGCTCAACTGTTTACGCAGTTTGCACTCTTAAAGACATAAACACGTGCGTGATTGTTGGTTTCCGGCTCACATTCGGCGTTTATTTCTTACCGTTGAAGTTTATTCTATTATGGTTGATATTATTTACCTAATAAATGTCGATGAGTTATAAAGAACTGTTTATAAAAAAGAATTAAGTGTGCGATAGAGATGTTTGTATAAGATATGTTCGTAGATGCTCGCGTTAGAATGTATTTTGTTCCATGTAATGATGCAAAAAACTGATTTTTTATAAGACATATGTCCTCAGTCGTTAATTTTGTCGACATTACATACAATATAACCATTTGTTACTGGTTCAGTGTTTTAAGCCACTCGAAGATGGTTGCATACCCCCAAAAAAATGATAACACCATGATCGCAATAGATAAAATAAAAGTATTTATAATTAAAATAGTAAAATAATAATAATAATAATTTTATAAGGCAACTCAATTAGGCAAGCCCAGTCTTCCATAAGAGCCTCAAACAACTTCTGGTTACACAAATGACTTGCCTCATACTATTGATTACATAATATCCATTTATCATGGCATCATTTTTACATGTTTATAATTGATTGTCGCTAGAAGATTTCAATCAAAGATTGAACATTCAAAGACTAGGTCATCAATATTCAATACAGATTCTTTTATTTTACAGGTGTGTCTGTATTCAATTAGATAATTACATTTTTCAGGTCACTTGTATTTAATACAGATACATTGCTTGTTAGAGAAATCGACATCTTGGCTTATAGTGATACATGTTCAATGTATAGTTTTAATTTGATTTTAATTGAATATTGGAACTGTAATGAGAAACGTTGAGTTTTTTATCTATTAAAGGGTGTATCATGGCATAAATCAGTTAAACAATAATAGCAATGATAATAGTAATGATGATGATAATATCAATAATTTTAATAACAACAATAATAATGATAATGTTGATAAATGATGATGATGATGATGATGAGAATAAAAATAATTATTATATGTATCATGAAGATAATAATAATAATGATAATAAATATGATGAAGATAATGATAATAATGATAATAAATATGATGAAGATAATGATGATAATGATAATAAATATGATGAAGATAATGATAATAATTAGGCCACTCAGTTGGGCAAACCCAGTCTTCATTCAGAGGCTCTTCAAGTAGCAAAGAAATATTTGTGTAGACTGATTGCCTCATACTATTATGTGAGTATATAATATTGATATAATATGACATCTTTTATATGCATACATTGATTGTCGCCAGAAGATTTCAATAAAAGATTGTACATTCAAAGACTAGGTCATCAATATTCAATATAGAGTCTGCTATTTTACAGAAGTGTCTTTATTCAATTAGATAATTACATTTTTCAGGTCACTTGTATTTAATACAGATACAATGGTTGTTAGAGAAATCGACATC
Organism: Mactra quadrangularis; assembly: GCA_025267735.1. Taxonomy (NCBI): domain Eukaryota; kingdom Metazoa; phylum Mollusca; class Bivalvia; order Venerida; family Mactridae; genus Mactra; species Mactra quadrangularis. The sequence continues at coordinate 18,023,402 of CM046304.1, forward strand.
TTGGCTTATTTTAATACAGGTTCAATGTATTCCTTTAATCACATTTTAATTGAATATTGGAACTGTAATGAGAAACGTTAAGTTTCTATCTGTTAAAGAGTGTATCATAAATCAGTTCAACTATATAAATGTACTTTATTTATACCTTCTGTAAAAGGAAACTAACGTACATATGTTTGATTCCATTGGATGCACATTTGGAAATTAGTTCGATAAGTTCCGAGTTGTCGAATGCCATACTTATACTCCCTTCGCTAAATAGCGTTGGATTCAAACCAAAGCCCTCCGACACGGTTCTGAGCCAAAAACTATATGTACTATATATTCGAGTCCAACAGTAAACATTGCCAAGTTGGGATAAACGACGCACCCTTTGCTCTGTGTTTATATATTGTAGTATTGATTGATCTATTTTATGTACGAGGGGTGTCCCAGTAAATCGTGGACTCTGTTGCGAAAAAAGTACGCGCAACTTCAGCATGTGTTTGAATTCAAATTTTATACCCATCCAAGTTGTGCCAGGCTGATTACGAAACTGAGTTGCAATTACATTAACTCAATCTTGTCCTGACGTCACATTTTCTCGTTGATGTCACATTTTTGTGTTTCAGTTCAAATGCGTATTGCATTCTTGTGTACATATTTTATGATCTGAGATTTGGTGTGATAATATATTGATAATATCTGCGAATGTCTATGTAAAAATAAAATGCAATTAAAAAGTTTAAGTTTAAATTTTGCTGTTCACTTGAACTCAGTATGGACGAATATACAAGTGTAAAAGTGGTTGCGCCGCATGCACATACCTTGTATTAGTTAAACATTAAAATGACGCCTTTAATGCAATTTCTTATTGGTCAAATGCCTAATTTGTATAAAAATATGACTAACAAACAGTCTTGTAAATTATGATCATCATGTGACGTAAGGAAAGAAAGTTATGGACAAAGTACACGATTTACTGGGACACCCCTCGTATGTATAGTTTTTGATACTTAGGTCGTTATTTCTAACTTCTGTAAAACTAATTACGTCGAAGTCAATTTTCTGTATCTTTGTATCTTAAATCCGTATTACTTGACACGTTATAACAAAATAACAAGAAGCCTTTCAAAGGGGCGGGTCCAGAATTGCTTTCTAGGAGGGTCCAAACATTTGATTGGAGGGGGTCCAAACATTTGAACCACAACCATATTTTACAGTTTGCAGAAATTGCAACACATTTATTATAAAAATTCTTAAACATTAGATATAATATAATGTTAAACACAAAGGTGAGCGAAGTGAGCCTGTAAATAATTACTTCGTGCTACTTAAAAATGGTTTAAAAAATAACAAATACACTCATGGACGGGTACATTTTGGAAATTTCAGGGGGGTCCGGACTTCCCCGCTAGATCCGCCAATGACAAGGGTGAATCCAGCAGTTGTTGGCGGGACCAGACCATCACATGTGGTTAAAATGTTTGCAAAAAAGTTAAAATATCATTAAGATACTTTGAGCAGTATGATTTTCTTTGGGCTGCAACGAAAAAAATACATCGAAAATCGATTGCGAGGGTGAAAAAGTCGAAAGAAAAAAAATCGAATCGAATCGACTTTCCAGTGAATCGTTGCAGCCCTAGGGTTCATCGCTGTTTCTGGAGAAATTGTGGATACGCTTCTGCAATACTGACCATGTGTTTATTTACAAATGCTAATATATTTTACTAATCAATATGGAAATATGGTAGCTGGAACTAATAACTTAATTAACTCAATCATATCAATTAGCCTTCTAATTAGGAGCTAAATGTGATATCTTCTTCTTTGCCTCATTTACAAGCGATGTATAAATGATATGTAAATAGGCTGTACACTGTCAGAATCTGAAGTCTGGGGAGCGGGAGTCCAAATTTGTAATAAGAGTAATAATTTGTAATTAACTAAGTGTGAAACTGTCTGCCAAGATGTAAATTAAGGTGGATAGATGGTTTGGTCGAAGATGCGAGTTTATTTATATCTAGGTTCTTGTTTTCCAGTCTTGACAAATTTTCATCGACACCTAATATTCGCGTTCTAGCAAAATGGTAAATTTTACTGGACTTAAAAAGTATACTGAACAAAAACATTTTAGCGATAATGGTAAAATATGAAAACTTTTTAATGATTAAGCATTGTATATATTAAATTCAAATTAACAATACTGCAGCAGAAAAATCATGTATTAATAGAATATAGAATGTTTATGTGTGTAAAAAGTTGTTGGACAGTCGGATCCCTCACATTCTCAAAGTCACTGGACCTACCTAGATTTTAGTGGGCTCGGGCTACAGTCAATCGGGTAAATTCGAAGAATGTTGTTTTCGTTGTTTGTTTGTAGCGTCCCTTTTATAGCAAACGTTTAAAAATGAAAAACAAGATCTCCCATTTAACTGTGTGGTATTGTATGTGCTTTGGTAGCTTGTTTGGTAATATTGAATTCGTATGTCCATGAATAGATAATAATAGCACTTCTTGACAGTGAGTTATTTGCCGGGTCTTGTTACTAGTTGTATTTATACCACTTCAGTGAGGCCTGTCTTAGTTGAAAATCTCCTGAGTGTTATGAATGAGATTTTGACGACATTCAACGATATTATTTGTTATCTCACTAACTTTGAACTGGTTGAAATTCTAGTTTATACATCACAGGGGAATTCTAACGTCACATCGAAGCACATTTTATTACCAAAACTTGTTAAAAGCAACTTTGCCCTTTTCAGCAGTTTCATAAACAAAACAAGTCCACTAAAAACTTTGACAATTTGAACAGAAAGCAGTGATATGTTTTGTCATAAAGCGCTCTCCTCTGTGAAGTACGAGAGCCTTCGTGATATTGTATATACATTTAATAAATCTCCTTATTTGGGCAGTTCATTTACAAATGGGTTCTAAACTGTTGCTAAACTTCCTTGCCTGGACGAATTACCTTTTTACTACGGAAATTATCACAAATGTTATCTTCCGCTTTGACTAGATTTATGACCTCATGTTATCATAAGAACGTGATACACTTTCAGAATATTTTTATCCAGTGGTTCCTTGGTGACTATGCGGTTATGTGACTTGTATTAGTTTCTAGGATATTATTAGTAATTATTAGGATAAAACTGTAAATTTATGGTATTTTTCTATTAGTAAATTTTTCTCATGCTTAACTCGGTAATAATTTCATGTAGAGAGTCTTTTAATTTAACTTATTACTAGATGGGAGCCCGTGCAAGCACGGGCTTTAGCAAACTCCTCACAGTGCTTAAGTCACGCTTTGCTACTTAATTATTGATTTGATAAAGGGAGATAACCGCTGCGGGGAGTTTGGTTTGACGTGTCTATTTTTAGTTTTATCTATTTTTAGACACAAAAAAACCCATTTTTTTGTTGATTTTTGGCAGTTTTTGCAAATATCAAGAGGCTTTGTCAAAAAAGAATTGTCAACTTGATATGCCGGTATATACGTGCTCCAGCGACAAACAAAAGATTTATTCAAAGCTGCGCAGTTTCTTCCACAAAATTAATTTAATAGTATAGATAATACATTTGCTCCCGCCGAATTGACGCAATGGATTTTTACCACGCATGTCACCTACGAAAATGTGCGCCTAGTAACAGTTTATCCAGAAATTAAGCCTGTGCAGCGCATGAATGGTGTTAAGGTTGACTGGCCGTCGAGTTATGGCCTAAACAATATGTTGCTACGGCGTTAAACCCAACCAAAAAAAATCTGTTATAAAATGATCAGAATTTATACAGTTTGATGACACCAATTGTCATTTTGTCACGTGTAAGATAAAACTCTAAGGAAGGTCGATCGATATGATTTTCCCGAGAGCAACAAATAAAACATTTAAATAATTCCCATGTGCAATTACATATAAATATAAAATCATAATTATATGGCACAGTGGTGTCATTATTTTATGTCTTTTAGGAAAAAGAGATCAAACTACGTCACGCATTGCTACTTTAACTTGTTATTCATACGATAAAAGGAATACAGTCGCTGCGGGGAGTTTGAACGGATAAGCCTTGAACTGATTATTTTGAGCTCTTTCTTGTAGAAATACGGTTGTTATGATGATTTTACTGACAATTCTTTGAAATAAGAGATCCCCATGAAACCCCCTTTAGTTGAAGTACATGTTGCTAATTGTTGTTGACAATATAACAATAACACACAATTTCCATTATGATAAAAGCATGTTGATAATATTCATGACATTATCTGAACGGTTAGAACAAAAGGCTTGCTTTATATGTTATTGCTCGTTATGTTTAAAGCTGTGATTTTACCATGAAAACCTATTTTCAAATTGATTTTAAACGCTTTATTGTGTAATAAAAAATACTGATTGCAACATTGCACGATATGTGATATATGCTACTGTATTTGTCATTTGTCCGTAAATGGAAATGTATGATATTGTTTCATTATGTAACAGATTTTACATTGAAAAACATGGTTTGGAAATTAATTCTAAAATGGCCGTGTAATTTGATAGTCCTTTCGATTTGTAAAGTACAATGTATTACATTTGCGTGTAATTGATAATGAAATTATGTCACTGAATAGAAGAAACGTTAATTCATCTTGATAATAAAAGCAAAATGGTGCAATAAGTACAGTCAGATAGATCAGTATTCATATTTGATTTTAATTTAGATGTATATAGTAGATAGTTGTAGATAGTAGATAAAAATCTAAAAAGTATGTCAAAATCACCATTCTTCGTTCATCATTCTTTCATTATTCCATGCATTGATATATAATATTGCATATTGAATAAGCATACACAATTATGAATTTGTTTTAGATTCAGTTTATATTTTAAATTGACATATATTTTACAAGTTACCTCCCCATTAAGTTCTAACGATAAAGTTAAAAAAAAAAAACCATAAAAATTGTAAAATCATCAGAATTTAAAATCTCCATACTAAATGAATTCAACTTATTTTCGTTTTTTTAGTAGTTTTGAGTTTGTAATAACCGTTAAATTCACATGTATTTTATAAATTTAATGTAGGGATGGTTATGTACATGAATAAATGTGGATCCTTTAGTTAGAAATATTTGATACATACTAATAATATCATTTAGTAGGAAATAGATGTATGCAAATAGAAAAACGTTCAACGTATAACATAGGCCTACTTTGCGGTTTATATGAAGTACAAAACAGTTGTTGATTCGGCGTGTTACATAATATATCAAATGTTTCATAGACCAATAAACACCAGTAAGTAGAGTTCATTTATTTCATGAAATAAAAACTACATTTGTATGTCAGATAGCCTACTGTGAATAGTGTTACTAACCCAAAGGTAGAGCACTCAATTAAACTAATTATACATTGATATCCGTTTTTTCTAGTCTATTTAAAATACTCACATACTGTGAATGGTGCCAGAGGGGAAATCTTATTTCTACAACAAAATACAAACTTCTAAGTCACTTAGTAGATTAATGAATTATACACAGGTCCATGTATTTTGTAAGATTCGTCCTAAAGGTCGCATACAAATGAGGTATATCATATATAAATAAAGGGGTGGGAGTGACCGATTAATTACGACGTTGGAATGGTAATATACGTGCAATTGAAAAGTCAGCTCCGCTATGGCTCGAATCCGATCCAAAATCTAACCCGTTGTTTCCTAGGGCAAGTGATTAATCCAAGTTGTAAGAACTTGTTTCACAATCGAACTTTTTAAAGTTTAATTAGTATAAACAAAACTATTAAGTAACATAAATGAATATATTAAAATGCTATTTTCTAATGCTGGGAGCTTTAAAAACTCAACTCATTAACTATGTAATTTACATGTATCAATGTGCAATGTTAACAAACAACCCTCAGTAAATTCTATACATAACTACTTTAATGAGATTCAAGTTTAATGTACTAATACTTTACAAGTTACAGGAATGAGATAATCTAAACTTTTGTATCGTTGCCTTACCTGTTCTAAACATAAGAAATTCCACACTAATCATGAAGTCTTTAAAATCGATTGTTTCTTCAAAGGCATCATTTGATAGTTTATGAAGTTCTTGTAAATCAACAAATCGTGGAGAAAAAGTCAGAAATGTGTAAAATAAGTAATAAATATCTTTTATGCAGCACTAAATAAAAAACTGTATACATCTGTTCAACAAAATACATTTTACGAGAAATTAATAGCGCCAAAACCCACGTGCTTGGCGCGCGGCTGGGAAAAAAATCTGAATAGACAATTATATCTCAATATAATTTGTCGACCAGTTGTTCCTCATTTTGTTTAAGTCGTTATGAGTTGATTTGTTACGTTCGTGGTAATATCATTATTGGTGAAAATCTGTTTATATCTCGAACTTTAAACATCGGATATTTCCGTCACTTTCCGTAACACACATCACGTGGAATAATGTCGAAGCATTCGGAACACCTCGACCTTTCATGATGAATAATCTCGGAGGAGTTCGTGGGGGTCTACCCTGGAGGCTTGATTTTTTACTTCCTACTCGAGGCGACGCACAGGCAAAGCACGTTACGGTTTTGCAAAATAGTTCTTGTAGTATTCACAGATATCTTTGACAAAACACATTTCTATGTTATGTATTGAAACAAATATTGTTTAGCGATATCATTGAACTATGTTATTTCAAATTTATGGACTAAAAACGAAACATTACTCATCACCTAAACGATCGTGTATTTGTTTACTTCAAAACAAGTGGTTCCAAATGGCATCTAAATATGTCCGAGGTTATTCGTAGCGAATGGCCGAGGAGTTCCGAATGAATGTCGAAGGGGAACAAATAGTTAAAATCATAATTATTACTAGAAACAAATGATTATTCCGGGAATTTTCAAAACAGTCCACGCACAAAAACAATGAATAAACGATTTTTTTGTTCTTCTTATGTGCAAAAGTATTAAAGTAAACTAAACTAGTCGTTCTTTGATTGATTACATTGAAAATTCTATGACGGAAATTATCTACAATCAAATTTATTTCAAATTGACTGTCGCCTTTTGTCATAGAAAATATTGGATATTTGAGCATTGACTACATCCTTGTGTAGTTTTATAAGGATTGTTTCCCAGTAATTTCTTGTCTGTTTGAGATCATCAGTTTCCCGTCATGAACGATGGTTACTAAGTATGTTTTCTAAACATTTCTGTTATTAGGGAATACAGTCACGTGATCTACATCAACTAACGAAGTAAATAAGAGCTCCCCTAAAAGCTCCCCTAAAACAATCTACAAGCTGTCAGCATATGATCTCGAGATTCCTTTCTAATTTGTGAAAGGAAGCTGTGTATTTGAATTATAAACAAACTATACTTGTGTTTGTTAATTAAATTACGAATTTCAAAATGTAGCAAAGGTAAAAACAAACTTGTAGAGTAATACTAAGCATGTACATGTACGAATGCCAATTGTAATCCACCCTTCAAAACTCGCTGAGCTGTTTCTTACTTTGGTTGAAATAAATTTGACATTTGATTTTCGTATAAGATGCATATTTAGTTAATAGATTATTGATAGTGTTTAGGTAAAATGATTACTGTGCAGGGGCGGTTCCTGGATTTTTTTTTCTAAGGGGGGGGTCCAACTTTTCTAGGGGGGTCCAAACTTGCGTAGGGGGGCCCAAACTTTCAAACCACAACCACATAATACACATTTTGCGGAAAAAAATGCTATATATCAATAATAAACACTCCACAACCATTAAAGAGAAAAATTGCTTCATGATACTTAAAAATGACTTACAGTCAAGAAATACACTAACGAACAAGTACATTTTCCAAATTCTAGGGGGGTCCGGACCCCCCTGACCCACCCCACCCCGCTGGATCCGCCTATGCTGTGATAAAATGGTTGTAGTTGTTCAAACGTATTTAAATAACGTATTTATATTAATTTGTTTCAATTATGATATCTTTGTTTTCGTTATTTGTTTGCGGTGTACATTATATAACAAAAAAAAAAAAATATTGAAAAAATCATTCTCGGCCTGAAAATAAATGTGATTGAAACAAGTACAATTTCAATAATGTGCACTCTAAGATTTCGTTTAATCTCAAATAAACAAAGCTACGTGTTCCCGCATTTAATGCTATAATTGTTTCATGTTGATGGTTGTATCAGACATCTTGTAATTTTTTAGGTGAAGAAATAGTTTAGATGTCTTGTTTTGCGTAAACTGACAAGCAAAATTATGGTTTTGCTGATCTAAACAACTGTTAGCTTGATAAAACAGAATCTGTTTTATATAATTACAGATGCAGTGTTCAAGGTAATTTGCTGATGGAAGAGAAGAAATCACATACCTGTCATCATGGATAACACTACAGCATATATTATAGGCAATGAAATAAGTAGTCATCAACTGACAGTGATACGTGTATTTTCAACACTTGCATCAATACTTGGCACCATTGGCAATGCCATAACAAGTGCAGCCATTGTGTATGGAAAGCTGCATCACCAAGCCTCGTTTTTGTTTATCTTGAATTTGAGTGTGTGTAACCTTATACATTGTGCTCTCTTTTTACCATTACTTATAGCGCAGTCTTACCACGATATATGGACATACAACCAAACAGCTTGTGTAATCTATTCATTTGGATTTTTCTCCGTGTTAGGAGCAGAACTTTGGCTCTACACTTGTATTACCATAAATAGATACATTTGCGTAGTGCACCATCAGAATTATGGGAGATTTTATGGCGGGAAAATCGTCACTTCCGGTAAATTAATATTTTCATGGATGTTCTATCCGATTACGTTTTTGCTTCCATTGACAAAACTCTGGGGAGAGTTTGATTATGTGCCAAAGAAACTTGTGTGCTATCCCTTTGGTGGATATAATTGTCAAGGATTTTGTTTGTTTATTTATGTAATAGCTATTGTAAGTACCCTTCCAGTTATACTTTTCTGTTATCTGGCGATTATTCATAAATACATAAAAACTCAACGTAAAGTTGGACTTAGCCGAGAAAAAACTGTCTCCCAGTCTGGAACAGCCAACCATGCCACTACCGTAAAGACTGACAGCGAGAAAAAACGAGTAATGTCGGAGGTAAAAATGGCTTTCACCATTCTAGCTGTTATTTCTATATTTGGAAGCTGTCGTCTGCCCTTTATGATTTTATACTTGTACGATCCATCAATGTCAAAGGTGAATCCAATGATACATACAGTACTTATATACATTGGATCGTGTTCAAACTTCATAAATCCAATACTTTATTCTTTTACTAATAAAACCATATTTAAATCGTTAAAGACAATGCTTGTCAGTTGGAAGAAAACATTTGAAATAAAGTCAAATAGATGAAAGTTGAATAATCGTTTGTTGTTATTGATTTCTTTGTAAAATTGAGTAGGTATTCATAGACTAGCAAGAAAACTGAGCCAGCGAAATTTACCGATTTTGTACAGTCACATTCTTGTACCCAGAGGTTATCAAGATTCTCGATCTAGCTTTGAGTATATTGATAACTCCTGGGTACGAGAATGGTTCAGTCATAAAGACAACAAATTTCTACTCAGTCAACTTTTCTGCTCGAGCAAAGTATATTTTCCCAAGATCGATCAGGTATATAAAGAAGCAGTTTTAACCGCCATTTTTAAATATATTTTTTGTTTTTAAAAGCATCACTTCATTAAGTTAGCAGACGTCATAAAAAAGTTGAAGTGTGGTTTAAAGTCTGCTTCCAACTCCTGATCATCACAATCAGATAGATCATTGTATTTCCCAATGTCAATGTTATCTAGATAATATGTAAATGGGGTACTCAACAATCACTCATCAGTAGTATTTCTGTCACAGATATCCTAGCAAATCATTCAAGAAAGCAACCACATGACAATATCAATGAATGAAACTTGATGAAGAGGTCTTCCATTGTTAAAGCTTAAAATAATAATGGTATTTCCTGACACAACAGCATGATGTGTGAAGTAAATTTATATTTTAACTGTCATATTGTGACATTGCAAAACATTTCTTGGCTAAATTGCGAGTGTAATACATATAAAAATTATCATACTTATTAATTCAGTCCAAAAATAGCCTTAGAGTTCTACTAGTTTGACTTTAAGCAAATTTTAGCTATTTCTTTGTTCATGATGTAAATTTTTGAAAACATATTACTATGGCAATAGCAGATCTTTTTTACTCATAAGTTTTTTCCCTTCTTAAAAGGTGTATTTTGTCACGTGGTGTATATAATTTGCATCAACCTATTGTGATTTTTTTATATTGAAATATTTAAGGGGAAGCATTAAATATTTACAGACCTCTGTATTGAGAAGTCTAGCATGCATTAACTCATAAATAACAAGCAAATGTTGGGAAATATTTTCACTATCAAACTTAAATAACTGTCAAGACTAAAATAATTTGTATTTGAGCACATTTGCAGAAGCCTGATTAAATCTGATAATTTGGAAAACAAAAAGACAGAGAAGATAAATTAATATGTTCATAAATAATTTATTACAAAATTAAAACAATAATTAAAATATACATGTACAATTCATCAATGGAAAATTTGAGATAATACCACCTATCTTTTAATGGTAAAAATCTATTTTCATTAAAAGATAGGTGGTATTATCTCAGATTAAAATCACAAATCTTCAATTGATTATTCCATTGTGCTACAATTGATATGAAAGTTTTCTAATCTTAAAAGTTAAAACTTCCATCATCACCATTCTTAAAAAATTTCATTAGAAGAAGAATTCCCCTATATTTAACTAGGCTCTTTTCAATCACCATTTTTGTTTGATTCATTAACATTCAAAGGTATAATTTACACAATTTTTACTCCACTAGACAGTCACATGCACATAAACTTTGTGTAAACTATTTAAAACAAATAAAACGGCACTCTCAGATTCTAGAAGACTTTCAGGATCCAGGTTTCAAGTTTGGATGTAAAGGTTTGAGTTTCATATTTCTAGATAAACCAAGTCTAAGTCCAGCACTTGGTGATTTTACATTCACTCCACCTAGTGGTGACATTTTAGCACTATTATTGGCAGGTAGGCGGGGCTTAGTGTTTGATACCACAGGAGATTTACCGTCACCAGAAGCACCTGAAAGAATCATGAAAAACAAAGGTAAGTTAACAACAACATACATGTAAGTTTTACTAACAAGAAAGATTTTAATGATGAATGAAAGTAAAACGTTAAAGTGTGGTTTAAAGTTTGCTTCCTTATACATATACAGCCATCATTACAATTTGTTAAATAATCCATGATTATTGAAGTCATTGTCGGGAAGGCAATTCCTCACAGTACCCACTTACACCTGGGTGGAAAAGAACGAATATAGTGAAATTTTTTTGCTCAAAGAAATTGGCAGTGCTCCAAAATTAGGTTAAAACCTGTGATCTCTCCATCCCTAAGCACATGTCCAATCACTGGATCCCCGCTCCTACTACTTGCATTTTATAAAAACAAGTGGCTAAGCAGTTAACGGTGATGTACTGAAAAATTCTAGATAGCCTGCTCCTCTTTGTTTTAACTCTGATCTAAAGCTCACACTCACACTATTGTTTCTTTTACCACAAACATTATCTTAAATACTTAGTATGTTGATCGGGAAGCAGGCTCAAAGTGGTTTCCATAAATACAGTAAAGTTCCACTATGAAGTCCACTTTGGTACTTACAAAATCATTTTTAACAAAATTTATGTACCAAACACAGAAGATCTTCGTCCCTGGCTCTTGAACATATACATCTGTTTAAGAGCCACAGAAGAAGATCGCCTGTGGAACTAAATGCATAATTTGAGATAACCCTATGGACTATTCTGCTAGTGAGAATATTAATGTTAAATAGTGGATCTGATCTTAATGTAGAAAGAATTTCTTTACAATCAAATTGAACAAAATTTAAGTATGTTCGAACTGATTAAGAGATTATGTAAAAAAAAGGCAAACCCAGGTCAGAAGCTCAGTTGGTAGTGCACTAGGATTTCAAATCTAGTGTCTTTTACGGGAACGGGTTCTTATCCCACACACGGAGGCTATACCCTTCCATGAAAATTTGACAATTATGTCAATTTTCCTCCATTAATAAGGTAAATGAAGAAGTTTCTAGTTATGTGGAAGGGTAGGTGAGTACTCGTTATAGACAAGGGTCCAAGAAAGCTACGTTAGGAGCACTGGGCGCCATAAAATAACCAAAATGTATTGACCATTAATATCCATTTGTAGTTGCATGTAGGCATGAAAAGCTTATACCTTTCAATTATCTCACAAAGTTAAGAAACTTCTTTCAATATACTACATTTATTTATCCAGAATTCAAATATTTGACAAACAAACTGTAAACGTGGTAATAAAAATATCTGTATAAAGAACTAAAGGATTCAAATTTTGTTTCGTGCTTTTCAGCAATATTGTAGAACAAGTTTTGTTTGTACCCTCAATGCACATCAATGAAAAGATTAAAACTACAAACCTGGTGGTTTCCATTGTAAAGGTTTTCTAGGTACAGCATTGGAAGTAGGAGTTCTACAAGATGTTGGTAATGGTGATGATTTATTGCTTTTACTTATACTAACTGATGGTGATGATGATTTTACTGATGATGTTGTGACTTTTGATGATGAAGATTTCTTACTAACTGAAAATATACAACAGAAAACTATTAGATACAATTTTAATGGTATCATTGACATCCGTGACAAACATTTTAAAGTTAACTCACTTGGAGAACTTTTTGAGTCTGTGCCATCATATGCGATACTTAACTTTTTGAAGGAAATAAATGTATATAATAAGATATAAAGCTTCACATCATTAATATCATTTGAAATAATAGTATCATTGATTGCATTCGGCGCGATACGACCTTTTTGTGTTGGTGCGCCGTAAAACCCAAACAAACAAACAAAGCATTAACATTCCCAATTTTGAGAAAGCAAGGCTTAACCATTACAACATTGAATAGCCAACCCTGCATTGGTTTTATACACTTCTTCAGTCCTGTACAGCCATAATCACCAAGAGCAGTCCAAGGACAAATTTATTTCATTATGAACAAATTTTTACACAAACTGTTTACGTAAAAAGTGGCACAACTCCATATATAATACATCCAGAGTTGTGTCCCTTTACAGTCAAGGAGATGTAGTACCCATAAATTAGCATACCAACTTTCAGTTAAATATCTTGATTAGTAAGGAAAATATTTTATACAGAAAAAACTTTAACCTCAAATTTTGCTATTTGTTAGTATGAAATAACTGCGAAAGAACATCAAGAGTAATGTCCCTTCATAGTATGGTTGATATAGTCCCATTGAATAAGTATACCATCTTTCAATAAAATATCCAAGATATTGAAGATACAGGACTTGTAAAAAAAACTTTAACCTCAAGAGAAAAGCCAACAACGAAAAGTAAAGCTAAAATTTAACTTTGGGAACCAAAATATTACAAGGAACTTAAAGGCACAAGATTACCAGACAAAGTGCATTAATATAATTTACTGGATACCATAAAACATTTAAATGATTTATCCTACATTGACAGTGTGAATAATTTGTCTGAGATTCTATGATTGGTGAAATCCTCAATTTGAATCAACCAATCAGATGCTCCGATACAAATATCCATTATGTATGAATATTATAGATGATAAACAAATTAGATAATGCACAAATATTTTATTCATAAGTTTCCTGCTTAACAGAGAGTGAAACTAAACAAAAATCTTTTATATCTAGACTGAATAATCTTTCTGCATGTGAAAGTATTGAATCATTTCTAAAGTGTTGAATTATTCATGAATCAATTTGTAAAACAATATTTTTTTGAGAAGCTAGATCAAAATTATATGATATACAGTTGCTATGGCAACAGTACATTTATGAAAATTATATGCTAGAAAAACAAAGATTAAATATCTAGATTAATTAATGATTTACTCATTAATTCATGTACTTTAGAATATCATGGCAATTTCTCATTAAAATGCTATGAAATCTTGATGATAAACCCTTTTAAAGGTACTAGTTCACAGATTTTATTAACTTTTTCCATATTTTCAAAATGCCATTCAGTGTCTGTAATTGTGTTAAAAAATTAATTCTTTATATTTAAGAAAAAAAAACAACAGCCCTATAGGTTGCAAGAAATATACTATAAAAGTTACAAAATGCACTAAAAATTGTCTATACTGTGACATACAGGGGTAGATTTATACTACATGTAACACTATCATTTGTATTTGTATGCCATTTGCATTTAAATTATCATTATCAGAACGCTACTTACTGCTTCCAAAAATGTTTTCATACAATTTTGATAGTTTAAGAGAAATGTTGATATTCAAGTTGAAATCTGTGAATGAGTACCTTTAAAACAATCAATAGATGTCATGAGACAACAAATGTTGAAATAACATCTCAGTGTCACTTGAGATTTGTATATAAATCAAATTACACTATAAAATCTGAGAGTGGCCATCTAACAGAAGTCTGAACTGTCACATTAAAGTACATAAAACAATCACTAGAACTCAAATTACACAAAGAAATCATTAAAATGTCATAGAGTAGTCAATATACCAGTATTATTTTTCTTTAGTGACCAAAGAATTCTCCAGAGGGAATCTAGACAATAAAAATATCAATCAAAGTTCCATTCTCTGTTTGGGTTTTGTTGCTTTCTGTTTTTGGGGGGGGGGGTAATTTGAAACAACACATTGTATAAAGGTCATATCACGGCGGTAACTCGACCTACTCACCTTTCCTGGAAAGACCTGGATTTACAAATGTAGCTGCTAACCAGTAACTAGGTGCATGATTTAGAATCAGTGGTAGGAAAAAAATGGCCATAGATTTTATTTCAAGCTCTACAAAAGTATGCCTTGCCTGGAAATTGAACCTAGGAACCCCTCAATCAGTAGACTTGTGTTCTACTGACTGAGCTAGCCTGGAGGCTCTGTGTTTTTGTAATAAAAGATCAAGATATAGGAGACATAGCTATATTCAAACTGAAAACCTTCAATACAAATGTATTGTGTTGCATGAAATGATGTTTTAGCATTCTCATTTATTTCATCCCTGGCGTCTAGATCAAATATGCATTAAGTGTACATATGTATATGAATAATATGCACACATGAATAAAGAATGAATTTCCTTTGTCATAATATTGCACTTATTGCTGTCTTTCATTATGTTAGTAGAATAAATACAATATATCAAAATATGTGTACCTGAATTTGGATCTCAAGAGAACAGAACCTCAATGTTAACAACAATGAACCAACATGTGAAACTCATATTACATGCTTGTGTTGTAATAAAAAAGTTAGTGCAAAACAAGTCTAACTACATGTAAATTTAGAAGGATGTTGACTAGTTGTGCACTGAGCTAAAAAGCTAATCACTAAAAAATTCAATCAGTCTGTAAAATCAATTTGTACTACAAAATATGAATTATAAAATGCATCTATCATTCAACTGAAATCCATTACTGTAATCACTAATTTGATTTAATGGAACAAGACATCGATGGAGATGAGGAGATGAGGAGAAGTGTTTTATCAATGTGTTCACGGTAATTAGTCTATCACTATATTATATAATAATGTTTCCCTCTTGACTTTATCTCTCAATTCTACAAGAGATAGTCTGTCATTGTGCAACATTTATTACATAATTTACAAATACTTTATTATCCTGTGTATTGTAAAATTGATCTATAGTCCTATTTTGTTTGGTTGGGGGGTTTAAGGCTGTAGCAACACAC
This sequence comes from Mactra quadrangularis, assembly GCA_025267735.1. Taxonomy (NCBI): domain Eukaryota; kingdom Metazoa; phylum Mollusca; class Bivalvia; order Venerida; family Mactridae; genus Mactra; species Mactra quadrangularis. The sequence goes on from CM046304.1 coordinate 18,039,196, forward strand.
TGCATAGGTCAAGTCACAGAATAAGATGTTAACCAGTTAATAGGTAAATCAACAAATATTTTAACCCTTTTACCATCTGGACCCCCCCTTTCAAATGGCCTTCACAATACTAGAAGAAAGTTTTATAACAAGCTTTAATAGAGAATTTCAAAAAAGGAAAGTTGGCCAAAAAATTGATCATTCTTTCACCAGAAAAAAATCAGAGTCATTGAGCGCAGAAAAAATAACACAAAATAGTCACAAGATAACATGTTTTCAGTCTCTGATAAGTACTAAAACTTTAAAGCTCATTTTAGGGAAAAAATAACTGAATGGAATGCAAATTTTGGTTTGAAAATGAGCATAACATTGCACTTTTTACCCTTATTGCTCAAATGCAGCATTGTCATGGTAACTGGGATCATGGTTCAAATGGGTTTTTTCTGGAAGAAAGGGAATAACTTGGTCAGGTTGCACGTCTGTCTGTCAATTAGTACTTAAATACAAGCATCACAAATAGCCCTATCTCATAAAAGTGAAAATGTTTCCAAATTTTTGCCCCAGTCATAACCAGTAAAAGGTTAAGATGAAGCAACTACTGTTTTGAATAAGGTAGAATAGTTGACCAGAACACTTGTTACAGGGCTTTTTCAGGGGGTTTTGGGAAAAAGGCCCCTGCCCAAATTGGGAATTTTTAACACAGTAAATATTCTGATTAGGAAAATAATATTGACAAATCAACCCAATTTGGAAATTTCATCATTAATGATTCTGCATTAAATCTTTATTTGCCTTGCTTTGGTGTCTCTGATAGTGTTGCAGTGCTCTTAAAGAGTTTGTTCCGACAGTTCAGTAAGGCTTTCACTGCAAATTCTCATGTATTTATTGAAATCATGTTCAAAGGGAATTATTCAACAAGACTGGGATTTTTTTTCTTGAAATTGGGAAAAATGGTTGTTTTTTACATTGGGAATGGGGCCCATATTCGGCCTCGTGAGATAGGCTGAGAAAGCCCTGTGTTAAGTCACAGTAACACGTACTGCCATCAGATGTCTGCACTGGGGTTAAAAATGGGGCTTTAGTAATTTTTGAGACAAAATCAGTTCAGGAGTATATGCTTCATTTAATATCCCCTACCTTCTTTAGGCTTCTCAGTTTTCTTTGCTGCAGAAGTACTTGGTTTCTTTACAGTTGATTGTTTGGTTTTTGTATTTGATTTTTTATTAGATTTCTTTTTTTTAGAAGAACCAAAATCACTGTCACTATCTTCACCATTATAATCATCATCACTGTCATCATTACCATCATCATCTTCTTCAAAACTATCATCAGCATCAGCTGGATTAAAATCACTATCTATAAAATAAAAATACATATATCATATGTCAACGATTTTCATTATACTTTTAATGGTGATATTTTTTTGTTTGAATTATTACGGGTCCGTCTGCTCCATAAGGACGCATGTACAGACCCCAGGATGTGACTCTTCATCCCTTAAAAGATTGGTTTTTGAGTTTAAATTGAAAAAACAAGTAAATCTGTGAGCTAATGCTCACTAGTGATACCCCCGCAAAAATCTAAAAATATGCAACAAACAGGAAGTAGATGAGCAAGGAGCATGAAATCGCTTTACACCACATGGGACTATGGGATGAAGCAATATGCAAAGTATCAGGCTGCTGCATGTTATAGTTGCTGAGAAAACTACGACGGAAATTTTGTAATGGACGGACGGACGGACGCACGCACGCAGGGACAAGGGTAAAACAGTATACCCCCCTCTTCTTCGAAGCGGGGGGTATAATTATGATGTAATTCATATCAGGATAGATTTTTATCTGCCACAATCTGTTTTTGTTAAAGCCAAAGGTAGGTTGTCTCCTTATTGCTAATTAACACCATAAAGTAGGAGATTCCCAAAAAGTAGTGTTTTTTTACTCAGTACTTCTTAATGAGGTGATTAAATATTTAACCCTGGTTAACATCAAAGTTGGTAAGTGATGTTAACAGAATGTGCAACAGATTGTACAGGCCCCCATCCAGGTTGGGTGTTGAAATTTTAAACTAAACATTAAACAATAGTCAGTTTTCAAAATCTGTTGACAGTTTTTCATTAGAGCATGGTAACAAGTTACTATCGTCATGTATCGATAGTTTGAGGTAATATCGCGATACACTATCATCTTACTTATATAATGATGTATGGATGCATCCAATCTCCGTGAACAGATATCCTGTAGAGAATTGTCTTACAGGATCTCTACTGTCTCCGTGGAAGGTCACGTCGAGATGAATTTTGTGACAACCAATCAATGCGTAGCTTTCATCTAGACGAAAACACTATTAATCACATTTTGGTTTCGTAATTTCTATTTTTAGACCAAGGTTTGCAAGCTAATTTAACAGCGGTACAATTCGCAGTCTGCGATTGGACGGCTTATTTCAAATTACGTGACGTAGACGATGTAAACTAGTTACTTATAATAACAATTTCATCATGAATATTATCATGAGAAAAGGTCACCTGAACGTGACCTTCGTTTGAAAAAGGCCAGATCTAAATTAGCGAGTATGCGACGAAAAAGTTTAGATCGGGTTTTAATCAGAATGGGATTCAGAATATTGCCCCAACAATGAAATTATTTCAATCAGTGTTTATTATATACAGGATATAATAAAATATTAATGATTTACAAAGTGAGGTACAGTATCATATTAAATTAGATTACAAGGAAATATTTAAATATTTCAGAAAAGTACATGTACAAATTACAACAAACAGAATAAAATAGAATATTTTGAATACATTTCTAGTTTACTAAACTTAAATAACACAAATAATAAGAAACAAGAGCAGTCCACAGACAGCGGGCTTAACTATTCCGGGTATTCGTGTAAACAACAGCAACAACCAATCAAAACTCATGCTGGATTTATGCAACTTAGTATTTGACCTTCATTTCTAACCCCATTGACATGTGTTAAGTTTTAAGTAAATTCCTTCAGTAGATTCAAAGATAAAATGTTGCACCAAAAATTTTAACCAAAAAAATTCTAAGTATTAGAGGGCCATAATCCAGTCAAAATTCTTGCAAGAGTTATGCAACTTAGTATTTGACGTCAATTAGTACCCCCGTAGACGTGTGAAGTTTCAAGTAAACCGCTTCAGTAGTTGCTACATGTATAAAGATAAAATGTTGCGCCTAAAAACTTAACCAAGAAATTTCTAAGTATATAAGGGCCATAATTCAGTCCAAACTCATCCTAGAGTTATGTAACTTGGTATTTGAACTCCAATGGTAACCCCGTAAACACAAATAAATTTTTAAGTGAATCCCTCCAGTACTTGCAAAGATATAAAAGATACAAAAATGTGGCACCTAAAAACTTAACCAAGAAGTGTTACGCCGACGCCAACACACAGCTGAGTAGGATAGCCCCACTATTCTCCGAATAGTCGAGCTAAAAACAGGATATAAAAGTTAAATTAAATATTTTGGGCAAGCAATTTTAAACTATCAACTGAAAGAATTCGAAGATTTATGTATTTGAAAGTAAGGAAACAAACAAAGGACAAAAATTCAAATACAATCTCTCAACAAACAACAATGAATGACAACAAAGAACAGCAGATGATAATCACAGACAGAACTTTAAAACAAACCAGAATCTACATCTTTCTTTTTAATCTTAGGTGTTAAAGGACTGCTTAAAAACTTTCTTAAATCAACCTCGAAATCTGGAAATCAAATATCTGATTTTTATTGACATACAAAACAAAATGAACTAAGGCAGTGATATATTCCTGTAAGACAAAGTTAATTATATATGCTGTAATTAATAATCTAATGTTTTTCAATATAATATTAATAGTTAGTAAAGTGATTGTTTATAAACATATCACACTAAGTTGATATCTTGACTTCTTACAACCAAGAATTCAAAGATATAAAATATACTTATAGAACTAATTTTCTTTAAAAGAGAACATGTTAACATTTAAATAGATATATGTCTTACTAGTAATATATCATTTTATATGGTTGTTTTGATTTTGATTTTTCTCACAGCCTTTTTAAAAGTAATGTCAAACAGGTAACGTAACCAGTGATCCAAGATTCCTCGTTATTGGTAGGGTTTTCTGCCAAAGCAACACATTGTATAGGTCATATCAAGGTGGTCAGTCAACCTACTAACAGTTCCTGGAAAGGCTAAATCTCTGGATTTAACAGTTAACCAGATACTATGTGCTTACTTCCTTCAGTGACTGACATGATTAAGAATTAGGAGGGAGAATGGCCATAACAATTATTCAATGACCAAACTTCAGGAAAGCTTGCCCCATCTGAGGAATTCAACCCATGGCCCCTTGATCAGTAGACTAGCGTGCTACAGACTGAGATAGCTAAGCTGGCTTTTATCCCATTCTCTATAAGCAACTGTACATTTTCTCATAGAAAGAGCTAGATAAAGCCACAACCCTTTATCAGAGAAAGAGTTTTAGTAGTATAAATAGTTATACAATAACTAACCTGGTCCAGACTCAGAGTCAGAATCTATATTATATTTCTTAGATTTCTTAGATCTTCCTCCACTTACACTTGATGATGGTATAACTTCTATATTAGTTTCTAGAACTTCTATCTCATTATCTGTTTTATCATCAGTTGACTTCTGTACACTAACTGGTTCTGTAAAATAGAATACTCTATTAGTAGGGCTGTCTAAATATACAGGTAAACCGGTACATTGCAATACCCAGCTGCAGCAATTTTTTATTTCATTGGAAAATTCTTCGCAAAATAAAAGTAGCAAAACCTCAGTTTTTCCATTTTTCATTTAATTTAACCTTTAAGTTACAAAAAGTTAACCGAATTGGGTGCTTCACAGTCCTAACTGACTGTAAATACTTAAAAGAGGCTAGATTCTATCAGTAGCTGCATGTAAGATTTGTGTTGTTTCTGTTTCTGTGGTGGCACAGTGAATCCAAAAGCCCACAACATATCATGGTACGTATCGCGATACGGTGCCAGCTTATTGCAGTATATTGCGATATGCTTATGGCGTATCATGCAGCCCTATCTATTACTACACTCCAAACCAAAGGCAGCTGCCACAGTCCTGATCAACTAAATCTTTTAAAATTAAAAATCATGATTTATGATTAATTACCAGTCATGAAGGATCTCTACCATAAGCAGCCAGCATGGTTCTGAGAAAAAAATACTTTATATATGGAACAGTGCCGGCTCCCTATACTCTTACCAATATCAACCTTTTTTGCTACACTGAAATCATGGTTGATGATTCAACATTTTCAAAATCTAGAAATACCGGATATTCATAAATTCAGCTGCTTTCAAAAATTGGAAAAAACCTTTTTGAGGTTCTGAATATCCTGAACTTCAAGAGCGGTACAGAAACTTTTCTCCATGTCAAGAGTCCAAAAAGTAAGAATAAATTACTTAATATTTTTTTATAAGGTTTAACATCATAGCAACACATTGTATAGGTCATATCACAGCAGTCAAACCATTTAGTAATTACCGTTCATGTAAGGGCTAAATCTCTGGATCTCTGCACTACATGATTTAGAATCAGTGGTAGGGAGAAGAATGATCTAAGAAATTATTTTATAACCAGCTCCTGCCTGGTAATCAAATCTACGTCCCTTAAATCAGTAGAGTGCTACTGTCTGAGCTAGCCTGGCAGCTTTAGCTAAATTACTAAAGGCTAATGAAATAATGAATCAAAGGGAGGTAATACCTAAATGAGGTAAAATAGGAGATGGTGCCCTATCATCATCATCTATCTTAATTAATACAGGTGGTTGGACCCCAGCACCAGTGTTAGACTCTATAGGTGTACTCGTAGATTCCTGGGAACCATCAGATTGACTTAAAGAAAGTTGTAAAGCTTCTTGTAGCTCTTTCTCATATAAACGCTCTTCTAGAGATTTTCTGAAAAATGTGAAATTCATTGTGATAAATTAATGAAATATAAGTAATGACAGACACAGATATGGTCAAATAATTTCTACATTAGTAAATAAGCCACTTGACTTGGGTGAAATATATAGAAAAATATTAACATCAAACTCTTTTATATTGCATGTCAAACTCAAATGGTGAAATACACTTATCCATACTAATCTATAAACTGTTATCTCTATATAAAAGTTAATTAAAATAATAGAAAAATTCCCTAACTTCTGCATATTTTGTGTACATTTTAAAAATTACTAATTGTTCAAGTAGGAAAAAGTAATAGAAACCTTAGTATATAAGAGTAAGAAACATAAGACAATCTATTTTCTGTCTGCTCACTTTGTTTATCCTAAATGTTAGAGCTCAACTGTCAACACAGTGAGTTATGTCTGCATGTTCTAGGATTTTTTCATCAAATAATATCAACACTGAACTAGGGCTCAGTAGTCCAGTGGTAGGATGTTGCATTTAGATCGAGAAGTTCCAGGTTCAAACTCCATCAAAGGCACAGCTACTATCCTTGAGCATGAAATTTATTTGCAAATGCTTCACTTCACCTAGGTGTAAATGGATTTCTGCAAAGGTGGTATATAATATATGTAATGCCAATGTGTGGGTGGCACCATAGGAAGTGTAAGATTAATACCAGTAGCTTGATGACCAGGGTAACAGCTGTAAACTTGAAAAATGTGCATTAGCATGAAACTTAGACTATCACATGCAATTATAACTTTACTTTTACAGAGAGAGATGTTTGCACTTTGTAGGAAAGTGTCACATAATACATGTTATATCAATTTTACCTTGATAATTTTGATTTGTTTTCTTTTTTAAGTTCACTTTTCTTCTTCTCTTTATTCTCTTTATTTGAAAGTTTTGCTCTCTTTGGCATTGGAGGTGTGCAGTCCCTAAAGTCATCTATAAAACAGCAGAAAATATAGGTATAAAAAGTTGGCATAAAAATTCAGGCATAGTTAAAGAGCAAATACAATTTTATAAAACTGAAAGAACTTTGAAATTAAATGAAATATATTGTGTTTTAATATTATAGTTATTTGTTGTAAAATTAATATGGTAAATAAAAATCTTTAACCTATTAGTTAATGACACTGGATGACTGTTCACCAACCAGCTCGGGTTTTGCCAATCAATAAACCAATATTTTTGTTAAAAAATTAGGCTAACTAGTAAACTACAGTCTGTAGTAAATTCAGTAAACCCACTAATAATGCCACAGTATATGAAATGAGGATAATAAAGTGGTTGTCCCAACAGGTCATTTAAGTAGCAAGCACTATGTTCCGTAAGTAGATTTTTATCCCCCCCCCCTTCCAAATTTTTGGTTCCCAAAGCTAAAAAGTGGTTGTCCTGGGCAACCAGACACCCACTAATTTCGTAGACTATTGTTATTAGTCACTGGACAAATCTACAAATGATAAATCACACATGTGTATATTTTAAAGGACAAATTTTGATGTAAATATGTTTACATTGATTCATACATATAGTTTTCATTTAATAATAAAGAGTACATTTACCATCATCTTCGTCACCCCCAAATTTTGCATAGTCAACAGTTTTCCTTGCACTGAAGAAAAAATATTAAAATATAAATCATATTCTGATAAAAAATTTTTTATGACAGTTTAATTTCTAGGGATATAAAATTTTTGCATAGCAGTACTTTGCTAACAATGACATATTACTATACATGTATCATTAATATTTTGAAAACATACATAAATGCTCCTTTTATTTTAGGTCAGTTCCTTAATTTTGGATCTTATAACTGGTTGAGAAATTAAGAGTAATTATCCGTTTTGAACTATCATTACAAATGCATTTCAGATCCTGCTAAAAAACTACCCAAATGTACACTGGGGTCCAAATGTTTCTTTACAAATTGTTAAATTTCTACGATTTGGAATATATTTAAACAAACTTTACTTGCCGTTATTAGTTATACAACTAATATACAGCTAATCATTAACTGTCAACTATGTTCTATCATATATATTTTTATTATAATATATACAATAAAATGTTAAACCAAATGTGTCTATATTAATTTTTGCTATAAAAAGATAAAAGAAAAATATGAAACAAAACACAAGTGTAAAGAAACTTTTGGACCCCAGTCTATAAGGAAAAATATCATACCGGTAGTTGTCTATGTGCTATAGTAGACAACAATACATTGCCGTTAAGCGGTCAGTCTAATTACCCCAAGACACCCTAAGACTACCTCAAGACACCCCAATACGGCCTCAATGCCTTTTAAAGTGTTATTTCCATTTCACTTTCACCTTAAAAACATCTAACCAATGACTTTTATTGTACACTAACGATTAATTTGGCAAAAAATTGGTTGTCCATAAACTACGGGAGGTCATTCAGTTGGTTCATAATATCGATGAATATTGTTTTATCTCCCTTAAATAGCTTGACATTTGGCAGGAATTTATGGGAGATAATCTATATTTGTATATTGTAGACTATGATATTGTTAAAAAAAATTAGAAAAAAGGCCATGATGAAAGAGCGCCTCCTCCTGGTGTGGTCTTGATGTAAATGGGTAATGAAGCTGTATAAAGTTTTTTCTTGAATGCAGCAGTACTCGTCTGTAACTTAACGCTCTTCGAATGAATTCTTTACAGTAGCTCTGTATCGGATATTTGTGTATTTATTTTTACTCCCACAAAAATTAATTTGGGAACGACATAAGATCCTAATAACCTACTGCCAAGAGCTCCTGTCTTATGTCAGTTGTTAAGGGGGATAATTCTGTCCTACTGGTGTAATAGTACAAACATAGTTATTCCCCTTTGTTTCACTAGACTTCATCTTACATCTCTGTTCAGTCTTATACTCTTTAAATTCCACAAGAAAAGAATTGTAAAAACTTTTATGTCATCACTTTTGATAACAAATACAGTTAATATTTATAATTTGTCATTTTATTTTGTAAAAATGAAATCCCTTCAATTATCATGTCACTATGTCACGTATTTAGGCAACCCACTCTATCGCCAATTTGAGTGAAACATGGTTAAATAATTGTTTGTAATTTAATAATACTATTGTTTTGTTATTAGTTCTTCCTAATTTAGCAATTTAAGTAATTTCCTCTATTTTTTTCGATTTCAAGAATAAACACCGGTTGATCCCAACAAATAGAATTTGTGAAAATAGAGTATTCATCACATAATATATACAGGCCTTTTTTTCCTTATATAACAGGGGCCGTTTACAGGCGCCTTCCCCTCAAGAAATTTCTTTAAAATCATGCAGTTTTCCCCAAATTTGGAGTTTAACTTGGATTTTTTGTTCCCCTTTGTATGAAATTGCGATAAAATTTCCCCAAATGTTCTATATAAGAAAAGGCCCCAGGCCCCTTCCCCAAACATTGAAAAAAAGCCCTGATATAAATAAGCTAAAGTTGTGTTACCGACTCTTATAGTCAATAATAAGCATGCATTGCTACAGGTAAAGTAATATTTAAGAAAAAATATGATAGAAGAACCAATATGATAGAAAATATTTTAACAAGAAAGGTCAAAATTGGGGACTTTGATATTTTCCAAAAAGATAACCATGTATCTGCAATCATTAAGGCTCAACCAGGAAGAAGGATTTTTCTATTGAAATGACAAAAAGGATTATTTTAGGTAACGGTTTGATACAAAATCATTATGTTCTGAGAAATTTGTGTAGAACATCAAATAAATAGTTAAATTGAGTAACCTAACATTCCGAGTGTATTAATTAATTTTGAATGTTTTTATTAAATGAATTAATTAGTTTACATTCAAAATTTTGTGAGTTTTGTAATGTTGGAATTCTGAGTTATTTGACTTTTATTGTCAGTCATGATAAGATGCTAGTGATTTATGACACAATTAATGAGTTAAATTAGAAACTTGTGTAAGATTAGAAAATTCTACATTTGTGAGTGTTTTACAATAATTGGTGCTTCCAACATTCTTTACGGATCTATTCTGTCATTTTTGCTATGGCATTCTCGTGACATTGACTATTCTAGCTTTATTTATGTAAATAATGAAAATCATGCTGATTAAAAAAATAATACAATAATTAAGATATAAACAAGAGTCCAGGAGAGCTAGACTACAATGAAGGTGTGCTTGCTGTCTTAATACAACAATAATTTTCGTTGATGCAGTATTAAACTCGTTTAAACCATAACAAATTTTGTTGGCTCCAATGGCCTCAAAGTGACAACAACTTTTTTCATTTGGCGAAAATGTTGGGGACAACTTCTTATGACCCAGCACCAACCCTGTAAGTCTGACCCGTCGTAAAGTATACATCCAGTTTGTTTATTATCAATGTCCAAAAGAGTGTGTGTAATGATAGTAGGTTTAGTCACAGAGTTAAAAATGTCTTTCCATAACTCTAGCCTTGTCTGATAGTGTTGACAATGAATGATTTCTGAACTTCTGCAACCCTAGACTAAAGTAAGGTTACGTAACTCTAGCCAATGCCTAATTAATTTGTTACAAATCACAATGTTATTGACAATAGCAATCACATGCATTTTTCATGATGCTATCAGAGTTTAAGATACAACATTTCACAGACCGTGACAAAAGGCAATAACATGCATGTCGGGTACGAAAAGTTTCGGGACGAATAGAGGTAATTTCTAAAACACCGCTTCATTTCTCGGTTTCAACTGAAAAGAAAACGATATGCAAAGGGGGATATTAACCGGCTAGATTTTCTATCACTCATATTTAGGTATAGATCAAGTTGATTCACATATTGATCATAACTTCTTTCTGTGGGCTTCTGTTTTTGTTTACAAATTTCCCTCTTTCGACCAGCTCGTATATTCGTAAAAATAAAATATGCAAAACAACCCCCAAGAGTTTCACAGTAAAAAGTAAAAAAAATAATTATTTTCATTTATAAAAAAATCAATCAATTTAAGTCAACATTTATTTGAAAAAAAACATCAGTTATTTTTCGGTCATTACATTCGAATTCAAGGGAAGTAACTTTCCCGCAAGTTTATTTTGGTGCATGTTATTTTTTCTCTCTAGAAAATACTACATTTTACTTGTTTTGTCAGCTGTATATCCACACAGAAGGTATATTATTTAGCTTGTCACACTTATAAAATAGAAATATATTATTGATCTAGTGGTGATAATTCCTACGACGTTTTTTTCGGTCAATTTGTGTTTGAAGTTTATGATCATGATATTGATAATCTAAACTGAAAGTTGAAATTTTATTGTAAAGGTTTAGCATCATTATCATTGCCATTTCAGATTTTGGAGTCATATTTGTTAATTGTAATGTTGTGTTAATAAACTATGTTATTGATAATAATTTCTTTAAGTATTACTCTGTGAGACTCTGTGATTAATTTAGCTTAGTCCTAAATATAAGACCCTTCATAACTATTTTATCATACGGACGTTCTTCTGTTATGCAGGGTCTTAACGGATTGCTTCAAAAACGCATAGCAAAATATTTTTTTCAAAAAGTAAATGAATGTGGGTCAAATTAGCACCAATCGATAGATAAAAGTTTACTTTAATTCTTTCCATAAAGCAAAAGATAAAAATCAGTTTTTTCCCATATGAAAACACCAATTACTTTTCCTGCTATCCAGGATTGTCGCCGCTTGCCTCCATTTTGAACTGAATTCGTGTCGGTAAATAAAGTTTCGAATCGCTTACAGTTTACTTAAACGAATTTTAATCTCTCAAGAGTAGTCGTTCTTACTGTCAACAGTCACAAGTATGCACGGAACGGTCCGGATACTGGCTTTTATACTGTACCTAATATATTCGTTCAAAATCATTTCTTACAAATGGCGTGACCAAATTTAAATTCGGATTGCTTTGGCTATTATTGCACGATTATTGTGACAAACTGAAAGTATCGTTAATAAAGGATTTTAAATGGATTTTTCGACTGTCTAAGGTTAGCATTTGAAATTATTTTACTTTCATCATGTGTATTTTTCGTTTATCTTTCTATTGGTGTATCGTTTTATTGCAAATTTTTCGAATTAAAACGAGTAGAACGTTCAGACCTGATTCGATGTCTGTACACTAAAATTTTTGCTATGCGTTTTTTAAGCTATCCGTTAAGACCCTACGTAACAGAGAAATGTCAAAATGATAAAAAAGTTACGTAGGGTCTTATATTTAGGACTAAATTTAGCTCTGCGCCTCTGAAGCATCAAATTCACAACAGACGCACCACATCTCGGTATAAGCATCTTCGGAATGCATGAAAATTGGTGTAGTATCTATTGCAATGTATCAGTTATTGAGCGTCCATAGTTTAAACTATAAGAAGCAGTTTGAAAGGTTGAATACAAAAACATATATCATAATCATTAACATATTGCTGTGTTTTGATTTCGATTTTGTTCAGTTTAGATTAGGGTCATGTTTAAAACCTGTACTGTTCAGTCTACAACAAAATGTATTCGGCTGAAGAGAAATTCTACTTTTCATGAGATCATGTTTGTTACATGTTCTAAATAGCTGTGGAGTTTGTTCAAACATATGTCTGTATTCTATGATCTTTGTACTACTTTAGAACTGTGATGTATTTGATGACATTTGTTTTAACTTTAACATCCGTGATCTAAGACATAAGTTCACATTACGGCCATTGTAGTTCTAAAAGTTCTATAAAGGTGGACCGCTTCTCATATCGATTTTTTGACTGGAGTGAAGATGATAACCGAGATAGCCGCGGTCGTGGCGTAGTGGTTAGCATGTCTGACTTCAAATCCGGAGATAGCGGGTTTGAGCCCAGTCGCGGTAGGTCATACCCTATACATGAGTTGTTGGCCTCGTGATAGGGTAAGTTAGTACTGGTGATAGAAAAGTGTCCAGGAAACCTATAGTAGGAAGAGCTGGCATTTGTATATATGACCTAAATATGTGTTGAATACGACGCTAAACTCAATTTAAAGAAAAGGTAACTGAGATCAATTACCGTACCATACCATCTATTTAATCTATTAATACCCTTTTTTTATGCCAGAAAGAATTTCGGTCATATTATGTTATACCCCTGGCGTCCGTTCGTTCGCAATTTGGTTTCCGGAGCATAACTTAAGTTCCACTTGGCCCACAATATTCAAACTTCATAGGATGATTGTCCATATCGGGTAGAAGACCCCTATTGATTTTGGGGTCACAAGGTAAAAAAAAAAACACTTTCAGGCATATAATGCTCCGCCTAGCGGTGCTCTTGTTTATATTTATTCTTTGAAACACCCTAGTTTGGATTTTTTACTCCTTTTTTTACTCTCAGTTTGATAAAATGTAAAGCCTACCAGGGAATATACGGTAATTAAGACTTGCCAGTCATCCAGACCACAGCAATGCAGTAAAGTTCCCAGAACTTAAACATTACTGGGCAGAAGTTGCAAAAATGCATCTTCAGATCATGGCAAGACTACGAAAGTATTGTTCAACTCTTCAAGTCAATGTTCAATTGAGTGTTCTACATAGATAATTAACATTTTTGTGTCTAAGATAGAATGTATCAATTTAGATAAGGACTCATTGTTTTTCTCTGGGACTCATTCATTGTTGTCAAATATATGAGTCCTAAGGACTCATGAAAAAAAATCTGTATTTATTCTCAACAAATTTCTTCCATGATTATATTTCAGAAGTTACAGAGCAAGAAATTGTTGACTCTTGATAATGGCTGGTTTTAATTTTGGCACGCCCTCAACTACCAGTTCATCTGGAGGTAAATCATTAAAATCATTATTGTTCAAATACAGCTGTGACACCTAAACCTTCTAGCTCGACTATCTGGCTGATTACAGACAAAATGATAAATAAATGATGAATATGTGTAATCGTGTCAATTTTAAGTTAAAAACTCAGACTGATATGTTATTATTGTATTTCAAGATCCAGTGATAAGTTTTGGCTATAAAATAAAGCTGATAGAATTTTATGATATCACTTAAAAAGTCAATTATGCTAAAAAAATAATTGAGACTTATTGTGATTTAGATCCTTGGTATTTCACTATTTGTTATATCTGGATTTTTAATGATGTCTCATGTTGTTATGTTTCACCAGTTGACAGAATTTCTCAACGTGGTGACTTTGAAATTTATTCATTTTCTTCATGTTTTTTTTTAACTTTGAAAGCTGATTAATAAAAAACATGTCATCAATACTTTGATAATTATGTAAAGCTACAGTCCCATAAACATAAAAAATAACCGTGAGGGCACCATACAGGCGCCGTGCGATCAAGCTCCGCAAGGACCCGTACGAACTCTTGCGTACCCCTACGGACTGTTACATTTTACCAGGGTCTGTGAGATGAGCCGTGGTTACACGTATCAGTTTCAAAGTCAAACCGTGAACAAAATAGTGGCCGAGTATGGATAAAACTTGCATACCTTCAGCTACAGCTCCCTTCGGGTGTGTTGTTTTGTAAAATGTGCGTACCGTCACCTTGATATGTAAGGCTTCCCACGGCCTATGGCTGTCTGCACGTACGGGTCCGTAACAAGCCACGATTTTATGGGACTGAGGCATTAGATTTATAAAAATATATCATCAATACTTTAATAATTATGTAACATTGCATTTATCTCTACAATATTTTAATTTGCCAGCATTATTTATGCTAATTTTTATTTCCATATATCATAGACTTAAGGTTTTATAAATTGTGTTTTTATTAACAGGGATGTTTGGTAGTGGTACAGCTGGCTCAACATCAGGGTTTGCATTTGGTACATCTACTCCTGCTGCTTCTGGCCAGCCATCTGGATTTTCTTTTGGTTTGTCTTACTTTTTTATAGTTTTAACTTGATTATCCCAAAAAGTTGAGAGATTTAATTGAAGTTTGAACTCTCTTTTTCATTGGTATTAAAAATAGTTGACATTACGCTAGACCTCCTATTTCTAAATAGTCATAATACCTTTACTAATGAAAGGATAAGGCATATACTTAAACACACATAGTTGCATGTCTTTGAAAACAGAGGATTACTTTCAATTTGTTGATCAAATTACACACAATTTTAAGAGCATGGTTAGAGTAGCCTTAGCGTAATGTCAATTAAACTATTGCCATTGGACATATAAATGTTGAAGTTTAGTAACCACAGCATAATATTTTCAACATACTTTTGAAACCTTAACTATGATAAGATGAAAAATTTTAATGACTTTTGGCTATTCATGTCATAGTTTTTCAAACTTAACTTCGTTTGAGACAATAAGTGTAAATTGAATGAGCTAAAATATATGAAATGCAAATTTCTTGTAGTGAAAGTATGTATATCACTATATGGTTGGCTGTTTAAAATTACAATCAGGCTACAACAAGTTGATCATGTGTTCTACGGATTTTTCTGGAAAAGAAATGGGGCAAGCGAGCGAAGAAAAAAAAAGTATTCATTTGCTTTATATAGCAGTTTGACCAAATTTTTTATGAGTGAGCGAGGAAATAAAAATATTTTTTAAATTGTCAAAATTAAGGTGCAAGCCAATCTAAAGAACATAGGATCAATTTGTTGTGGTCTTAGTTTTTGTTTTTATTGTTTACAGGTGCTGGTAGTAGTACTCCAGTAGCTACTAACCCAGCTACTGGATTTGGTCTTGGAACACCTGGTGCTGCACCGGCATCTACAGCAACTGGTGCTGGTTTTAGTTTCACTAAACCTGCAGGAACAGGTAGGAATCTTGATAAACTCCATTGACCTAACTGGGATCAATCCCAGGAAACTTTGAGTGTGAAACTGACACTCTACCATGTTTAAATCACAGGCGATCTTTATCTATGGCTCTTATACATATATAGTGAGAAAGGTATGCAACTCTTTCAGACAAAAATCACCCTAACTTATTATTGTCTTCATTTACTCTTTAAATATCACTAATACACACAAAAACTGTTACACAATCGAAAACATAATGATTAATCTACATAAAAATTAGCTTACATGCATCAAATAGTGTCAAATAGTATTTTAATACAACCAACATGCGCCGAGAGTCACATCACTGTCGAGTTTATAAAGTCGCAAATTGTTGGTTGTATAAAAAGAATATTTAACTAAGTATATAATTAATAAAGTATACAATTTTTTCCACATAGGAACACCAGGATTTGGTGGGTTTGGTAACCCAGCTGGTACCACTCCAAGCACTGCCTCTAGTACCTCAGGGTTTGGAGGTTTTGGTACCACACCAGGAGCTACAACTACATCTGCCACACCTGGTTTCTCTGGGTTTGGGGCCCCTGCTGGAACCCCTGCTAGTACTGCTACAGGATTTCCAGGTTTTGGAGCCCCTGCTGGAACCCCTTCTACTACTGCTACAGCTACCCCAGGATTCACAGGTTTTGGGGCTACACAAGGGACTGCTGCTCCTGCCCCAGGGGCTCCTGTCTCTACTCCTGGTTTCTCATTTGGTGCTGCAAAATCCACTGCACCAACAGGTATGTATGTTCTGATATTCCTTTTATGAAATTAATCACAGTCAAACAGCTATTTATATTATTACCAATACTCAAAATGATTCAGAGCTGTAGACTTTCTCTGGTATAGTATTTGATGAATTGGGGGTCACAGATAAGTAAGTTTGTTGCAATGTTTAGGTAACTAACAAGTCCTGAGTGCAGATTTGTTGATTCACTCACATGTTTTCAATTTATATTTAATTTGATTATGAATATTAACTTGCAATAAAACCAAGTTTTTTTTTTCATTTTAAACATTATGTTGCAAATATGTTTTATCCAAAACAGATATGCAGCAAAATTAAAACTAACATGAAAATGTCAGCAGACACTATAAGACTTCAGCTATGATAAGAAGTGTAAGCCTCAGAATGTAGATAGAAATAGAAAGTTTTAACTTAAGAAAAATTGTCGTTTTAATATCTCTTTTCACAGTCTATTTATGACTAATCAAACTGAAATTAGCCTGAAAATTATTGCAAATACATTTCGACCCACCAGAATAGTAAGGTCGTAACTACAAAAATGTGTTTTTGAGAAAACAAGAAAAAACTGTGTAAAATTTTCAAATGACTATTTTCTGTTAAAACCTGACATATTTTCAAGAATTTGGTTCTTACTCTTTCAATTAAACATGCCATGAGTAACTTATTATGTATCAATTATTGTGTACCGTAAATGTACAAAATCTACTAAAAACTTAAAAAATACTTTTAAAGACTGACGTTTTGTACATGTTTTGTGTGGCTAAAAGGTAGTAACTGTATGTCTGAAAGGTTGTAACTGTCACTTACGACCTTTTACCAACAGTGTTATGCATTTGTTTTTCCAATAAAAAGTTGTATGTGATTTAAAATGTTAAAATTATAAATGCAATGATACTATTATTATAATGCTAATTATGTGTCGTAATAAAAATGCTCTTTATACTGACTTATTTTGAGTCAATATACAGTAAAAGTTCATTCTCTCGAACACCACCAGCTCGAATTAATTGCCTGAGTCGAACACATTGTCTGGCACCGATCAATTTCCCTTCTATATCTATATAAAACAACCTCTTCTGAGTCGAACAGGACAGGGTCGAACTCTCGAACCAATATCACGGTCCCGTGGTTAACAAATACACTATTATTCTATTGTCTCTCTCGAACAATAGATTTTCACACATCAGCGATAAAGGGCTGAAAGTAGGTATTGTTTGTGACGCGTGATAATAACACGGCGTGAAAATCGCTCAACCTTAAATTTGTTAATTGAATTTAAGTGTCAAAACTTTTTGTTGTGTGATCACATTGTCACACTAAAATGGTTAACAATAGAATTGTTTGCAGATTGCACATTATTGATGGACACAAGTTATAAAGTGGCATGGTATGATTAAAAATCAAGAATAAAACGAGTAACTAAGGCCTCGCTAAAACAAATGAATTAGCGCGTATACAGCTTGTATGTTTGTTTTAATTGATAAAATAAGGATTTGATAAATAGAGACTTCCACAAACGTTGTTCTAAACAATCAACTATATAGGACTTTTTAAATGTGCTTAATTATGATTACTGACCTTAACTTGTCAGAAAACGTGAAGTGTGCTATTGATGTTTAAGCATACATTGTATTATCGTACTGTTTGTATTGTGTTATTATGCTTTTTTTATGTTTCGAGGTAAAATAAAATTACGTAAACAATATTTGAGTTAGTTTTTATTATTTTATTTCACTTTTATATTCTTTATTTACAGAATAACTTTGTAATATACAAGCTCTTAATACAACAACAAGAAATAAAAGAGATGAGTAGAATCTAGTACACAACAAGTGTATCACAACGAACCATTCTTAATGAAACACGGACGTTCATCTCATATACTACTACTCACCTAAACATAATAATGTTCATAAATGTATAACTAACGAACAACAAATAAGTTATAAGCAAATTGATTTGCAGTTTGTATTGATTACGTTCACAATCGTGAACGAACCGTGTGTTTGCGTTTTATATTAAACCAAGGCAGATAACAAATAAAAACAATTTTAAAACAAAGGGAAGTAATAACGTCGAACTCAGACGAATGTCAGCCAGGTCGAACACCTGCCTGGCTCGAATTTTTTTCCACGTCCCTTCGAGTTCGAGCCAGCGAACTTTTACTGTAGCATCAAAAAGATTTACATGAACATCAATAATAAGCAAATCACAGATACGACCTTCTTTTATGGACCAATTGGAGGGTGTTTTACTTACGACCTTTTTTTATTTTATGTTTTGGTCAACATATTGCATTGCGAATAAATTGAAGTAAATATTATCAGATGGGCCTTTACTTACAGATTCCAAATATATATGGGTCATATAAGGTCGTAAGTAGCACTTATGACCTTACTATTCTGGAGGGTCGATTTAGTACATTGTAACTATACCCTGAGTCATGTTTTTAATATAGGGGAAAGGTCTCTGTACACACCCATTGTAACTCTGTAAATAACTCTGAAAACTGGAATCCTCTGAATTGTAAACTTTTTAGCTGATCAAGATAAAATTCTGTTCTCACTGTATCTTGGATCAGCGCCTATTAATAGATTTTACACTTCCGGATTAGAAATTAATTGTATAAGTTTCAGTTATGTATGATATGCTGCTTTTACTCATTGTAATACACTGATAAATGTTTTGTTTGAGACAGGAAGTTTCAAATTTGCCCTGTAGTTGTTGATGTGATAAATGTAATGTATTTATATTACATGTCCCTGTATGTTTTAATGTATTTATATTACATGTACCTGTATGTTTTAATGTATTTATATTACATGTACCTGTATGTTTTAATGTATATATATTACATGTACCTGTATGTTTTAATGTATATATATTACATGTACCTGTATGTTTTAATGTATTTATATTACATGTACCTGTATGTTTTAATGTATATATATTACATGTACCTGTATGTTTTAATGTATATATATTACATGTACCTGTATGTTTTAATGTATATATATTACATGTACCTGTATGTTTTAATGTATTTATATTACATGTACCTGTATGTTTTAATGTATGTATATTACATGTACCTGTATGTTTTAATGTATATATATTACATGTACCTGTATGTTTTAATGTATATATATTACATGTACCTGTATGTTTTAATGTATTTATATTACATGTACCTGTATGTTTTAATGTATTAATATTACATGTACCTGTATGTTTTAATGTATTAATATTACATGCTTGTATGTTTTAATGAATGTATATTACATGTACCTGTATGTTTTAATGTATATATATTACATGTACCTGTATGTTTTAATGTATTTATATTCTAGGTTTTACGTTACCTACACAACAAACACCTGCTAGTGGTAGTTTTGCTCTTGGTACAACACCAGCATCTACTCCTGGGGGTAGTTCTCTATCTGGACTGTTAGGTTAGTTTTGTTTATATATTTTTTTTTATGTTTTACTCAAATTATCAACAGTAGTTTATGTAACGCAGCAGGGGGATTTTGTTTTCTTGGCCAATTACCTACTTAGTTTCTTTTACATAATTCATTGCAACCAACAATCTCCGTAAACACATATCCTGTAGAGTGTTGTCGTACAGGATCTCTACTTTCTCTGTGAGAGGTCACGTTGAGGCGAACTTTGTGTCGACCAATCAATGCGTAGCTTTCATCTAGACGAAAAACACTATTAATCACATTTTGATTTCTATTTTTAGACCAAGTTTTGCTTGCTAATTTAACCGCGGCAATATTCACAGTCTGCGATTGGGCGGCTCATTTCAAATTGCGTGACGTAGACGATGTAAACAAGTTACGTATCATAACAATTTCGTCATGAATATTATGATGAGAAAAGGTCGCCTGAACGTGACCTTCGTTTGGAAAAGGCCAGATCTAAATTAGCGAGTATGCGAGCGAAATTTTTTTAGATCAGGTTTTAATCAGATTGTGCAACCAAGTACATTCGGGAAAGTTTAAGACTGCTCCTGAAGTTCAGTAGCCCTTTTCACAAAATTTGTATGTCAATTTCATAAGTTTCACAATTCAAAGTAAGAAGGATAATAAATGTAAATATGATAAAAATGATTATGTTTTTGGTTTCCTGACCGACCCTGGTTTTACTGCTGACTTATTAGTCAAATTAATTTTTAGTCAAACATATAAAGAATGAAGTAAAAATTCAGCAAAAAAAAAGGACTTCAACTGCTACAGATTTAATATTGCTTACTCATGGACAAAGCAGAATTAAAAAAATGCCTACCTACTGACCCTATTTTGGGACATGTAACTGTAAACAGATCTCTATGCCTTATTGTAATGAGTGTCAAAGTTTTCAGTATTGACACTGATTTCAGTAATTTGAGAATAAATTAATCTATGAAATCCTTATCCTTTAGTGTTTTATGGTAGGTTTTTAGTATTTTTAAAACTTTTAACTTCCACCAATGCAACTGTATGATAATATTTGGTATACATTTTGTATATTGTAGGTCAACCAACATCTACACCAGCTAGTGGCTTACTGGCATCATTAGCATCATCTGTTGCTTCTACAGCAGCTCCTGGATTAGGTTTGTATAATTTAGATAATGTATACTGACAGACTTATGAAACGCATCACTGAAATACATATTTTGATTTGTACACTATTGTGTAAGATTTGATCATAATAATGACAAACAAACTCTGTACTTAACAAAACATGAAATTTTCATGGCAATGACAAATTGTTTGATAAAATATTACTTTATTTATAAGGTATTTTTCTTTATACTTAACTCTTTAAGGAATATACCTGAAGGAATGGGTGATGTGTTTTTGAAGTCTTTTAGTATAGTTTTATTACTATGAAACTTTGCCAAAATGCTAATGATAGTATGATAAGTGACAGAAAATGATCAAACTTTCAAATGAAATACTTAAAAGTACTTGAAACTGTAAATCATAGCTACTACTAGCCTAAAAGTGAATATACAGTTAATCTTGCATAAGCGACCACGTCTCCTAAACGACCATTTGCACTAAGCGGCCACTCTGAGTTCCCACCAACCAATTTTACTATTTAAATCTTTGTCTTAAGCGACTTTTGTCTAACGCGACCAGCGACCGCTCATTTTGGTTGAAACTGACTGACTTATTTGTGTTAAACGACCGGGTCAAATAAATCTAATTTGGCAAAAATCGTTAAAAATCGGTAATCAAAAATATACGTCGCCTCAATGTCTATCACCTAAACTCGTATGTCAGGCTCTAAAAATCAATAATTAACAGTCATAAATACTGTAAGATAAGGGGGTAGTGGGAACAATCAACAAAGTGACACTAATACTATCCAATTATAATGTAATTACATAATACACATTGAACAATTAGTCCCGTATCGGGGTCAATTAAAACATCCGTTCTGACTGTTCTATCACCGTAGAGAGTAATCATTTTCCAAAACATTTCTAGAGACTGCTAATTTGACTTTTTATACGTGCATAGAACGTGTAAAATAATATTTATTTAAAAATACGAACACAGAAACAATTTGTTTATTTAAACAAAGAAAGGTCAATATTGAGGACATTAAAAACACGTTTTCCGAAAATAGCATCACGTTCTACTTTCAATTTTAACAAGGCCAACAGTTTTACGCATGAATATTGCAGCGCTTGTTAGAACAACGAAGTAGCTTGTGTGTTGACGATTATCATAACTAATTATCATTAATTGTTTAAATTTCACTGTTTCAAATGTAACAACCTTTACTCTGATGACCTAAATATATTGATTGTTATAATGGCGAAAATTCCGGAAAATGCCCGGATTTTAACATGTACGTAAACAAACACGACTGTTTCGCAGTTTTACTTAATTAAATATATAATTGCAATTTGAACCTGAATTTAGGATGTTAAGAAGAAAGAAAATCTATATTCCCATCATTTGTATGTATTTGACGACATTTGAATGAAATTCCATCAGTCAAAATCGTCCCGTTGACAGATTAATGTTCTACGAAAATGACGAATTTTAGAATATCAGGACGGTTTCAACGTCGTAATCAACATTTGTCTTAAGAGACCATTGTCTTAAACGACCGCTTTTTGTCTCTCCCTTGGATGGTCGCTTAACACAAGATCCACTGTACTCATCAAAAGTTGACATTTTTTGAGCCCCTTGTATGTACAGTGTGTATGACCCGACTCTATCTTTTAGATGGACTGACTCATTTTGAACCCAGGTTTGTTATTTTCAACATTGATTTGGGCATGTCATTGATTTTTGAACTTTTTGTGAGAAAAAACCCTAAAAATCACAGGTCTTGCTGGCCTACCAGCACATTATATTTATGATTTGAATTGCAATATGTTATATGGGTTTGCTGATTGCCTTTAGGTATAGTTATTTTTTCTCAACTGTCAAAACATGAATAATTTCACAGTAACTAAATATGTTCTTTGATTAACATACCTGATACTGTGATAGTGTATATTAAATTACCGTGAAACTATTCAAACTTTGACAGTTGAGAAAAATGGACTATATCTACTTGAGTTCATGTTTGTTTCCCCTTTGCTTGGTACATTTCACTGAAATATAGATATATTAACATAATTGTAAATATTTCTAATTACAAGGTGGTACCCCTCAGACAACTACATCATTATTTGGTATGAAAACAACAGCTTCAACATCTACCACACCAGGTTAGACTTGTTCCTGTATTTATATACACTGCCCTCCAAAAACTCCTTCATACATTCACAACTTACATTGTACTAAATAGAATTTCTAGAGTTGTACAGCAATTATTTGTTAAACGACTTAAATTTTGCTTTTTGAAATCAGTTAATTTTTTTCCTATGATTATGAAATACAAAAATATCTCAAACTTGACATTGGCTCATTGAGATACATTGACCATAAATTCGTAGGAATACTTATTCATCATCACCTCCTTCACCTTACTCTAAAGGCCCATAACCGTGGCTCCACTTTTTAGGAGTTATGCCCCTTTTTTACTTAGAAGCATCTAAAATCAGGTTAAAGTTTTTAAAAATTTAAATAACTTCAATACTGTCAAAGATATTCAACTCAAACTTGGAATACTTATTTATCATCACTACCTCCACCTTACTCTAAAGGCCCATAACTGTGGCTCCACTATTTTAGGAGTTATGCCCCTTTTTTACTTAGAAACATCTAAAGTCAGGTGAAAGTTTTTTTTACAAACTTCAATACTATCAAAGATATTCAACTCAAACTTGGAATACCTATTCAACATTACTACTTCCTCCTTACTATTAAAACCCATTCACTGATTAACTGAGAAAGTTGAGCATGCTGTCTCCTCTGACAGATCTTGTTGTTCTTGTATTTTAGGTCTTGGACTCACAATGACTGGTACAGGGTTAAAACTTGGAGCTACTACAAGCCAGACAGCACCTACAGGTGTGGCACCCAGCAGTTTAGCACCGGCTTTAGGGTTTGGTGGCACTTCAACCACTAGCGCTCCAGCTGTTGGGTTTGGTTTAACTGGTACATCTTTAGCTGCTTCTAGTGCCCCTGGATTTGGTTCATTAAGGTAAGGAATGTATTTAAATAAAAATGTTTAAGAGTTTATTTAATAATTTACCGGTAAAAAGATGTTTTAGAATTTGAAGCATTCCACAGAGTTAAAATTAGTGAGTTTTAATTTAGAATTATCTTGGATTCCATAAGTAATGTAGTGCTATAAACAATACATGTTACAGGTTTGATTCTTACAGTGACCCGGGATTCCAAGGATCCTGCAAACATGGGAGAAATCCCAGTGATTCTTGAATGAGTATTCTGTTTAGAACCCTAAAACAATTGCCCTGTTCTTATGTGAATTTGCCATGAATTGTTAATCACAATATTTAACTGCAAGTCCGTATCCAATGTATTTTTTTATTGGAGGTATCCCTAGCATAAAAGGGGAATTCCCAAGTAACTGATTTAATAGGGATTACTTTAGAGATTTTGGATTAACTCAGTTTGTACCAAACATAGTGTTACTGCTTTTTCATAGTTGTATCATAGTAATAGACAATACAAATTACTCTTTTTGATAATTGATGTTTGTTATGACTGTTTGATGTATATCTGTTTTCATGTAAAATATACTGTAGTTCACAATTATGGACTGGTACCAGGATTTATAGACTCTGCTTTACAAGGGAGCTTTTCATTGGTCGATTAATGGACCCTGTGACCAACCAGTGTGCCATGAATTTGCAGTCTAGAATGTTTTGCAAATTGACAACAGAGTTGTGTTTGCATAAAATTAAAAGTGATATAAATGCCATTCTACAAAGAGCTTGCAGTCTCAGTAAGGTGGTAAATGAGACGTAAATGGAACTTATTTGTTGGACTACATTTTGCAGGTTTAGCGCAAAACAGTAGTAATTCACTCATTTCTTGTATTGAGTTACAACCATTTTCTGCTATACCCACTATGTTGAGGTTATATGGGTATTTTGCAATGATAACATTTGTTACAGAAGCACAAGGAATAATGGTGAAGATATTGCCTTGTAGTGTAAAACACAAGAGGACAACCAGAGCAAGATCCAAGTCTCATCGAGTTGCTGATGGTGACTTCAATGCCTTCCAACCGATTTCAGGGTTTTTAGTCCCTTCCCACTTACATCTCTGCTAATTAAAAAAATCCCCAAAGCACCAGAACTTCAACCCCAGGAAATAAAGCGCTGTACAGTAGTTGTAGTCCTTTAACAATCATCAGCCTAAAACAAAAACTATTAAATGTATTTATTTTCACATAGTACTGCTACGTCAAAGCCAGCTACAACAACAGCTGTTCCTAGTCAACAGTTAAACTACAAACAACTTGAAGAACAAATCAATAAATGGACCACAGATTTAGAAGAACAGGAAAGACAATTCTTATCCCAAGCTACACAAGTTAATGCCTGGGATAGGTTATTGGTGGATAATGGTGAAAAGGTATGTTTTGTATCTAAATTTTCACAATGTTTTACTGTGAACATTGATATCATTTCATGGTTTGGTACTTGCTTAAGAACATGGGGAGCTTGCATACCTGTGTGGTTAAGCAACATTCAACAGGTGATCATTGGATAGCCAGCTCCGTGTTAGTTTAAGTCACATCCAATACATATCTTGTCGTTTTATTGTGTGTGTAAATGTACCCTTCTAGCTGGGAGGATACTCAAATGTTTAATCTTAGTTGTATGAACTAGTTTCACAATTGAGCTAAAATAAAAAAGTTTGAACTGAACTAAGATCATAGTGTTTTTGCTAAAAATGAATTTTCAGGAGCTATTAACTAGCAGGAGCAGTGGTCAAGTGGTAGGATATGTGCTGAGGGATAAAGAGGTTCCTGGTATGAATCCCACTAGGGGCACTGCTAATTTTCCTTGAGCAAGAAATTTACCTACAGTTTTTCCACTCCACCCAGGTACAAATGGTAACTGTGAGGAATCACCTGCCTAAAGGTGATGTCAATGATCAGGGGTTATCCTACAAATTGTTGACTGAACATGTTATGATGTATAGGGAAGCAGAATTCAAACTGTACTTTAACTGTTAGAACTGAAATATTGTTGAATGCAGGGACTTCCAGCAGCAGTTCTGATGGGATTCATTTGCAAAACAAAAGCCTTAAGAATCAAACTAGATGCTGGTGGCAACTAACTAACCATCAATTTTATAGAATGTTGATATATTTACAGATCACACAGCTAAACAATGATAAAGAACGTGTGAAGATAGATCAGAATAAATTGGAACAAGAATTAGATTTTATAAAATCTCAACAAAGAGAGCTAGAAGATTTACTTATACCAATGGAAAAATCATTAGATCAATTACCTAACTCTAGTTTTCAACAACATGCAGATCTGGAGAGAGATAACACGTATGTTTACATTGTACACTAATTTGTCAGTGTTTGATCTATTAGTCTTAGAAAGCTTATGGTTTTGACTTTACAAAATTTCTTCAGACAGAACTCTGGTTGCAATGACAACCAAAGCAAAAAAAATAAGTTCTTGTCTCAAACCACAAGGCATGGAGCCAAGATATTTGGGATGTAGCATCATGACATCTAGTAGGCCTCTACAAAAAATCACATTTTTCCCCTATCATTAGTGTTAAAATTGGTCCTACCCCAAGGGTCATTGGATTTTGCATTGATTTATACATGTATAGGAAAATTTGAGAACTTGTCTGAAAATTTGAAAATGTTCTTGTCTGTAAACAACAAGGGATAAAGCTTAGATATTTGTTGCATAGCAGTATTTTGTGAAAGTCTACTAAGTAAAGTCTAAGTTTATTCAAATTATACTGCATGGGTCAAAATTGGCCACACCCAGTTGGTCTTTTGATTTAAGTAGAACTATATATAAAAAGTGGAAAAAAAATCTCCTTGAACTGAAAGGCTTACACTTCACTGGTATTTAGTGCGTAGTATTGTGTAGGAAGACTCCAAATGTTGGCCCTGGGTTCAAAATTGGCCCCGCTCCAGGAGTCCTCAAAGTGATGAAATAGTAAGATTCAGTATTTTGGCAAATTTGAGCCCTCCATTCCTGATTTAATACATATATGTTTAATGTTGATACTATTTCAGATACCAGCTGGCTGATATTATAGATGCTCAGTTAAAACGTATGGTACAAGATTTAAAGGAGATTATAGATCATCTTAATTCATCCAACAATACACAAGATACCAATGATCCTGTATGTACCCTGATTTCATTTATATATATGATTTATGTACAACTGATTAATTATTCCAGAACTCATGAAATTACAGGAAGGCAGAAAAAAGGATGGGGCACATCACTAGGGTTGTTGTCTCTAAGTAAATATTTATACACCCGCTTCGAAGAAGAGGGGGGTATACTGTTTTACCCTTGTTTCTTCTTGTATGAGGAGAAAAAGGCGGGATGCGGTGCATTGCCCTGCTTTTCTGCTTTAGAATGATCAATGTAACTGTTTAATCAAACTGTCTACTGAAATCCTCTTACCACTGAATCAAGAAAGCAGTGGTCAATGACTGGGGAAAGTTCATGCTTAGCACTGGGTAAAATATGGGTCATGTAATCTTTGCCTCTGTGGATGGTGATTGCCTTAATATGAGGTTAATAGATTGGTGCACCGTAGAACCTTGTTTTAACCTCCAGTGAAAATATTTTTGCCTGTGTCTGTTCCAAGACAGAAACCATGTTAAGTTTTTGGGTTTTTTTGCTATTTGTTTGTGGTGTTCCTTTAATAACAAGAGTTATATACATGGGTGTGATATTAACATCTGGTTCACCAATTCAAGATGTTGGGGTCTGAGA
This sequence comes from Mactra quadrangularis, assembly GCA_025267735.1. Taxonomy (NCBI): domain Eukaryota; kingdom Metazoa; phylum Mollusca; class Bivalvia; order Venerida; family Mactridae; genus Mactra; species Mactra quadrangularis. The sequence continues at coordinate 18,067,019 of CM046304.1, forward strand.
AAATCATTTTCTGCAGATGTAAAAGTTGCTGAAATATTGAAATTCAGTACTTTCAGGATTTTTGACATTTTTGAACTTTCATCCATGTCTGTATGCTTGACCTTTATTGTATGTGCTCATGTATTTCAGATTTTACAGATTACTATGATATTAAATGCACATATGGATTCTCTACAATGGATTGATACAAACACAGGTATATTAGACTTATACTTGTATTGTCCCCTATCTTTATCATTTAACTCTTTTAGCTACAACATTTTGTATCAACAGCTATAGATAAACTATGGCTGAATTTCAAATATTTGGGTTTTACTTGTGGTAGGAACTAACTTTTACCGTAACCATGAAAATATGTGTACACAAAAACATAGGAATTATTGTAAGTTTGGTGCTTTCCAGCAATAATGTGTAAAATACTTTGTTTTGTGCATGGATGGAAATAGCCATAAATTTTAGCTTTAAATTAGGTCTTAAAAGTTGTTTAGTTAGTATGATCTTGTTTTTTACCTCGACTGTTCGGAGAATAGTGGGGCTATCCTACTCAGCTGTGCGTCGGCGGTGGCATCGGCGTAACACTTCTTGGTTAAGTTTTTAGGTGCAACATTTTTGTTTCTTTTATATCTTTGCAAGTAATGGAGAGATTCACTTAAAACATTATTTGTGTTTACGGGGTTACTATTGGAGTTCAAATACCAACTTACATAACTCTTGGATGAATTTTGACTAAATTATGGCCCTTATATACTTAAAAATTTCTTGGTTAAGTTTTTTGGTGCAACATTTTATCTTTGCAACTACTGAAGAGAGTCACTTGAAACTTCACACATGTCTACGGGGTTACCATTGGAGGACAAATACCAAGTTACATAACTCAAGGATGAATTTGGACTGAATTATGGCCCTTTTATACTTAGTAATTTCTTGGTTAAGTTTTTAGGTGCAACATTTTATCTTTGCAACTACTGAAGGAATTTCTTGAAACTTCACACATATCTACAGGATTACTATTGGAGGTCAACTACCAAGCTGCATAACTCTAGATTGACTTTTGACTGGATTATGGCCCTTTTATACTTATAAATTTCTTGGTTAAGTTTTTTGGAGCAAAATTTTATCTTTGAAACTACTGAAGGGATTCACTTGAAACTTTACACATGTCTACGGGATTACTATTGGAGGTCAACTACCAAGCTACATAACTCTAGATTGACTTTTGACTGGATTATGGCCCTTTTATACTTATAAATTTCTTGGTTAAGTTTTTTGGTGCAACATTTTATCTTTGAAACTACTGAAGGGATTCACTTGAAACTTTACACATGTCTACGGGATGACTATTGGAGGTCAACTACCAAGCTACATAACTCTATCATGAATTTTGACTGGATTATGACCCTTTTATACTTAGAAATGTCTTGGTAAAGTTTTTTGGTGCAACATTTTATCTTTATTTGCAAACCATAATTGCCGTTGTTTACATGAATACCCTGAATAGTGGAGCGCGCTGTCTGTGGACTGCTCTTGTTATTTATTCAGACTGTATATGTATGATGAAAAATCTTATTACCGGGTAGTGTTAAATAAATTTTCTTTTAAATCAAGAGGTTTAGGGTTCTAATTTGATTAGGGGCTCTGCTAATTTCTTTGAGCTAGAAATGTACTTGCAATTGTTTCATCCCAACCAAGTGAAATTGGTACCAAAAGAAGTTCTCATACAAAATTGTATAGCCAGCAGTACATGTATGTAAAAGTAGAATTTTAACTCTTTATATCATTATTTACAGCATTACTTAATAGACGAGTTGAAGATATCAGTAAACAGATGGAAAGTCAAAGAAAGGATCAAGAAAGAAATTTTAGACTGGTTTATGATTGATACAACCTTACAGAAATAATTTGTAGACTGGTTTATAATTGATACAACCTTACAGAAATAATTTGTAGACTGGTTTATGGTCTAAATACCTAGTGAAACTGGTTTACGTTTGATCATACAGGAATTTTTTGTAACTATTAATCTTTAAAAAAACATTTTTATTTTAAGTGAAATATTAGCAAATGTTCATTTATAGATGTTTTGAAATATCAATTTAGGATGATGATTATTTGACTAAATATTGTGAATTCATTTAACTATACCCTCATGGCGCGGTTTTATAAAAGTTGAAAACTTTTTATCACAGTTTTTAGGATTTCATGTTGACATTCATGTATTACATTGAGTATTGAAATTTAAGGAAAGGAGTTGTATGTTATCAATCAGTTGTTGAATTTTTATGATTGACTTGTCTGACTCGCTCATTTATGTCTGCAGAAAAGTAAATATTTCCACTTCAGATGTCTACAGTCTATGAACAAGTAATAGTGTAGCTGAAAATAAACCATTATAGCAATAGTATTGCTAATACTTGATAATGTAGATATCTTAAAATTTTCATTATCAACTGTGAACTATTTTATCATCAATTGTATTTTATTACTTACGATATGTTTTTTTAATATCATGGTTCTTTTTGAGTACTGAACTTCTTGACAAGTGCATTTTGATCCTGGACAACATGATTATTTTATTTCACTAGTCTGTGGACAAAACTTGTAATTCCCTGTCCCTGATCTATCATGTTGTAACTTGTTTTGATTCATTAAAATTCATATTGAATACATTGAATATTTTGGTGTAAAATGTCTGTTTTCTTTTTTGATGTTTGTTCATCTGCTTAGAATTCAGTCACAGCCAGGCATCTTTCCAAAACAAGTAACACACCTTACATCTCCCCGTAACAGCCTGACATTACATGAAAGTTCTGGCGACTGTACGAGAAATGATTATTGTAGTAAAGGGGTCGATAGTGCAGTTCGTAGCGCGCCAGGATTTGAAATATTGTGTCCTGAAGGGGGTACGGGTTCGAATCCCACCAGGGGAGGTTATACCCTACCATGAAAATTTGACAATAATGTCAATTTTCCTTCTTTGATTAGATAATATGGAGAAGTTTCTGGCCTTGTAGAAGGGTAGGTGAGTACTGGTTATAGACAAGGGTCCTGGAAAGCTGGGTTAGGTGCGCTGGATGCCGTAAGATGACCGAAATTGTGTTGACACGGCATTAAACCTAATAAACTAAACTGGAAAGTAATAAGCATTAAGCCTGTTTCACATCAGCCGTGCGATTTTTTCGTCGTACGATTTTTACTGCGAACGAAATTGCAGACAAATCGCAGCCGCCACAGATGCATCAAACTTTCCGTGCAATCGTCGTACGGCGGTCGTACGACACTCTCACGAGCCGCAGAGTGTTCGTCGCACGTGTTTACACACGACTGCCGTGCGATAATCGCGAGGCTGTCGTACAAACACTAACGACTGTCGTAAGACTGTCGTGAGATTTCGAAAAGTTTTGTACGTCAATCGCACGACAAACGCAAACGTGTATGAGAGTCGTACGATATTCATGCGAACGCCTAATTCTTTAACCGACGTGCGACTGTCTCAAGAATGACGTACGGTTGTCTTTCGGCAGTCGCACGACTGTCTTGCGGGCTTCAAATATCCAAAAATCGCATAGAGATCACAAGACAAATAAACATGTTGAAAATTTGACTTGCGACGTCTACGACAATGCGATCACCTGAAAAAACCCATGACTGTCTTGCGGCGTTCGTACGAAGGTCTGCGATTTTTCAGAAAATGTTGTACGGCTGCCGCAAGCATGATGTGAAATAGGCTTTAGACTGTAAAACTGCCTTTGCTAAACTAAAGTTAGGTTTTTGTTTACCATGAATCAGTAGTTGTCCAAGATAACAGCCATTTAGCCAAGACTTAGTTAATATTTAACTGGGTTTAATTCCATGTAAATACAAGGTCAATTCATGGAGGCTAATATTCTAACCTAGCTCTAATGGACTGCCTTTAAACAGCACTCGCCTACTCTCACTCAAGGCAACTTCTCAATATACCTTGTTAATGAAGGAAGATTGAACTAGAACTGCCACCAGTGGCGAAAATACCCCCGCAACAGCAACATTTCAAGATAAAAGCAAGTCAACATTGTGGAAGTCAAAAAGGGTAAATGTTGTAAGAAGCATAAAAACCATAAAAAGAATAGGATGCAAATATCAAATTGGAAATAAACAGCAAATTACAGAGTAATTCACTATAGATTTATGAAAAAGCAAAATGAAGAAAGTTGTCATATGTCAAGTGATTTTTTACATGAAAATGAACACCATTTGGTCATTATGAATGTAAAGTGGAACAACAGACAAAGAGTGATCACATTAAAACTCATCATGAGTATGTTGTAACCAGATGAGCAAAATGTAGAATGTGTTTGTAATTTTTTGATAAATAAGTAAAAAATAAGGCAATTGTAAAAATGGTAGTCAGCAATGTACACAATTTAAATCAAACAATTAGTATTTTCAATATCTTGTATCAAGAATTTCACACATACCCCATAAGAAAGCTTAAATTACCGATCATTATTTTCACAGAAGTAAAGTTAAAATAATATCTAAAATCTCATGTAGCTATAACGAAATAAGATGTTTTCTTCACAACATTACAGAAAAAATCAAAGTGGCTATTAGTTGGTCCATTGAAATACATAAAAAAATAAATACATATAAAAATTTCATCAACAAGAATTTGTCAGCACAATTTTATCAAAATGAGGTGAGAAAAAAAAGATGTTTGCTGTACAAGATATTAGAAAATTCAACATGGCTGCCAGTCAGCCATTTTGAATTCCACTTAAGAAAATGCCAAGCACATTAACTTAAACAATTGCTAACTTTCTCAAAGTCTGTACAAAAATTATCAAATCATTTGCTTTTTGAAAAGAAAAACTCAGAATGGCTGCCAATCAGCAAAACCAAACAATACTTGAAGGAAAAAATGTTTATCATAAAATATAAGACGTAAAATCTTCATTATCTATTGAAGTAATAGTATCATCAATTGTTTTCGGCGTAATATGACCTTTTTGCATTAATAAGCCATAAAATCCAATTAATCAATCAATAAATCAATCAGACTTCAGCAAGAAGAAATTGGTAATGAAATAAGCTTACTATACAGTTATTTAAACAAAGTCAAAATGGCTGCCAGTCTGCCATAATGAATTTGTATCCAGAGTAAATCCATGTACAAGTCAACTACATCAATAAAGACTTAGGAGAGAAATTTGGATAAAATTGAGTAAAAAAACACATACATGTACTATACAGTAATTTAAATAAAAATTCAAGATGGCTGCCAGTCAGCCATATTGAATATAAATTGATGAAGAATAGTCATCCTGATCAACTGTAATAGTGAGACCTTGTATGCAATTTCTTTTCAAAATATGTATGGTAATAAGTCAATATAAGACTGTATTAATTTTGAAAAAAGGATGACAGCCAGTCCGCCATTTTGAATTGGAATTGAGTTAAAGTGTATGTACACATCAACTGTGAACGCCTGTGCAAAATTCTATCTAAATTAGTTAAGAAAAAAATCTGTTAAGAAATAAGCATACAGTAATTAAACGAAATTAAAAAGAATTCAAGATGGCCACAAGTTGGCCATTTTGAATTTGGAATTGATATAAAGTGTATGTACATATCAACTGTAAACGCCTGTGCAAAATTCTATAAAATAAAAAAATAAAAAATCTGTTGAGAAATAAGCATGCAGTTATTAAATTAAATTTAAAAAAATCAAGATGGCCGCAAGTCGGCCATTTTATATTGGAATTGATATAACATGCATATAAACATCAACTGTAAAGCCTGTGCAAATATAAGAAAAAAATCTATTGAGAAAAAAGCATACTATACAGTTATCAAATTAGATTTAAAATATATAACACCATTAAATATTTTAAACAAGTGAGATATGTTTCCATAGTTACATGAGTTTTGTATACACCATTAAATCATGGTATATAACAGCTTCTATTAAATACATTAAGAAATAAACATACTACAAATGTATTAATTTTTTGGGACAGACCACATATCCAACCAACCAACCAACCAACCAACCAACACCAACCAACCAACCAACCAACCAACCACCAGGGTGATTCCAGTATACCCCCGAAAACTTCGTTTGCGAGGGTATAATAATTGTCCAACCTTCATAGAAGACTACAACTGTCCCGGGTTTGTATTTGAGCCCATACCCAGTAAACTAGATTCCAATCCTGGCATGCAACCATGTGTGCTACGGACCTGGGTGGGTTAAAATGTAAAATAAAATAACAAAAATGTCAATGTTTAATAGTTTTACTTTTAAGTATCCAAGTACCCTCTTACATACTTCTAGCAAGTAATCAACATAATACAGTGTTATATTGTAGTGATTGAAGATCCAAAAACAGGACAAAATACAAACAATGACATGAAATTATACATTATAAATCATAATATCGTGACTGTATGATTCTATTAACTTTTGTAAAATTTGATTAGCAAATTGAGGGATTTTTAAAAAAAATCTCATCCAATATCATGAGTCTTAAATAAGAAGCTGTGTGCCCCTTGAAAACAATAACAAGAAATTTACAGTGTATATTTGGAGCATTGCATATACATATATATTTGAGACAAACAGTGAATACGGTGACCTCTTACACTGTTATTAGAAGTTCACAAAAGTGGTGCTGTATAAAGGCATATTTGCATTGCATTCATTATTGGACTTGCAGTGAAGAAAAGATAAAACAAATAAAATGGTATGAGCTAACAGAAAAAAATTGATTAGGAAGCAGAAAAGATAATTATAGTCTCGGTACTTTTAAATGTTACAGGCTACTCTAAAATCAGTTCTTGGGCCCTCAAGGTAGAAGAAATTGAAACTGATAAACTTCAAGCACTTGAAATCACTCATAGCTAGAATAAGTAAAGACGAACAATTTCAATAGTAAGTTAAATGAAAATATCAGAGAGAAATAATGCAACAACCTAGTGTGGATTAAAAGAATATATATTTCACATAGCTTTAAGTACAATCAATATCCTACCACATAAAAGTACATTATCCATTAAAAGTTGAACAAATAACAGCTTGATTGATACACAGTCTTGCCCCTATTAAAATTACCATTTGTGTCAAGTTAAACTTCAGCAAGTTCAAAGAAAATGTGAGGTAATTGTTTCAAGTAGACTGCAAGCAAAATTAACATAAGAAATTCAGTAAATTATTCTTTTAAACAAGTTCCAGGGGTGGTGAAATCTTAAAAGTGTTTACTTGTCCGTTCTTGCCAACTGGTAAAGTTACTAGTCCGTATGAACAATATAGAATAAAATTATTGAAAAATCCACTTGTCCATACTTGCCTTGGGATAACAAGGACATTTGATTTCGCAGGCCCTGAGTTCTTTTTGCTTTTGGGGCCCATATTAATCAAGGTATTATATAAAAATTTAGTCCTAAACCCTTCTGTGCTATATTGTTAAATTATCATTAGGTCTTTGATAATAAGCTACCCTGATGTCTATATTGGTTACAAAACAGCATTTAAGATAATCTCTTTCACATTGTATGTTGTAATATCTATGTACTAAGGCCACAACAAATTGATCATATGTTCTATGGATTTGCTTGCACCTTAATTTTGACGGTTTTTACAAAAAAATTATTTTAATTTCCTCACTCGCTCATAAAAATTTGGTATAACGGCTATATAAAGCAACTGAATTAAGATTTTTTTTTCTTCGCTCGCCGCATTTTTTTTCTAGAAAAATCTGTAGAACATATCATCAACTTGTTGTGGCCTTATCAGTATCATTTCAAAATATTGTTAATCCAATTACTTAACTACACAACATAAAACAGCATTTAAACTCTCTACATTTGTTTATACACCTTGGATAAAAATTAACAGTTGTTAGTTTACATTCATCGAAAACAACAGTGATACAATTCATAGACTTGTATTCAACTGGCACTTGAACGGTGGCATAGAGGTGACAAGGAGAAACATTTAAAATTTACTGTATGTGCGCACGCAGTAGCTATTACGTGCGCACGTAATAACGTTTACGTGGCCATGCCATAGCTGTATGTGCGCACACCCAACAAAATGGCCGCCAATTTCAGCAAGTCTCATTGGTCAATTATAACGTGGCCACGTAAACGTTATTGCGTGCGCACGTAATAGCTACTGCGTGGCCACGTAAACGTTATTGCATATCTCCATGTCACCTCCATGCCAACGTACACTTGTATACACTGGTACAACTCAAATTTTGTTCATAAAACTTTGATTCTATTCAAATCTTGATGCATACATTAATCCTGCTGATTTAAATACTTCACAATTTTAGATAATTCCCATACATATGTACGGATATCTATTTTTATCAATTGTAAGCACTGAAGTTCTGTAATGAGTATTTAAATCAGCAGGGTTAATATATGCCCCACTGACAGTTGAATAAAATTGAACAATAAGATATGATACATAACATTAGCTTTAATTGAATGCATTATATTTTTTTACTGTAAGAACAAGTTAGCACTTTTACTTCTGATGCACTTTTACAACAATAACATATCCAATCTTTTCATACAGCAAACATGATAATACAAAACAGGTCATACATAAACACATTGTCGGCATTCACAGTACTTTCTTCTGTTACACTCCATACGTACCGTGGGCAATTTGACTGGCAACAACTTGTTTTCAAGAATATGCTTGAGGCAGGGGAGACCAATCTTCTTCCAAAGAAATCACATGTTAAAATTAAATACTCTTCAATAACAATGACGTCATACTGGGATTTTCTTCACTTCCTTTAGAAAAATCACTCATGGAGGCAGCCATTTTGAATGGTAAACCAAAACTTATATAATATATAAAACTTAATTTCATTGGCTAGTTTTCCGCAGTGGTTTCCTTGTGGCAACTTCCTCATCATTAATTCATTATTACGAGATTTTCCTTACTAAATGGCCCATAGTACATAAGGCAGCATAGTGGAGTAATGTACCATGGGATAACCGACGATGACATAAACAGTAACAAAGACACACTCTGTTTATTAACAAACAGACGGAAATCTTATCATTTATACTTTCATTTAGATTTTAATTGTGGTATAAATAAATTATGCAAAGCTTACATGTAAGTAAATTTATTTAAAACTGAGATTAAACTGGGCACAATAGCAAGGTGATCAGAGTTAACTCAGGGAACAGAAGTAACATTCATCCGGTAGTTAAACATGATCAACAAAATCCCAATGTTTCAACATATTTTATAGACATATTTAAAAACTATCACTGTGAAATCGCAGTCTGATCTCTCAGTCACTTATTTAACATATAATTATTTTACTACAAAATTGACCTGAAGCTAATGACCTTAAGTAATCAATAACATAATTTCAAAACATATAATACAGATACCTTTTTGATAAAATTCAAGGCACAAGCCCATGTATTCTTTGAAAAGTGGTGCTTAAAACTGACTGTGCGGAAGTTTTCAGTTTTTTTATACTGGTTTCAAAATGTTGAGAATGAATTACTCTTTGTAACTTATGTGAAACCTGACTATTTCAGTATTTGCTAAGTTCATAGGTTTTACAGTATTTTAAAAACTTAAACTTTTACCCATGCTAATATAAACTTGTAATAACTATCAAACAAGCAGGTTTACTCTCCTATGATAACATTTTGATAGACATCATTGAGAGAAACTCGCTTTATTTTGTAGCATAATATATCGTGACTATGAACGAAAGTCAATATCAGGTCAATTATGTTGTATATTGATTTAAACCACAAGAATATTCATTATATAATTTTGTACACTGAGGTTTTTTTATCACTTTAAACAACGATCAAAATACACTGAACCTATATATCCACCACGCATAGATTTAGCAACATTTTGTTCAAATAATCGTCTATTGTTTTGGAGTACTTCTGCTGCTTCTTTGTTAAGTGGATCTTCTGGGTTGGGTTCCTATAAATACATTGTATATATACATTAGATAAAATAATGCAATTTGTCGTAGCCATCTGGCTAGCTCAGAAGGTAGTGCAAAAGTTAATTGATTGAGGGGTTGTAAGTAGGACAGTGATTTTTTTACCTTTGCATCCTGAGTCCAGGACTCATTGAATTTGCTGTGGATGCAAAGTTTCAAATAATGTGCATCTTTTGGATGCATACTTTTTATGAGTATGGAGTCCTGTCTGACAGGAATTTGGTTATGCATGTAAATACCAAATTGTGTTCAAGTTATGTCAATCATATTCTAGGTCTGCAAATCTTCTACAGATAGAAATAATAATGCGCTTACTATAGATAAGCATAAAAACATTAAGGAAAAATCAAGTTTTGATTAATCTCAAACTAAATTAATGGAAATAAACTTATTAAATTTATTTGACAGTTTTGAATAATTTCAGTATGAGAAGCATTGTAATTAATGTAGAAATCAAATTCATTTTTTCTTCATTCCATTGTTAATATACCTTTCATATCACTAAAGCAATATTAAGCCTTGTAACTTGGATTAGTCGGCCAAGTTTTGGGACTCATGGATTTATAGCCCAGCAAGTCCTAGGACCCACACTGATGAGTTTGTAAAAAAATCACTGGTAGGAGTGTCATTGATAGAAAATTTTGTATCAATATATGGAAAGGCAAGTATCAGTGATATATCGCATCAGAGAAGGAGTTTAATAAAAGCCGTAAGAACTTGAGTAAATTGAGCACTTGTAAGTCACTGAAAGAAGTATGGGCCTAGTATCTAATTAACAGCTAAATCCAGATTTTTTTTAGAAACAATGAGTAGGTTAACTGAAAACTGAACTAAAAATGTGGATGCTACAGCCTTAAACCTAACCACAAATAAAGAATAAAAACTTACCAAAAATAAATATTGTAAACCATATACTATGGAGTTAACAGTTAGCACAGGTTTCCAATCTTCCCTGAATAAAACAACAAACAAATATGATAAGCATTTACATAAAAACATATGAAGAAAACATACTTCAGTCATTACTCTAAGTTTAAGACAAGAAACGTAATGTGGTTGCCGGATTTAAAGACTTTAATGCAAAATTTATAAAGGGGAATAATCCATAATAAAGCTAGGTAGAGTTTGGGTTACTGTCTTATTCTTTTGATCACATGGTAAGTTATCATTGTATGTAGTTTCATAAAGATCTGACAACAAATGGCAGAGATATATGTTAAATTGAAAACTTAAACGCAATTGTTAATGACACCAGACGACCGCCCACCCACCCGACTGCCCGTCATATATTTGAGTACCTGCAGGGTTTGATACTCACAGTGTCCAGGGATTCTGAGGATCCCAAATTTCGAAAGGAATCTCAGGGATTCTTAGCTGGAGATTACTTCAGGAAGACAGAAACCCTGAAAATTGCTCTATTCTTGTTTGAATTTGAGTTTCAATGACTTATTTATCATTCAATATTCCTTCATTAACAAGGTATATTGAGAAGTAACATTGATTGGAGGAATCCTTTTTGCTATCTAAGGAGTAATCTCTGAATAACTGTTTTGGGATTCCTTCAAGATATCTGGTAAAATACAAAAGTTTTGAACCCTAACCTGGTTTATATTTACTAAGATTTCTTACCGTAATATATTAAGGCAAACATTTCCTTCCAAATCAATATTAGGATGATATACCATTGTTTCACATTTAACTTTGGGTGCATCATGTGGGTATCCTTGTCCTACTTTAAAATTAAATATAAATCTTCCACCTCTATAAAAACCCTGAAATAAAACCCAAGCATATGAATACATGGAAGGTTTTAAAGATCATTGAAATTGGTGTCCAGTAAGCTCAACCCGTGCACAGTCTACAAAATCGGGATAACAAGGGTAGTCCAAATAGGTATATATAGAAACCCCTCGCTATTCTTTGCAGTTTTCTAATTGCCAAAATGAAATGTTTGGTTGTAAGGACAATCACCTAAGTATGTTCTTTCATAAACTGCTTTTGAAATATACAAGTTTTCAATCCCATCTTAGTTCAATGAACAACAAGTGCAATCCACAGCCAGCACGCTGGATTATTCAAAGTGCTCATGTAAACAAAGTCATACTGATATGTAAGACCATTGAGTAAAATTCAAGAAGACAATAATAGCTTTTAGACCTTGAATTTGCATACAAAACTTTAAACCAAGCTTGCCAAAGTATAAAAGAGCTGAAACTTGTGCAAGAGAAAGGCAACTTAGTACATGACTTCCAATGGTAACTCAACTGACATATATGAAGTTGTAAGTCAATAGACAAATTGCATCCAATTCTGACAAGTGGTTTTACATTTTACCAATTAGATGATTGCTAAATAAATATAAATCATCCATACCTCATCTGGACTTATAACTAATTTGAAGTTGAGAAGGTCATCTGGATCTGGGAAATCAACTTGACAAGTTTTTGGTAAATTCAATTCATTTATATCTGTAATAAAGAAGTGTTTAAGGTATTAAATACAACATACATTGCATTTAATAATTATTTGGGCACAACATACTTCATGACATTTAGACCATTTTTTGTCTACTCTACTCTACTTTTTCAGGACTCGAGTCTCGAATTTAACAAAAAATTGGATTCCCAAATTTTTGCAAGTTGATTTTATTTCAACTCCTAAAATGAAAAAAAATCATTAACGAGCTTAAACAAATGGGTGTTATTCTGGTAAGGTTTAGTAACAGGTCTGATCCAAAACTTTAATGCCGCATCTTATGAAAGCCAAAACGTTAAAAAGCGGTTTTGGTAGCAAGAACTGTGTTTGCCAACTTCCGTTTAAAAAAAAAGCGTCTAAAAAACCTTGATGTTGGATAAAATCGGCACGGAGTATCATAAGTAAAACATGACATATTTAGAGAAAATCGGACCAATGCTCAATCACCCTGTTTTTAAGTCAAATTTATGGAAGTAAATATGTGAAAATTTTGTTGTAAACCAGTTAGTTATTAATTAAATGACAATATTTCTTAAATTATTTTACTAATTTAAAGAGAATAAGACAGTGCTGTCCAAACACCATTTTCTAGCAATAACAGCAGTAGCTTTCCGCATCTTTCGTCTGCAATAACAATCAAGCGTTTAGATGATCATGATTTGGGGTTTTCCATGAGTGTTTGACAGATAGCCCTAAAAATAGACACAAATCACAAGGTTTCCATTCAAATTTACTGAAATCCAGATGGGGTGACCAAGCATTAGTAGTGACCAAACATAGATAGTAGACTCTAGGTTGGAGGCACTATTCCGTGGCATATGCCATAGGCGCCACAGAATACACTTTTGAAAAATTTAACAGATAAAAATTGATGGGCTATAAGAAGCACAGATATGATATTGAACATTTTTCTTTACTTTCAATCCCAATCTAATAAATGAGTAAATGCCTATTTATAGATCTGTTATTTCTTACTAGGAAATAAACATCGACCAAAAAGCAAAAATTGCGACATATTTCTATGAAAATCATTGCACCTTTTTGTATTCTGAGTTGGGCTGCCGATGACTTTTTATGGCTACCCGATTTGTCTGCGTCAACACCATCTTTCTTTTGTTGTTTTAAGGAAAATAGTTTTATCATTGTTGATGGAATTTAAAATATCTTAAAAAGTTTTATTATTCCTCTTTTTCACTAAACGCACTTTCGCTTTTCATACAGAGACACCATAATAATAAAATTGCGTGGATTCGAATTTAAATAAATGATCATTATTTCCAAAGATCTACTCTTAAGTTAAATTAAAATATATATTATTTTGTAGAATATCTATAATAAAGATTAATAATCAACATAAATATTAATTCGAAACTAAATAATCCCGGCCGCGAATTAGACCGTTCCGTTATTTTTTTCGAGGACGAACGATCCATCTAGGATTCAATTCGATTCTACAATGACTCCGATGAGTGCGAGTGAGGATTTTTACCATGGATCACGTCTATTGACTCCGATATCTTCCGTGGTAGGGCTGTCGATTGATCAGGTAAAATTTTCACTGCTTGTTCTCTAAAAAATGATTAGTTTTCGGATAAAATTTTCGGATAGACGGTTTTTAGACCAGGCATTAGTGGACATGAAATTGTTGAAGTTTAGAACTGTCTTATTGCATTCATATGCATCTGGACAGTTATTGGTTATCGGTAATGGATGAAAGATGATTCCAGTCCTATGTTCATGGAAAGAATGATGTCTTCAAGACATCCTTGAGTAAAGTGAAACCTTGGACTTGGTTACCAAGTTGGTACAAGTTCGCAAGGAGAGTCTCTTGGTTCCTCTGGTCCTGCTCTTTCTTTCTTGTTTGGATGATGTTACGAGTTTCGAGTACCAGATCTATTTTGTTTGGTTTTCTGTCTTCTCATGCTCATGCCTAATTTTGTAGTTAGCTTCTAGTTTTTAAAATCATTTAAGTTGGGCAATATTAAGTTTACAATAGTTGTTCTTTTTCGAATAAATTTATTTATGTGTTGTTTTTTTTTTCAGGTTAATTTCTTGTTTTGTCAACTTGTAGCCCTTGCTTTGGGATTCCCATTTCGTAAATATTTTGATCCAAGTAAAACTAGTGCAACACAACGCCATGTTGTAGAACTAGTTCTAGGCATTGCTCTAGTATACTTTTGTTTTGGCAGGTAAATAATTCTTATTATTTGTTGTTGTCTTCAAATGTTGTTGTTTCTAAGCAAATTCTTACAAGTGTTAAATAAATAAAATAATGTTTTCTTTCAAAAGAACTTCAAAATGCCATTTTCATGTTTCTGGTTCATTTATTAAACTTAAAAATTGATCAAGATTAGGGCTGTAGATCATTGAGCAAGTGGCAATCCGATCTGAACCACGATTCATGTGTAGCAATTTACAAATTGAACCAGGAATCACTAGTTAATGGAGAAACATACAGAATTTATGTAATAACAAAAATAAGTGAAGAATTACAGAAGCTTTAAGTTTAAAATTTACTAAATGGAAACCATGTATTCCAAACATGTCTATTACCGGCATTTTTGGGCATTTTCAGTGATAACATTTTTGTTTAAATGTGTAACAAACAAAATTTTGAATAAAAATATTCATTAGTAGTGGGGCTCGTTTTCAGTGGTAATTAAGCTGACAATGTTCTTTCACTATTTCCAAAAATAGACCGCAATCCAACAATTTCGGACGTGACGAATATTCGTACTCAATTTTCTGGTTGGGATCGCAAATATCCGAGTACTCAGATACTCGCAGCAGCCCTAATCAAGGTGTATTTATATGGTCATTGCTCTCCAACAGTTAAGAATTTTAACTTTCCTTGCTTGTCCATGAAGAAGTGAAACCTGAACAGAACTTCAATAGTCATCAAAGCTGCTCTCAGAATGAATTTTATCCTCACTTTTGATTTTAAAGCACCATATAGATCACCTCAATGTAATATCAAAAATATGTATGAATATATTATGATATAGTTACTTGATATCATACGTGGATCTCAGTTGGAATAAAACATTTATCATATGCAGTTTATATAATTGGCAATTACTCATAGACACTTAGAGTAAGTATTCATTTACCAACTGAAAAGGCACATGTATGAAAATATCAGCACATACATAAATTTCTTACATTAATTCCTTTGGTATGAATTTTTAGTAGACCTTATTTGGAACTTCAATTTATGGGTTTTCATTCCGTGCTCAGACTGTAGTAAGTTTTTTTACTTATAATTGCTGAAAAGCACAAAATATTAACTAAATCCTGTCATTCTTTGTACACATTTTTTCATTGTAATGGTGAAAGTTTGTTCTGCTGGGAAAACCCAAGAATTTGAATTTCAGATATAGTCTGTTATTAATTTATGAATTTACATCAACATATGACATTGATTGAACAGACAGATCAAACTGTAATTACCAAGTGGTTATGTTTTTAACATTTATTTCAGTCAAATAATACATCTGTTTATACATGCAACATTGGGATATATATTTCTACAATTTCATGGTAAATCATGGATGCCATTAGCTGTATTTGTAGCTGGTATGGGTTATTTGTCATACTGTCATATATATAGAATGATGCTTGACTATGGTGGTTATACATTAGATATCACTGGGTAAGTATTCTCTTTGGTTTAATATCACTTTCTACAACTTTTACATGTAGATGTCTGGCTGCTAACTAGTGCACTTCATAATGCCCACTGTCAAACTCTATTATGTTATTGCCAGTATGATTTTTCAGAACCGTGGCAGTCATTTGTAGCCAAGATATTTGTATGTGCCATCTAGCACTCAGTCAATTTGGATACACAATTAATGATAAGGAGCAAGCATGGTCAAATGGTGACAATATTAGACTGGTAATCATTGGATAGCCAGCTTTGCGTCAGGAATACCATCCAAAACCTACCATGTTGTTTCATTGAGCAAGAAACTTAATCTTACTAGCTCAGTACATGGGCACCAGGAAGTGGACTTGAAAGTTATAAATTAAAGTTGTAAGAGCTTGATTCACAATTGAGCTATAAATAAAGTATAAATTTGTATAAACTACCATAAACTATGCTTTATTACATATTTATTTTGTGATTTATGGAAACATTTTTGTGAGAGGGTCAGGGACACTCAATATGAGAAGAGTGCTATACAAATATAGAATATAATAATAATAACAACAACAACAATAATAATAATGATAATAATAATAATGATGACATCAAGGACGAGGATGTTGATGATGATGATGATAAAAATATATATAATGATAATGATGATAATAATAATAATGATAATAAGTGTGATGATAATGATGATGATAATAATTATTATAATAATAATAAATTCACTGATTATTTTCACTGTTTACAGTCCTATGATGATATGTGTACAAAAGATTATAGCAGTAGCTTATGCTTTACATGATGGTGTTTATAGACAGGAAAAAGATTTAAATTCTAATCAAAAGAGTAAAGCTATCAAGTAAGTCTGTTCATAATACCTCGTATTAGCAACATGAATTTATAGTTATTGTTAAATGCATCTGAATACAGATTAAATACTTTTGTTCTTTGTACACTCAGTTGTATTTCAAAATAGTCTGGCACAGTTACTTGTGATTCAAGTGTCAAGTAATATAGACCTGTGAATGATTGAATTTTCAGTCATGTCTTGTAAATATGAAATACCTTAGAAAATATTTCATTACATGTACTATTTAATTTTAAAACCTGTTTGGAATTCTTGAAGTTGTTCTGGAGTATATACCGACTGGTTCCAGAATGCATTTAGACCCATTAGGTTTGGTAAATTTCCTTTTCCCAGATTAGTAATAACTGCAAGATTTCATTTTTTCCACATTTGAATTAGGGACTTTAGTCAGTTATCTTTCCCTGATAAGATCTAAAGTAATCCAATTGGTAAGTAGGTCCTTACAGTTGGAATCCTTGGATTTTATCATTGAAGTCCTATGTAAGGATAACAAAATATTAAATCCAATATCTTTCTTGCTAATTAAGATATTAACAGAAGTGAATGAAATTTAGATAATTCTTTACCCTAAAAATACTTGGCTTGAATTTTAAACAAATTAAATGATTTACTAAAAAAAGTTATTTAAGATTATTTTTTTCAAATTTACATTGAAAAGTAAGGGTAAAATCCGAGTAATCCAACTAATAGGACCTACCAATTTGAAGAGTATACAAAGGGAAATAACTGACTAAAGTCCCTTATTGTAACTACTTTCAGAGAGAAACCAGATGTATTAACCTTCTATAGTTATATATTTTGTTTCCATGGTGTCATGTGTGGACCATTACCTTTCTTTCATGATTATCTTAAATTTATTGATGGTTCATGCTACAAGACCTCTGATGATGAAAAACAGGTAGGTACTCATGTCTCTACCAATGTCTGTAAACAAATCCTATAGAGCGCTGGTGTAAAGGATCTCGCTCCTAGGGTCATGTCGAGATGACCTTTGTGTCAACCAATCAATGCATAGCTTTCATCTAAATGAGACATGTTAAAGCATTTTGACTTGGTAATTTTTATTAGCAAGTTACTAAACATAATAATTGGGTCATGAATATAATAATTTAAAAAGGTCACCTGGACATGACCCTTTTTAACAAAATTACCAGATCTAAAGCTAAGGAGCGAGTGTGACTGTGTTCACAACAAATTTCATCAGCATTGGACAATCAGTCCAGCTAAATCAAATTTTCTCCGGGCCAAATAAATAGTTACCAGACCAAAAAATCCTTTGTGATATGTTCTATCAAGACTGTCCATTTTAATGACTTAGAATGATAATTATAGTATATTCTTGAATTGATAGTTAAGTTTACAATTCAACAGCAGATAATGATTCTTTATTAGGTTAGGATTGTAAAATGTTGGCAGTGTTTATTTTCACTTATAGGGGAAAGGTGGCAGGGCCTTTTGGGGGGGGGGGGAAATAGCGACAAAAACAAAATTGGGGGATATTTTTTTCAATACTTCAGATAACATGGATCCTCTAACAGAGTAACATTTCTGTCTACCTATATGAAATTTCAACTATTGAACCTATATATTCATCTGTGATTTCACTGTAATGCTTGAGGAATGGGCAAAATGCTATAAAAAAGTACAAAAGTTTTAGGACACTCTGACGGGAATTTTTTACCTGGGAAGGGGGAAAATATATACTATTTGGAGAGGGGAATGGGGCCCAATTTCGGCCCCAAAATGGTCTGAAAAAAAACACTGGTTGGTAAACCATTGGACCTCTCATTTTTAAGTTACTGGACAGACAGTGATTTCAGTGGATATGCTCTTGAAAATTATTTGAAAATTTTTCAATTTTTGAATGAAAATTATTATTGATGATATAAATTGTATTTTATATTCTAAAATGATATTCTTTATGCTTTCAGACACCACCTTCTCCTGTGGTATGTTTTTTGTTTCTTAAATAGTAACATTTCTGTAAATATTTCATTTATCTTTTAATATATGCTTTTCTAACAATTATGAAATATTGTATACTAGGATCCAGTTTTATAAGATATTTCGGATTTAAAAAGGAAAAAGGCTAGTTATGATTATTAACAAAATTTTAGTGTTAGTTCCATCTGGTAGTTATTTAGATAATTCATTTTAAGGATCCAAGTTCAAAGCAAATTTCCTATGAACACTTAAAAAATGTTAAAATTTGGTATAAAATACAGTTTTCAAGTGACCAAACTGAGTAAAAGACTGAAATGAATTGTATAGTTATATAGACAAAATGAGGTTAAAAAGTGGCTGTGAGGTTTAAAGTCTGCTTCTATGTTCATATTTAGCCGTCCTTACAAATTTTGTGGGATAACCTCTGATCATTGAAATCATCTTCAGGCAGATGATCTGTCACTGTATTGTACGCATTTAAGCCTGGGTGGAGTTGAACAATTGTTGGTAAATTTCTTGGAAATTAGCAGTGCCTCTAGTAGGGTTCGCATCCAGAACCTAATGACCCCAAAGCACAGGTCATACCATTCTGTACACAAACGGTCTGACTGACCTCTGTACGGAGACGCCGCGCATCACGGGTAAAACTGTTTATTTACCTGAAAACACGTGGCAATGTTTACATTCTATCAATTTCCCCCTTCAAGTATTTTGAATAAAAAGAGTATGAATTTTGTGTCAACTCAATAAAATTTGACTATCCAACCAACTAACCTCATTAAATTAAACTTTTATACCGGTTGTTAAACCTTCATCATAACGTGTTTACATCTGTCATTCTTAACACAGTAATTTGAAATCGAAACTAGGTTACACGGTTTAACTATGCACCTATACCTACAGAGGTTTACAAGTACTTTGTATACATAGATTTATGATCCTGTAGCTATGAGTGATCATTTATTTCACATTTCAACAACGAGTCTGTCAAAAAACGAAAAAATGCAACGATTTTGTCTTCATCCGCCGCACTTTATTCTGTTGCGTACCAAACGGCGAATTTTGAGACGGTTGCGCGTCTTAGTATAGAGGTGATATCTTCACCTTCTATTTATAGAATGCAGGTCATACCACTTGACCACAGCTCATATTGTGAGTTGACATATTTCAATGTTGCTGATTGTCATCTTTATAAGTGTTGTATAATACGGTATTGTGTACATACAGGGAGCTTTAGGGAAGAAATTTATAATTGTAACTATACTTGGTGCTCTAATGATGTGTGAACCAATGATTGCACCTTGGCAAAGACTGAAAGGTAATGTCTATCTTTAATATAGTTCATAAATATTGACGGTCTGTGGACTTTTCAGAATATTAAAAACTTGCATTAAAGGGAATTTTCCCCATTATAAATTATCATAATAAGGGACTTTAGTCAGTTATTTCCCCTTGTATACACTTCAAATAGGTCTTATTAGTTGGATTACTCGGATTTTACCCTTACTTTTTAATGTCAATTAGCCAAAATTAATCTTAAATAACTTTTTGTAAGTCATTTAATTTGTTTGAAATTCAACCCAAGTATTTTTAGGGTAAAGAACTATCTAAATTTAATTACTTCTTTTAATATCTTAATTAACAAGAAAGATATTAGATGAAATATTTTGTTATCTTTATATAGGACCTCAATGATAAAATCCGAGGATTCCAACTGTAAGGACCTACTTACCAATTGGATTGCTTCAGATTTTATCAGGGAAAGATAACTGACTAAAGTCCCTAATTTTAGCTGATGCAGTGTTTAACCCAATCAACTGAGGGCTCACTGAAATGCTGTGTTATTATTGGCTTTGAACACGTGGAATCTAAAAATCGACTTTACCCAAAATCAAAATGAACTTGTCCAGAAGTCCAATACTCAAAAATACTAATTAAGAATTTGAATAGGAGAGGATAAATCTGTAGTCCTATTATTAACCCTTTTTTGAAGATTTGTCTTAACATTATTTGCCTGCTCATTACGAAAAGACAAAAAATATTCACATTGCAAAATTTATCATTTGACTAAGTACATATTGTTATGTTCATGGAATGTATAAAAGTGTTGAATCATATTGGCTTCAACAGGGTTTGACACTAACTGTTTTTACCCAAAGGAATCTCTCAGTTACTCCTAGTACAGTGTCACCTCTGCAGAGCGACTTTCGGCGGAGTTTGAAAAAATTGCCGCTCTGCAGAGGTGTCGCTCTGCAGAGGTAGACTTTTTCTACCGATCATGAAAACGGCCGTTTTCGGTCCGGAAAACTGGCCTTTATCTGTTCCGTAATGTAAATACAGTTTTTAGCGAGCGCTGATCGACAAAAGTAAAAAAAGTTTTAATAAGATTATGAAGTTTTTTAAATAAATAATTATAACGGTTGACAATTCCTAGCATGAAAGTTAGTTTTATGCTAAAGAAAGCAATACACTAGAGAAATCGATTCTGTTACTGTCAAATGTTTTTATACTTGTCTAATGGCGAATACTATTTAGCATGAATTATCGTCGTCTTTTCAGGAGTAAATATCTGATTTTATCTTAAACCTCAAATAATCTTAAAACAGAATTCATTTCATCGAAGCTTTTAATAAAAAGAACAATAACAAATAAGTTTCATTTATTATCGTCAACTAGCTAGACGTATGTGCATCTGATACTTGATGACGTCAGCCTACCAAACAAAGCGCTCCTCATCTAAGGTCTGTTCGTTGGTGTCATGGAAACCAGATGTCACTTGTTTATTAACTCCTGTTAGTCAAATGATTTAGCAACATGACACTTGAGGGTAGTGTTATACGATTAGGGGTTTCGCTTATTGTTTAAATCATCCGGTTATAGATAATTATCGATTATTGATGTAAACCTTGCTAGACTTAGTGTCGCTGTATAGAGGTAAAGATTATCTTTGGGAATTTATTAAAACGACCGTTTACCGCTCTGCAGAGGTGTCGTTTATTAGAGGTAAATCATAGAGTAAAATTGACGGGGGGAATTCTAATATGCCGCTCGTTGGAGGTTGCCGCTCATTAGAGGTGCCGTTAGCAGAGGTTGTACTGTATAGGGTATTTTTCAAAGAATAGACAAAAAATTTGGATACAGATTTGCAGTCACTTAATGTAATAAACAATTTATGGAAATTATCAAGAATCCTAACAGAATGTGTTGATAGGTGAGAATCAGAGATTCCTTTCAAGTTTTTCGGATCCTCAAAATCTTAGGACACTTTTAGCATCCTACCCTGTTGTAGGCTATTTTTATCACTCATGACTGTTATAGAATTGATTGTCTTTTACAGATGAAGATTTTTTAAACAATACTTCCTGGGGTTATAAGATGATATATCTACTGTGTAGTATGACTATGCATAGACCAATGTATTACTTTGCGTGGAAATTAGGTAAGTTCATTTGTACTTACTAAGTTCATTTGTACTTAGTTGTTTTGTTTAGCATTTTGATATTTAAATGCCTGGAGTCAAAACTGAGGGATCAGAAAAAAGTCTGAACTATATTTGATAGTGGTTTGTGGTTGTTATAAATTCAACCAAATTAAGCCATAGGCAATTAATGATGAAAAGTACATTTGGTGTGTTTTTGGCGAGGCAATAGGTATGTTTATTATGATTATGTCAAATTTGAAAAGTTTGGACCAATTTTTCTGATGACATGAGTGGTTTGAAGGTGATGTACAACACAGGTCCAGTCTTTACTACAAAATTTCATTAGCACTGGACATTCATATAGATAGATCGACTTACCACTGTATCATGCCGGTTTACCTTGCTATAGCAATCGGCTGATAGAACTTTTTGAAGTGGATAAATATGGCAATAGTATTATCTGACTATTGACTGTTTGGGATATTTTTCTTGAAAAGGAAAGACTGAAACAATACTTGCCTATTATAAAATAAAAACTTAAATTAAACTGCAGTTTGGCCAATAATCTGCATGATGTATCGTTACAGCTTGATAAAAACAGGGTGTCACAATATACTTTTTGTGCCATCCCTATATTTCAATGTAATCGATATGTCTTAAACAATGCAATCAAGTGCAATGATACTTCTTATATTTCTGAATTAAAATTTGCCTATCAACAATAAATACCTGTTTTAACCATTCTCATCTTACTGTACATGCAATTTTATAGACTGTTTTTATATAATATTAAGTAATATTTTATGCATAAATCTTTATTTATCTTTATATTGTACCATCGTTTTGCTCACCATACATGTACCATGTCAATTTCATGAAATATAAATAATTATACACAATAATATCTAGTTTATTTTGCCCAAATAGTCAACCCTAACATTCGGTGCCACTAAAGGAAACACTGGTGAATTTTTGTGGACTTGGTCCATAGTCTACCAGCTAATTTTGAACACTAAAATTAATTAACATTTTGATCATTAATATAGTTCTGATTGTAGCTTTGCCTGGATATTTTAATAAAATGTTTATATATAATTTTCCAGGGGAAGTAGTAAATAATTCCTGTGGCCTAGGTTTTAATGGCTATGATAAAGAAGGAAATGCTAAATGGGATTTACTTAATAATGTTAATATATATGCCTTGGAGGTGAGACTTTTTATGTGTACATGTAATTTTAGCAAATATATGCATACAGACCTTTTTTTCCCTTATATAACAGGAGCTGTTTACAGGCGCCTTCCCTTCATGAAATTTCTTTAAAATCATGCAGTTTACATTGCATTTTTTGTTCCCCTATCTATGAAAATCCAATAAAATTTCCCCAAATATTCTGCATTTGTATGTAAGAAACGTCCCAGGCTCCTTCCCAAAATACTGAAAAAAGCCCTGGCATATACTATTGATCAAATATTGAATTTAGAGCCTCTGGGATATTTTAGTTACCATGTATTCTTTATTTAATATCCAGAGGGTATTATATTTTTCTAAAGCGGAGGGTGGAAGGAGAAATGGTTGAAAAAAAGTAAGCTTTCCTTATTACTTTGCCCCTGTAATAGAATGATTTTAAGGATTCATTCTTATCAGAAATGTTTGAGGATTGTATTCTAGGTAGTGAAAATCCAGGTCAAGGTTGAGGAGTTTCAATTGCATCTAAATAGTGGTGTTGTGTTTATTCTGTTTCAGCATGAATGGTGACTTTAAACCTATGGTCACTAAATGATATTGAGAATGACCCCTCCAGCCCATGATTACCTGCTGTCATAGTCATTTCTATAAAATTTAGCGAAAGAAATCATTCCAATTATAAATAATATCTAGAAATGGAACCCAAACAAATTTCAGCATTTGATTTTATAGTCAAATTACAATGTGTAGTAATTATTTCAATGCTGAAATTGATGTGTTTTAATTCTGTTCCGACCACAGTGATCTGAATACTCGTATCAATGTTTATTTGAATAGGAAGAATGTTTTGAATGTACCTGTACATATATTTTTATTGTGATAGTTTTCAGAGTGATGAATGATTGGTCAGCTAATTTTTAGCTGGATTTTTCAACGAAAAAATTCGGCTAATACTTTGATGAAACACGGCGGGCTGGTGGGCGGGCGGGCTTTCGGGCAGGCCTCTGGTGTCGTTAACAATTGCCTTGAAGTTTTCAATTTAGCATATATCTCTGCCATTTACTGTCAGATCTTTATGAAACTTCATACAATGATAACATACTATGTGATGAACAGAATTAGACAGTAACCACAACTCTACCTGGCTTTATTATGGATTATTTCCCTTTGTATTTTTTTAGTTAAAGTTTTTAAATCCGGCTTTAATGTGGTTTCCACATTACATTTCTTGTTACCAATGTACTGATTTCATATTATGATGGATTTGTCAAGTCTTCTGTGCCGAATCATCAAACTGTATAAAACTATATTTTATCGAAAAATGAGGGTTTGGCCAGCTGTCCCGTTATAGAGGACATTTCATAAAGCAAAATTACGTATGTTTCTAAATGTCATATCTCAGTCTTTGCTTTCAGTGCAATGCTTGCGATCATATGAATTGTTTATTATTACTTCTGTACAGGTTAGCACAAGTTTAAAAGTAAATATAGATTCCTGGAATATTATAACAGCTCAATGGTTAAGATATACAGTATACGAGAGAAGTCCACCTGTAATAGCTACATGGCTAGTATTTGTTATAAGTGCATTCTGGCATGGTTTCTATCCAGGCTATTATATAGCTTTTCTTACTGCTGCCCTCTTTACAACAGCTGCTAGATTGGTATGTATATTTGATTATAGTTTAATAAATTGTAAAAAAAGTTCTTACAGCTTGGATTAATCACTTTCTAGTCCACTTCATGGTCTCCCAGTACTGAGGAAGTAGGATAAAGTGTAGGTTTTGGATGGAATTCCAACATTGGGGTGCTGGCTATCCAATGATTACCAGTTCAACGCCTTAACCATTCGGTCACGCCCACTCCTTGTTTTATTAGGCCTTGTCAAAATGATGAGCTTTAGTATCAGATCAGTTTTACTATATTCAGTTTATGGAAATTTAATAAGCTCAGTTGTGTTACAAGTTCTTACAACTTAGATTAATCGCTTTCTAGTCTGCTTCCTTGTAACCCTGTGTTTAGCTAGGAGGATAATGTCTCTTGCTCAAGGAAACACTGGGGTAGGTGTGGGGTGGAATTCCAACCAATGCGGATTGGCTATCTATTGATTACCAATTTAATCTGGTAACCACTCAGGCAAGCCCTGTGATTAGTTTTAAGGAGCTGGCATCATGATAAGCTTTAATATCACCTCTGTTTTACTATTTTTAAAGTATATTTGTCTATAACTCAAAAATTTGAGTCATATGAATTTAAAGAAAGATAATTTTCTATTGGCTGTGTATCCAAATGATCACAGCACAAAGAAAATTTGTAAATATTCATGTCTGTGAATTAATTCAATAAGTTGATCATATCCTATCCTTATTAGTGGTTGGCCAACCGAAATTGATCTGATTTCCAAAGTGGAATTTAATGATATTTTGCGTATGCTGAAGCCAAAATGGCATGTTTACCTGTTATAAAATTATTCCTTCAACCTTGAGGATCATTCAACTATTTCCATTTGTTTATGATTTCAATTGTCCAGAATTCATAAATTGTTTGATTATGTGATTTTATAATTATGATGATGTTATTGATGAAAGTTCAAATTTTAATTACCTTTTATTTGATTATAAATTTATTTTTTAATCTGGATTTAAAAACTTTGAGAGAGTATTTATGTTGTATTTGTAACAAAACCAAATTGAGCTTAATTGTATAAAAAAAACTTTGTTTTGAAAGGAACAAATAAAATTTCTTCAACATATGAAAAGCCATATAAAATAAATCTATAATCAAATAAAATGTTTTTATACTTATTTAATAGTTCTTAAGAACATATTGTCATAATTATTATATTTAATGATTGTATTTTTAAAAATTTAGTGTTTTTTTGTTGTTGTTTTTTTTTTATAGTTTACATGCATAACTTTCAGGCTGTTTTTTTTTATTTAGAATGATATTTTTGTTTTTTATAAGCTTGTTTTATTGTCAGTTATATTTATTGGATGAATTCCTAGTAATTGTTGATAATTGAACAATGCTGAAAAAATCTAACTTGCATGTATGCTGATGACAATTACTAGGAATTAAAGGTACTTATTCACAGATTTCAACTTTAATATCAACTTTTTCTAAAACTATCAAAATTGTATGGAAATATTTTTGGACGCAGGAACGTAGTGTTCTGATAATGACAATTTTTGTGCAAATTGACATACAATTACAAATGATGGTGTTTCATGTAGTAAATATCTAACCTGTATGTCATGGTATCGACACTTTTAGTGCATTTTTGTGACTTTTATTGTATATTTCTTTCAGCATATAAATTAGTTTGCCTTAAAATGATAAGAATTATTTTTTTGACACAATTACAGACACTGAACAGTATTTTGAAATTATAGAAAAAATTAACCAAATCTGTGAACTCATACCTTTAATTACTTAAAATGACAACTTTTTAGGTTTTAGCTGTATGTCATAAGTCATCTAGGGCCCTTGGAAAATACCATGTGTTTAATTCATCCTTATATTAATTAGTTTGTATTGTTTCTTTCTAGAAATTGAGTTGTTAATAAGTCATTGTTTTAGATTTAAGTAATAATGTATGGAAAGTGTTTACAATAGTTTAATCAAAGCACTGGAGTGCTGGAGGAACGATGTCCTGAACTTATTTTTTGATTAAAGAATATATAATAATGTATATAATCTATAAAATAATGTATTAAGTATCAATTAACAGAATTTAACAAAAGGATAGCACTAGACTTCTCAAGTGGTTTGCTCATGGCAAGGTTTATCTTACTTTATCAAACAAAATAAACCAGTCAAAGAATTAATTTTCATCAACACATTTTAGGGTCATGTACAGCAGCCATTTCACCAAACCAAAGATTATTCTGGACAATTTTCTTTAACCACAAGGAGCTGACAACTTCTCATTTTTGGTTATCAATGGGCATTTTTTAACGAGATCGTTAATATTTTCGTTAAAATTTTAAAGATTTGGTGTGGAATGACAAGCTGAATTTTTTCACAAAAACACCGACTTTCTAACAATTCATTTAAGGTTTTCCCCCAAGTACTAAGCTCTTTTGCATCAAGCTACATTCCCATTTTTGTTCACAAAATTTAAGACAAATTAACGTTTTGCACTTGCAATTTATTCACAATTAAAATTACTCTAAGAATCGTCTATTTCCTATAAATATTTGCTTAAAATTCCGTGCAAAATTATACATATTCATTCCAAATTATAATCAAACTCTATAACTTAAAATCGCTCAAGTAAACTTATAATGTGACACTCTGAAGACGACAACGTCATATCGCCGTATATTAAACATCCTGTAAGTGTATTAGTCATATCCGAAATGGCAGGTGTAATAACAATTGGATAAGTCACGTCGGTAAATATTTGTTTATTTCGAGTAATAATGAATTTAAACAAGTTTTTCGACGTTTAAAGTTGAAACATACGCATGTTATTTGACTTCCGTAACTCTAGCCAACCATGGCAGGGTTGTCTACAGTTACGGAACTTCCGTAACTCTAGAACCTGGGTCTAGAGTTACGGTACCGTAACTCTAGCCACTGCCTTATTTGTAACGTTGACTTCGTGTTTTAGATATGCACAGAACGGTGCGCACAAAAACTACCAAAATCGTCCTTAATGTATTGACATAAGTATCATAATATAATACGATCATTTAATATTGTCTATTACTATCGAATGATGTAATTATGCCACGCATATAACAGGCACTGTCGAAAACATCGTAGGCCTTTTTTACTCCAACAAGTAATCATTGCAGTTGTCACTGGTTGAGTTGTATACGGGTTGAGTTGTCCCGTCTCCATTGCAAAATTTGTATGTCCTGAGAGTAACCTCCCTTTTCCTGAAGAGTTTCAAGAACGACAACACAAGCCAGCGTTGTATTACATTTAAATGAGATGTTAATGAGTTTCACGCTTGAACTACGCCTCTTTGTCTATGTTGAAAATTGTTGAAGCGTGAAAAGAGTAATCTTATACTTTCTTGTTACCATTGGAACGATGTTAAAACATCGTTCCAAAAATGGTAAAATAATTTGTAGGTTATTAACATTAAAAAACGTTAATGTAGTTGTTATGAATATGTTTAATTTCTTTGCTTTCTTGAGTGATGTTTTTTTTTAGATTTGCTCTGATTTGCTTTGGCTTTGATTTTAAGTTATGTCAGAAGCTATTGAAATCATTCAAATACATTTAAAATCAACAATGCATGTATTGTTTAAATACAGTATGTGGTATGTTTGATTTTGTCTCATTATTTAGTTCTTTCAAGTGTCCTGATACATGATGTAGAGGTATGTTTTA
This sequence comes from Mactra quadrangularis, assembly GCA_025267735.1. Classification (NCBI taxonomy): domain Eukaryota; kingdom Metazoa; phylum Mollusca; class Bivalvia; order Venerida; family Mactridae; genus Mactra; species Mactra quadrangularis. The sequence goes on from CM046304.1 coordinate 18,095,899, forward strand.
TGTATGTTTGTGGTTGTTGTGGTGAAGCCAGATAAAATTTTGGTTTAATTTAAACTAGAGATATTCATGTCGTAACAAGGCTTTCACAACAACTTATGAAACATAGGAATAGTAGATAAATAAAACTAGACTGACATAAAATGGAACAGTTCATTTGAATAATTGACAATTATGAATAATATAAGCTCATCACCAAAAATTGTACTCGGTGCAGGGCTTTGCTGAGGTTATGCATTTTGCCATTTGCGCATGAAAGGTTTTAATGGCGCGTGTGAAATAATGTTAGTTTACCAAGTCAGAGATTAAGACATAATCTAATGTTATGTAAAAGTAAATTTGATTGGTTCTTACATACGCTTGTACAGACATATCTTTGCTACTGCATGTCTCTAAATAGATGAGCTTTTGAAAACACCTGTTAGAACTGCATAATATCAATTATGCTGGAAGCAAAACATCTTCGGCCCCTCATTTTAAAATCCTTGTCAAAACACTGACATAGTGTTTTTAACAATATTTGTATCAAAGTAACAATGTTACACTTAAAAATGTTGCTATATGTTGTTAAATGTCCATACCGCTGATTAGTTATAATGATTGAAGAAGCTTAAAAGATAATGCAGTACTAACAAATTAAAGTAAAAAAGGCTGAAGACAACAACAAACAGACATACAGTGAGTTATTCCCTTCAATAGCGCGACTGATATAGATATTCTCATTCGAATGATTGAAGACAAGCAGAAACATTAGCTAAAAAATAGAAGAACATAATTTATTTTTAAAACTCACTAATATTGAATCACTATTCAAACTTTGCTAAAAAGCAATTTGTCATACAAGAATGTACAAACTTATGATAATCAGCCCCGTGTTCAGTAACTACTGTTAGCTAACGTTACGGGTACGGGAGAACTCAACCCAAAGACAACTCAACCCGTGCATTATTCAACTTAAAGTTGAGACAACTCAATCCGTTAGTAGGAGATTGAGTTGCCTCGGGTTGAGTTGTCTATGGGTTTAGTTGTTCCGACACTTCTGTTACAGAACGTTTTGGAACGTTTAAGGTAACTGAACACGCTGCAGCTTCCTGTATTATAAAACATACACAGTAAAACAGAATAATTATGATTGACGTGTATCTATGCTCATTTTACTGATTTAAACATGTAACTTTATTTTTATCACTGTCTACGTTTATACTGTACAAACCAAAATTTGGAGACATTTTCACTTTGTAAGCTACTACATAGGTTTTATCAAAAATATGATTTAATGATTACCATTGATTTTGAAATGCTTTTTAGTTTTTCTTTTTTTGTTTAAAATATGGTACTATTTTTAGTTGAGACTACTGTCAGTAGCTTAAATCTTTTCTATGGTTATACTGAAAACAATCATTGAAATTAATTTTTTTTATCAAATTTCGTTTGTCTCCAAACTTTTGGTAGATACTGTACTACCTTGCATATTTATAATTGTAGCTAAAATATGTTTTTTGTTTGTAGATGAGACTGTAGAACAAAGTCAAAGACTTTGACATTAACACAATCAGCCATGATTGCCACCCGGGCCTCTAACGTTCACAAATTGGTCATCAACCGACAGTTTTGGTTGACCCATTATAATGATAACAGAACCTTATAATTGTTATGTTTTGTTAAAATTTATGTATTTGAAAATTTAATTCTGTTGGTCATGGTATTATTTTTCCACGGTAGTTTGGATTCATATTAGGCACTCAAATGCATGGGTTTTTTTTCAGCTGAATATGGTTTGTTTGTATTTTTGCATTTGTGTAGGATGAAGTTATTTTATATATTATTGCTGAAAAGTATAAAACAAAGATTGGATCATATTGTTTTGTGTACACATGTTTGTGTTACATCTTTGCTCCAAGTGAGTACATTCTGGTACAATCTTAGTATTTCAGCCTGAAAAACCTATCATCCTGACTCCTGAGTTCCTAATCAAATCTATTCTAAATTTTGAATATGTGATGAAAGTATCTATGTCTTAAACCAACTAAAAACATCAATACAGTAAAGTTCTGCTATTAAGACCATCAAAATTGTTGGTCTTGATAGCGTAACAGTCTTATTATAGAGACCCTTTTGTTCACAAATTAAGCATTTGGGTCATAACAATTGTCAAAAATCGCATGATTTTGAAAAAAACAAAAGTGGTCTTAATAGTGGAACTTTACTGTATAAATACTTGTAGTCTCATTAAGAATAACCAACTGGACCATTTCTAAACCTTTAGACTTTTTGTCCACAACAGGTGAATGGTTGAATGTTAATTAAAGGTCCTGGTGAAAATCATGGTTGTATTATAGTAGTACAATGTTATGCACATACAGTACCCACCAAAAGTTTGGAGACATTTCAATTTGTAAGCCTACACTATAGGTTTTATAAAAAAATTTATAAGCCATTTTTTTTCTTATGGTTTTTAGTTTTGCTTATTTTTGTTATCAATGGTACCATTTGTATTTGAGACTACCAAAGTAGCTTAAAATCTACATTATAAAAAAGAATTACATGCTATATAGTTTTGGAGGCTTTGGGATATCAGATGCTGAATCTTATAAATGTGATGCATTCAAGAAATTTGTTTTCATTTAATCATCAACCATATTAAATATATTAAAAATAATGGTTCTAGCGAAAACAATCAATGTTTTTTAGTAAATTTCTTTTGTCTCCAAACTTTTGGCGGGTACTGTAGTTTTTTATTGTCGTATATTATGTTAATTGTGTTTCATGCTTTTTTTGGCTCAAAAATCTTATCAAAAATCTTGCAATAATTTAGCAAGACAATATAGAAGGATTAACAACTTAAATTAGTTGTAAGATGTTTGATAATATAGGCCCTTTATTAATCTTGCTGTATGTTGTTAGCTTGATTTGTTAATATTTTTTATTTACATCATTCTATTGTAGGTACGGCGGAATGTACGACCATATTTTTTACAAACATCACAACATATGTATTTCTACGACTTTATAACATTTTGGTTTACTAGATTTGCTAACTGTTATTTTGTTTGTCCATTTGTGATACTTGAGTCTAAGCATGCCATACGATTATATTCGTAAGTATCTTAATGTCGGTAAATTCAAACTGAATGTTAGATATTTATTGAGGTGTACAGGTAATGAAAGGAAAACATTTGCAATCTTAACTTTTTGTTATTTCTGGTTATAACTTCTTTGCATGATTTTTACTATTATTCCAATTCTTTATGATTGGTGACAGAGTTGCTTCCCCTTTTTAGCTTCTCTTCAATTTTAAAAAGTGTGTGGCTTATTTCTAAGTAACTCAGCATTTTATAGAATATATATTTACATATACAATTTAGCTTATGCTTATATATTATTCATAGTTACTTACCAACTTTAATTCTGCTTGCTAGCTGAGGTTGTAACTTAAATTCTTTATTTTGACTGCCATAGTTTAGTGGTTCTACAATTTTATGTAAATTTTGGATCCAGGCTCTTTTATTAAATTGTATTCAACTATTCAACTGCATATAATTATTAACTCAGCGAATTTCAATATTACTTGTGATTGATAAAATTGTAATCCTTAACTATGTATGGGAATTATTGAACAAATATTGTGCATTTAAATCAGTGGGCTGGATGAAAAATTGAAATAATGTATGTTGATAGATGGCATAATAAACATAACCCTCAAAACATTAAGATGCTGTCTGTAGCATTCGTTTACTTGGCTTCATGTTCTATAGAGTAGTTAATTATAAAAACTGACTTTGTACTAATTCACATCTTTTCGTTATTGAAGAAAAACTATTTAATTAAAACACTCTTAAGGTACGTGAAATATGTATTTATTTTTTTAAATGAGAAGGATTGAAATGTTGACCTATCATCACCTGTATTTGCTCATATATATGTTTTATCTTGCATTTTGTGGTGATGTCTAGCGTGCTGTGTGAAGTAAAACAAAATTTTGTTCAAACTTATCATATATGTATAAAGATGTAAATTGATAATGAGTTATGGATACTTTGTCATGACACACTATCTTTCTATCTGTGTTAACACTGATTTCTCTGCAACAACACTTTTTTAGTATTTTTTTAGTAGTTAAAATTATATTAATTAGTTTCAATAAATATGAAGTTGAGCAAAATCTAACATGGATTAGTTTCTTTTAATTCGAAGTTGTGTGTACTTGTATAAAATTTTCATTTTCTATTGTTTTTATCAAAATCACAATTACTGGGTAGTGGTCAATAGTTACTTTCATTCATGATCATTTTACTCCTCGTCTCATTTGAATAATATTTATTCCTGCCTGGCTCGCTCAGTTGGTAGCATGTAAATTTACTGATTGAGGGGTTGTGGGTTTAATTCCCAGGCAAGACATACTTTCATGGAGTTTGGTCATGAAATGATTTCGACAGCTATTCTCTCTCCTACCACTGATTCTAAATCATGTAGAACAGTTGTTACTTGCAGAAGTATGCACAGAATAACTGGTTAAAAGCTTGTATTTGCTCTGTTTCTAGATGTTACTGTTAAACATTTAAATATCCTAGGCATTTACTATATTAGCTGAATACATATTGGCATTAACTACACATTTTGTAGCTTGCATCTGCAACTTTCTGGATCACTTAGCTTTAAACATATTACACAGTTATCTAGTAGCTTGACTTTATTTTGTAAAGATTCTAGATTTTGTCCCCTTGAAATTTTAAGTCACATAGCTATACACTAGAAATATGCTCACAAATTCATAGTACCTGAATTGAAAATAAATCTTAAGGTCTCGAGCAGGGCACTACAATATTATTTAGCCAAAGAAAAAAAATGAAATCATTATTTTTGTACATTTTAGAAATACTGATAAAAATTGAAAACAAATTGAAAGTTTATTTTGTTTGTTTTATTTTATTGCTTTGACAATTAGTGATCCCTCAATGCTATTCTAGCCTGAATACATCATGTAAATTTTTAAATACATGAACAATGTACTAGAAAAAAATTTTGAAGAAATTATTTTATAAAGTAACTGATAATTACTTGCTCTATTTGTGAACTTCAGTATTTATGTTGCTTTTTTTCTATTTTATCAATAATTCATTTTTGGAACATGGCATTCTTTCATACAATGATATTGATACAGTTTGAGCTAAAGTTTTGTTTTAGCTCACTAGCTTATATGTGAATAGTTTAATCTATTTGTTTCATCATTTACGGTGACCCACAGCATGTGATATTCTGTACCCTATAATTCTACTTATTACTTATCAAAGGTATACGGTTTACATGTTATAGTCATAATACACCCCCCTAAAAAAAAAGACAAATGACTATTTTGCGTCCAGATCACTCTTACTCCTTGGTGATAAGTTTTAAATTTGGTGCTAGAATAAACTTTCTATATTAAATCATATTTTCTTTTGATATATTTATTTCTGTAGTAACTTTGTTGCCATGGTAACAATACTTAAATAGTAAATGACTTCCCATCATGATTTTATGAAAATTTTCTGTCAAAAATTGTCATCCTTGATTTTACTAAAATTTCTTGTCAAAAATTGTCATCCTTGATTTTACTCAAAATTTTCTTGTCAAAAATTGTCATCCTTGATTTTACTTAAAATTTTCTTGTCCAAAAATTGTCATCCTTGATTTTACTTAAAATTTCTTGTCCAAAAATTGTCATCCTTGATTTTACTTAAAATATTCTTGTCCAAAAATTGTCATCCTTGATTTTACTTAAAATATTCTTGTCCAAAAATTGTCATCCTTGATTTTACTTAAATTTCTTGTCAATCCTTGATGTATATATTAACATTATTTTTGTATAATATTAATTTGATCAATGTTTACTAAATGTCCTTATAATGTTAATGTTAGTTTTACCCCCTTTAACTGTTGTAACTTTAAACCTTTGAAATGTTGTAGAACCATCCTGCATGTCAGGGTTTTCTAACATATATTTTGTTTATTTTACTCATATTTTGTATATCCCACATTATTGCATGACTTTTATTGTATTCAGTTTCTGTACTCTAGACTACGAAGTTTCTGACTCAAGAATGAGATATTTATTATCAACACGCACACATTTTTAGATTTTCAGCTATAAGAAAGTCATCAGACAAATTGTGTCATATTTGTCTTTTTTTATCATCAGAACTATCCAATCAAATCATGCATGTATGATTTCTCATTCATTCTAGGTGAGACGAAACGTAAGACCATTTTTTACACAGTCATCACAGCTACAGTTCTTCTATGACTGTGTAACATTTGTATTTACGAGATACGCTAATTCTCTCATGGTTGTAACATTTGTACTGTTGGATGTTAAATCTAGTATTGCATTCTTCACGTAAGTGACCCCTATATTGTAAAGGTTTTGTCATACTGAATGAGTACATCTTAGATTTAAGACATTTTCTTATACAGTTCAACCTCTGCAGAGCGGCCCTCTACAGAACAAACCCTCTGCACAACAGCAGCTTTTGATATTTCCCTTTGGGCATAATTCTAGTTGAATTTAACTTCTGCAGAGCAAACCCTCTACAGAACAAACCCTCTGCAGAACAGCAGCTTTTGATATTTCCCTTTAGGCATAATTTTAATTGAATTTAACCTCTGCAAACCAACAACCTCTGGATAGCAACACACATTAGTTCCTCCCAGTGGGTATTGTTCAAGAGAGGTTGTACTGTATATGAAACCATACTCTACATGCTGGCTGCACTTCATGTGTCTTTAAAAAGGGGTTAAGAAAACATATCGGGAAAAGCAACACTCAGAAAACACAGACTTGCCACTCAAAGCCTAAAGGCAAAGTGGGAAATGTTTTTAGAATTTTTAGGAAATGCTAGATTATTTTCCACTAAGTATAATTTTAGGTTTATGTGCATTTGAATAAGTGTGAGCTGCCAAACTTTAAAGAAAAATGTTAAGTATGATATACAATGTGTAAAATCAGTTTAGAAGTAGATTTGATGATTCAAACAGACATCGAACATGTGCTAGACTTACCTGTCTGTTATGACAATGTTTTCTTTAACTTGTATAGGTCCTGTAGTTCTCTAACTTGTATAGTGTTTTGAGTCTGAACTTGCCAAGTTTTTTTAATACTGAGTACTTGGAAAAAGCAAACAAAATGGATTCAAACCTCACAACTTTATAGAAATACTTCTGTTGAAATCATATTTTTAACAAAACCCCTTGATTTATCTATGCCAGATGCCATTATGGTTTCTCTTGTCATCAAAATCTCTGATATACTTATAAGTAGGACAGAATCTTTACATGCACCATATCAATATTGTCGAAAATATAAACATGGGATACCTTATATACCTATCTGCTTTTGGTGTTTATTGAATATTTTTATTTGACTGAATTTATTATATTGAATATTTTTATATGGCTTAGACTATATTATATTGAATATTTATATACATGTATGGCTTAGAATACATTATATTGAATATTTATATATGGCTTGGAGTATATTATATTGAATTTGTATATACATGTATGGCTTAGAATACATTAAATTGAATATTTATATACATGTATGGCTTAGAATACATTAAATTGAATATTTATATACATGTATGGCTTAGAATACATTAAATTGAATATTTATATACATGTATGGCTTAGAATACATTAAATTAAATATTTATATACATGTATGGCTAAGAATACATTAAATTGAATATTTATATACATGTATGGCTTAGAATACATTATATTGAATATTTATATACATGTATGGCTTAGAATACATTATATTGAATATTTATATATGGCTTGGAGTATATTATATTGAATTTTTATGTATGGCCTAGAATATATTATATTGAATATTTATGTACAGCTTTGAATATATTATATTGAATATTTATATACATGTATGGCTTTGAATATATTATATTGAATATTTATATACATGTATGGCTTTGAATATATTATATTGAATATTTATATACATGTATGGCTTTGAATATATTATATTGAATATTTATATACGTGTATGGCTTTGAATATGTTATATTGAATATTTATATATGGCTTTGAATATGTTATATTGAATATTTATATATGGCGTTGAATATATTAAATTAAATTTTTATATATTGCTGTGAATATATTTTATTGAATATTTATATATGGCGTTGAATATATTAAATTAAATTTTATATATTGCTGTGAATATATTTTATTGAATATTTATATATGGCATTGAATATATTAAATTAAATTTTTATATACTGCTGTGAATATATTTTATTGAATATTCCCTTACCGAAGAAATGGCCTTGCTGTGTACTCTTGCAGCGCATATAGAGTGTATGTGCCGTGTACTTGAAACGTACTCATTGCATGACCTTATAGTAGTACACAGGACATACGCAGCATATACACTAGTAGTACATTTGTAGTACACTTTTCACATGCAAATGAGCTCTGCGGTGTACTATCTGCTGGGAACTAGTACACAGGATGTACGCAGGAGAACAAGTACGTTGCAAGTACACAGCAAGTACGCTTGAAGTTCACCAGAGAAATAGTACACAGAATGTACACAGCATATACACTTTTCACATGCAAATGAGGCTGCGGTGTACTACTCTTGCCGCATACATGCTGTGTACTTCTGAATAAAATCGCCTGTGGTGTATGTGCTGCGAAGACGTTTGAAGTGTATGTGTGGTGTACAGTTTACTGTATGCCTTAATTAGATATCATAAAAACATATATTAGATATCAATATAAACCCTAATAAGGATTAATTGAGAAATAAACATAAATCCAGTCCTTTAACAATAGACTATTTCAATATCCAAGTTTTCATTCTTTGTTGGTTTATAACCAACATATTTGTATGTACACATGTATACATGTCTTAATTTTAATTAACATCCATGGTTTTGCAAATAAAAGACATAAAATATAAAAAATCAACAAAAGAATTTAATGGCCTCACATCCATAAACATAAATATACACTAAATGTGGAATAAAAAAGAATTACAATAAATGTAAAAAGCAATGCCATATTTCATAAAATAATTAACAGTCACATAATAGCAATTATACTTCAGACCAACCTGATTTTTCCATAAACAACTCAAAATTCATCTTAAAAATACTGTTTTCTAGGTGTATCTCTGGGCTATTTGTTTTTGTTGGTACCATTTGATGTTGACAATAGATGATAGTAAATATTTTATATTTTTAAACGGTTTTTTCTGTGTTACGGTTTTTCTAGTTATGTTCTATACTGATTGTTTTTATCAGAATCCGAAATTTAAATCTTTGAATGAATGTTTAAATGCGTCTGTAACTTACAATAGTCTTCATCATTGTTCATGTGCTTAAAAAGGTTAATTATTTCGTCAAATAAGAGAGAGTTTTTATCTTTGCAAGACAAATAGAAAATTGCACTTTTCTATTTACATGTAAATCAAACTTTTGTATAAGAGATCATTTGAAAAAAATGCATGTGCATTTATACATGTTTCACTTGTGTATGCATGCAAAAAGACCAATACTTATTGGGCTTTATACATATTGCAACATGGTTACAGTGTTGTTACACCCCTACTCTCAATAGTCATTGTAGACAGGTTTTACAATATGTAGTTTTAATAGACGGTTTACAAGTTCCAAGTTATTCAAACGTTACTTAAATATCATACAATTAAAAGATTCTTATAGAAAATGTTCACTGATTTTTCTCGGGCGAAAAATATTGAGTACGAACCAGACAACTAGGACGAATCTGGAGCAAAGAGCAAACTAATAAAAACCAGTCAAAATATTTACAAAGCGAATAATGAATTGATATATAAAGCATGAAGTATATAGAGCCTGAAATATGCATATAAATGGTTAAATAAATAGGCAAGGACTTGAATTAAAATTGTTTACAAAACAGAAAGGTCGCGAAAATATGTTACATTCGAACTCTCATAATAATACATGTGCTTTATAACAATATCGCTAATTTCAGATCAAAAGTCAATAACATTCATATAGTTTATTTCATTGTTCATATATAACTCTCTTAAAATACTTACATATCACCAATCAATTCTTAAAATATCTTCAAAAAACGTTCTTAACAGTTAGGCGCTCAGAAAGTTGGCCGGTGTATTGGTAAAATGCACTATAGTGTGCAAATCACAAAAGCTAACTCATGCAGAGTTATTTCCCTTTATTTTCCTGTGTATATGAAGTGTACTTGCAGACCAATAAAAACAAAGCAAATTATTACATGTCCCTCAGGTGTATATAAGGTGTACTCAAAAAAAGAATTAAAATTTCTAAGTTGCTGCTGTGAACATGAAGTGTACTGTTCTTTTTGAATACAATTGTCTAACTTCTTCCAGCATACATGAAGTGTACTTTCTAAAATGCCTATCACTGTGTGGTGTACTTAAAGTGTACTAGTGTCCTCCTGCATATATATTGTGTACGATGTGAATAGTACACAGCATGTACTCCGCATGCGGTGTATATAAAACGTACTTCTCTTGTGTACTACCTAGTTCACAGCATGTACACAGCACATACACATTATATTCACTGCAGCTGTTGGCTTTGGTAAGGGTTTATATATGGCATTGAATATATTAAATTAAATTTTTATATATTGCTGTGAATATATTTTATTGAATATTTATTTATGACTGTGAATATATTACATAGAATACTTATAATTTGCTTTGAATATATCATATTGAGTATTTATATATGAATTAGAATATATTTTATTGAATATTTTTGTATGGCTGTGAATATAATTATCATATTGAATATTTATAGTATAATTGTTACTATCTTATTACTGTTAATAAATTATTAAATATATCAAGTGAGCTATAAAGATTATACTGGATATATTAAAAAATTTTCATTTGTTGATTAATGATTCCATGTTAACCATTTATCATTTATTCACATTTATTTTTCATGTATTCACTTGAGATTTTCCCAAACCCATTTAGTCTTGTTCATTTGTGGTCATAGTAATACATATGCCTTATTATATCATTACCTTTTTAAGTTTTTTAAACAGTTTAAGTTTGAGTGTATTTAGGTTAGAACTATACAATTTAATGTGGTGATGTGAATTTAAACCATATCAAATGAGCTGAGTCATGTTGAAAATTTTGGTTTATGAAGCAGTTTGTTTGTGGAAGGGGAGTATGCATGTACATGTAATTTCCAAATTTGGTCAAAAGTTAATTTAGCGGACATCTAATTGGTATTAAAAGTTCGGGTTAGATAAATTTAACATTTTATGGTTTTAAATGAAACCTTTTTGGTTGTGGTTTAATTGGTGTTTTTTACATTGGGTTGGATTTATGTGTTAATATTCTATCCTCCATATTGTTGTTGCATGCTTCAATATCCCACCCTTCTTTCAGACACTATAAATCTTTCTGGTATAATATTGTTGTTAATGTTTAATTGTTGTGTAATGATAACTTCATCCTTTTTATTTCGTGTCTATTTTTAAATAATATACCGTGCAGCTATACAAGTAATTTGTTTAAACTTTCAAGTTTTTAAACAACAAAGATTGATCACATAATGTTGACAACCTTTTACCAACTCATTTATTACTTTGCTTTCAAATCTTTAGTGTAGGCTTTCACTATCACCTGCACTTTCAATTGTATGCATATATTTGTATGCTGTTGTATATATCCATTTATGTATTCTTTCTCACGAACCTTGCTTGCAATGTACATTGTATACACTGATCTGTTCTGTTCTGCTCTGCAAATTTTGCTGCTAGCTTGCAAGAGAAGGACACTCCGTTTTTACTATGAATAAAAGATTCATTGTAATTGTTAATAAATGGTTGAATTTTTAAGTACTTCACAATATGTTGTCATTAGTAGCCACTCAGCTCCAATTGGCTTAGTGATATTATTTAATAAATAGTATGTTTTAAAGTCTAAAATGAACATTCTTTGTATTGATTGTAAAAGTCACTCTGAACATACATTTGTAATTACAAGAGCTAGTTCCTGATGTTAGGAAAACTTGTGGCAATGTTGAAAAGAGGTAAAATGATAATTTTAATTCTGTTCCGGAAGCTCATTCTTGATCCTTTTATGGAAATGATGTTTATAATTTTACCTCTTACCCGTAATTTAATTGTATATTTAAATATTTCATTTTCACTTTAGCTCCTCATTCATAAACATGTCCCTGTGAATACATTATACCTTTTTCTAAAACATTATGAATTACTCTTTCAATCAACTGTATATTTAAAGTCAAATTTGGGATTTTATGTCTACTTCCATATACATGTTCAGCCAACTTTACAATTTTGTACAATAAGCCTTATCATTGGAATTACCTTTAGGCTGGCAACCCCATACAGTACCCATTTACACCTTTGTGGAGTGGAACAACTGTAGGTTAATTTCTTGGTCAAGGAAATTAGCAGTGCCCCTTTTGGGGATCAAACACTGGACCTGTGGATACATTAGTGCGCATCATACCACTGGACCAATGTTCCATATTTAGAGCTTCTCTATATCATACCACTTATGTGGGAAAGCCTGTCTATCAGACATAAAATAAGGCACTTGTGTTCCCTTACCTTCAAGCTAGCTTTAATGGCAATTTGGTAGAGTGTCTACTTTCAACATTAGAGGTCCTTGGTTCAAATCTCCTTTCAGACCATGAAATTTTATCAGGTTACATTTTGTGTCCAAGTAATTAACCCTCTATGTAATGAGTGCTTGCATCCTCAGATTGTCCTGCAGACATTCAAACTCCAAGAAATTAGGGATGAATTTTGACAAGGAGGGTGTTTATGTAGCAGATGTAAAATAAGACACTTGTACAATTTGTCTTCAAGTTGGCTCTTATGGCAATGTGATATTGTCCCCTTATGACTTTTGAGGTCTAGGGTTCTATCTTATTTCTGACCATGAATTTTATAGGGTTTCACCATTGTGTAAATGTATTCATAGGAGCAGGTTAATGAGTTTCAATAATACATGTATTTAATATCATATGGTTATTTTTTACAGCTCATGTTATTGGTGGCTACATATCCTAGCAATAGGTGTCATTATATACTTCAACTTTATACACAAAATGTTACGACCAGCGAAGAAGGAAAAGACAGAGAAGACAAATTGAGTCGAAGATACAAATTAATTACTGTTTGGTTGCCGTAGTGATAGCGGGGCTTAACTTATTATGTTTTTTTTCAAGAAGTTGTGATTTGTGTATATGTATAGTTTTAATTGTTTGAGACAAGAGTGTTTTGTTTAGATTTGTATATTTGTATACGGAGAAGTAAATGTTTTGAATACGAGACAAAAAGAAACATAATGACTGGAACATTTTGTTATTAGAGATATTGTTAATTTTATTCCGCTGTTAGTGGGGCATACATAAACTCCACTGATTTAAATATTTACTACAGTATTTCTGTGCTCATGATTGATAAGTGTATTTAAATCAGTGGGGTTAATGTATGCGCCACTGATGGTTGAATAAAATTTATTAGTACAGGCCTAAATTAAAATTAGGTTTGTTTGCCCTAACTGACGACCCGAATAAAAATGCAAAAAATATTTATTCGAAAAATCTATGTGGTGTTTTTTATTGGTCACGACCATTCATCGTATTACTTTTTACCTATGTGAGTGATAATTCTTGAAAAATAAAACGTTTTCCTACCTACTGATCCTACCCAAAAATTTAGGTTCGGTTAAGTGCAAACAAAGTATTTTTTAGTTTAGGCCTCATTGTTTCCTGTGCATTAGTTCTGAGATTGCATGTTGTAGTGGAATTTTAAATCCTTCTTTGATTGTAATATCATTTTGTTATTTATCTGGTCACTTGAAGTTCAAATGAAGATTCAAAGCTCAATGTAATAGTTTTTACAATCAACTAGAGTAAATCATGTCATTAGGACATGTACATATATAGTATTAATATTATTTGTAAACTGTATTATTCCAATGATTATGTATTATACCTTACATAAAATTGCTTCTTCTTTAAGTATATAAAACATAACAGGTCATTATAATGTGATAGTGCCTGCTGATATGATAGTGGCCCTCTGATGTCATATTCATGTGATAACATTAAAAGCTTCTTTAGAGTCATGTTACCCTCGTTGTAATTTTTACAGAGCAAAAAAAATCGGCACCAAGTAAACAAAGTTTATCTGTTAGTTTTGACCTATTAAATATTTAACAATGTTTATTCTTTTGCTTTTGCAAAACATCAAGTGGTACAAATGTGCGATATAATATAAGAAATAGTATGCACCACTAAAAGCCGTCTTGTCTGATAGTGACCTCCCAGTCAGCCCACCAACATATAGTAGACCTCAACCTTCAACTTGGGTCCACTTTATGTTATAGGGCTGACTGGTCGGTCACTTTTAGACTAGGAGGCCTTCAGTGGTGTGTACTATTTTTTGTATAGTTTGTCGACATTGATGATTTTTGTGTATTTGATAAACATGTTTAAATGTAATATCTGACAGAGGTGAAAATATAAATTTTAGAATTTCACTCAACATTATACCACAATAATTCAGCATTCAAGCATTACAGACTTTGTCAGGGACAAAAATACCAAAATCCTTTCATTCTAGGTCACTGTTGCAATGGATTTACTTCTTATATGTTAAATGTCTGACTCTCCTAAAATATAATATCCTTAGTTGTTTTAGAATTAATATGAATACATTTTCCAAAATTTTCATTCTTACTCAAAATTGTCATACTTGCAAATCCATGCCATGACAAATGATGTTAGTGATTTGCTTCAGAATCCCATGATTTATGCATTTTAATATGTGTGTGTGTGTGTGTGAACATTTGCTGTCAACAATTCAATGTGAAGCCTCTTTTTTAACACTTCTTCACCCCTATCTATGGATACTTCACAGTTACACCTGAACTGATTTAGTAGCTTTTTTCTTAAGAAATACAATTCAAGTCCAATTAGGATTGGGGAAATTTTATTCAGCTTGATATAGGTTTACAAAAAAGTGTATAAAGTTAAATCTAATGGTGTACTTATAATGCCAGATAATTCTTTTCTTGATGGGAATTATTTTGAAAGGCCTAAACCAAGACAAACACTATGTAATACTCCCTGTACTCCCAACTTAAATCCACAAACATTTTACCTATATAGCATATTTTTATTCTATACCTAAGCTTCTATTCTGTTGAGCAGTGTTTGTATTTCTTTCATGTCATGATCAATTGTGTGTATGAAATCATGGAGACATATTTGTTCAAAATTTCTTTATGCTGTTGGTTATTAAAAATAGGGCTGCGGATGGTTGAGCATGTGGCGATCCAATCCAAACCACAATTCATGTGGAATTAATCGAACCACGAAACACCGGATAATGAAAAAAAACATACACGAATTCATATATACAACACATATATGGATAAATATACATATAAATATAACAAAAATAATTGAAGAATTACAGAAGCTTTTATTGCATTTTCAACATAACCGTCTGCAGCGTCATGTTAGAGGTTCAAGGAGGGTTTTCGCGTGTGCTGAAAATACGCGGTGCACAGATCACGTTAATTAATGTTTTCATACGTATGGATTTTTTTTCATTCTTTGTAACAATAGTTCGAGATCTGACGATTTCGGAAGTGTCGAATATTCGTTCTCGGTTATCTAGTCAGGATCGCGAATATCCGAGTTCTGGGATACTCGCAGCAGCCCTAATTAAAATCCAGCAAAAACTAACAAATTTTTATACATTTTGATATTTTGTCATTATCTGTGATTTATAACATGATACTACCTGTATTAGGACAATATTTATATATATATTTTTATGCAACATTTTTAACCTATGTCTCACAGGTCATGCCCCAATATTTTCAAGGTCATGTCCAACCTTTTCAAGGTCAAGGTCTCAGGTCTCACTTTTATAGTTGGATTTTGAAATTATTTGACAAAAATGCAACAGATGAAAATATCAGTGGCACCAATAAGCATTGATGTAGGATTTGTTTGTGAAATGATTATCTTGCAATTAATATTATGACCTTCAGTCTACGAAATTAGGATATAAAAGTGGTCGTCCATACAGGTAATTTTAGTAGCAAGCATTATATCTTGTTTGTAGAATTTTTGTTTGCCCAACAGAAATTATTGGTTGCCCAAACTAAAATGTGGTTGTCCCCGGCAATTGGACACCCGCTAAATTCAAAGACTGATGACCATTATTATTTTTATTAGTTGTAAAGTTAATAGGTGATTTTGACCTTTTTGTGTTGTTAACATTCATGTCAGAGACATAGATAATATGTTTTTATGTCTCAAGATTCACACCCATAACTTACATTGAGTTTTATAAGTACATGAGGTTATATTGTATATTAGTTTGAATTTTTAAATACAAGTCTCATGAAATTTTTTTAATACTCACCCTTTCACTCAAAATTTCAATATACACACATATTTATTTACTTTAATACTGTACATTTGTATTTGTCTTATTGAAGATATATCATATTTTTATCTGCCTATTAGATTTTTCAATATTGTCTTAACTTTTTTAGCCGGATTTTTCACCGCAAAAATTTGGCTTATAGTTTGGCGAAACATGGGATGGCAGACGGTCCGGCGTCTGGTGTCGTTAACAATTGACTTAAAGTTATTCTTTACCATATATTTCTGCCATTTTTTGTCAGATATTAATGAAACTTCATGCAACGATAACATACCATGTGATGAACAGAATTAGAAAGTGACAACAACTCTACCTGCTTTTATTATGGATTATTTCCTTTTGTAATTTTTGTGTTAAAGTTTTTAAATCTGGCTTTAATATGAGGTTTCCACATTACTTTTCATGTTTAAAATTAAAATTATGCTTGTTTGCATTAACCAACTAACATGAGTTAACTGATTACATTTAGATACATTTACTGTGTAGCGTGATTTTTTAATAACTATAATAACCTTAACATGAAAATTTGACATAAATGTCAAATTTCCTCCATTAAGAAGTTACATGGAGAAGTTACCGGTCTTGTGAAAATGTATGTGAGTACTGGTTATAGACATGGGATCTGGAAAACTAGGTTAGGTGCAGGCATGTAGGAAGGATCTGAATATTGGGGTCGCAGGTGTGGTGGGTGTCCCCTCCCGCCCTTTGAAATTTTTTCTGAATATAAGCTTCTGAAACTCAATTTCCAGATCTTTCAGTACCCCCTGTTTAAGAACAAATCTTTGTATTATAACAAGACTGCTAGATGTTTTGATTTTTATAAAGCATGTAACAATGTATGTTAAGTGCTGTAAATGAAAATGACAGGTGATTGTGATTTAATGTATATGTAGACAATCCATGGCCATTTGCGATGATTAAGGCTTCTGAAAGTTTTGTAGCTAATTAGTAGAATAGCAGGTAAATTTTTAGTTAATATTGACTTAATACATCCATGTAAAAACCATAATAGAACTACTTGCCAGCGAGTTAATTACTGGACCTTATAACCTGGTTGTATTCCTACTACGTCTGATTTCCGAGGTATATCTTCGTAGATGATCGCCGAGGTTGTTCCGAATGTCGTGTTGGTAGTTGGTTTATTGCAAACATAAACTTTATAAATTAAGCTTTATACTATTTTTACTATAATTATATACAACTTAATCAGAATATTTTGAGTAGTTAATATATCAGCCGAAGAAAATTAAATGTTAGATTTTTCATCCAGATTTTGAACTAATGGAGATGGATGGGCATTTTAATTACATTTTTTAATCATGGCAATGATGATCTATTTCAAACTATGCATAATAATTTTACACTGAAATATTTTAATGATCTGCAAATTTCAAGTTTAAATAAGGGTTATTGTGATTTCCAAAACTTACTTCAAAAGCTATTTTACCTGAATGAAAATAAAAATAAGTGGATGGGTGCTTTGTGGATTGACTGGCAGGGATGAAAATCTATTAGTTACTTTCTTTGGCTTTATATGAGAGAATGTTTATGTGAGAATTTATTGTATTTCTACTAGTACAAATTAACAAGTTAATGTTTGACTTTTGACTATGAATTAAGTTTAGTGTGATATTTCACTAAGATTATACCTTTAGTTGGGCTGCAACGATTCAGTTAATCGAAAATCAATTGTGAAGGCATGGATTCAATTTGATTTGGAACTGGCAATTTTCAAATTGATCCCAACATTTAATTAAACTTGTCGATAAAAGTTATAAGGATTGAGACTTTTAGTTCCAATGATAAATAGTGATAAATATATTAGTATGATAATTTGTTTGCTTTATTGATCTTGTTTTGAAGTAAAAAGTCTCAAAACATTTTTATTTTATCAATATACGTTGGTTTTATACTAAAATGAATGTGTTACTGTACATTTGGAATAAACTAAACCATTTATTGGATCAAATCAGGAAAAAATCAGATTTCCAGTAGATCGTTGCAGCCCTAATCTTAAGCATTACTCACTGTGTGAAAAATTATGTTGTACAAATTTGTTTTTCTTTCATTCCGTTTTTATTTTACATTATGTGAATTGGCAATAAAATTAATGTAAAAATGATGCTTTAGTTTGTTATGAAAAATTGAATAAATATTAGAATTCTGATTTATTATAGAATTGTTTGTTTGGTTTATGGGTGAAACAATACAGTAAAATCTCTATTTCATTATATTGCTACACATAAAACTTGTATTGCTAAACATATTGCAATACACATTGTTTTTTGCATATATAAGTAGCATCTCCGATTTTCGAATGACTGCGAATCATTCCCTACACCTTCCCATCCATTTGAAAATCGGAGATGCTACTCATATACTAGTGTACGACACACTGATGGTTTATATGTCACACTTTCTATCATTGTTTTTGTCTTGCTAAATGTTTTTCCGAGATTTACACAGAATTGTATAACTGTCTGCAGTTTTGCTGGTTCCGTGATGTCCGTTTTTTATGAAGCTGTTTCCATAGCTTCTTTTATTAAACACGACAGTATAATGCCTGCAACGTCAAATTTCTTCTGAAACTTACAGAATGACGTCATACATGTCTAAACAATGTTATTATAACGTTTCCTGCCATTTTCGTTATTTGAACAGATTTTACATGGGTTTGAATGAGGTAAAAACATATTGATGTTTTAAAATTTTGTCCATTTATTAAAAAAGCATTGATTAATGATTTCCTAACAAATCAGCTTGTTATGGAGATACACACATTGTCCACGAATTTTTGGATCACACCTCGTATAAGCGCTTGCATGAATTGAGTTGAATAAATGATATGATAGAAAAATGCTTATTATGATGCGGGATTTGGATGATGTTTTTTCTTGTATTTCATGCAATGCATTAGCAGATTTAAGGTACGGGTCAGGACCACCCCTGAAATTTCTAAAATATACCAATCCTTGAGTGTATATTTTGAACTGTAAACCATTTGTAAGTATCATGAAGTAATTTTCCTTTGTATAATATAAATATACCTAATAGTTTCGTAGATTTTATTATTAATTTATGCTTATTATTATTACACTTAATTATTCTGCAAACAGTGTATAATGTGGTTGTGGTTCAAAAGTTTGGACCCCCAGAAATCCTGGATCTGCCCCTACAATGTTTAACCTATTTAGTACGATTGGATCATTTCATGTTCAAGGGAAGATTTCTAATTGCAATGATTCAACAGACAATTAGCCATTAGAAATCTTATATCTGCAGGTGATGCACTGCCTATGGCCTACGTTCTTGCAGCGACATTTGAGCTATTTCTTGATTTTCGTTATGCATTTCAACACATAAATGATTTTCACCAAAGAACTGGCCACGTGGGATTTTTGCACGAGAAGCACGTGCCCATTTCCTTTTTTTCATTACTCGATAAAATCGGTTTTGCATCGATAAAGAAGCATGAAAACCATGCAAGCAGACGATAGTATGGTTCTATACACCTTTCCATAAAGACATTGTTAATCTATCTAATTCCCTGGTCGGACATATGTTGAAAAGTAAAAATGTTCCTGCAATAGCGAACTCAGTTTAACAAAAAAGGTACAACTTCATGTGAAACTTGTGACCCACTTGGAATGGGCCAATTTTGACCATAAGGGATATAATTTGAACAAACATTATAAAGGAATATTTAGGCGATAATGCCGGATGCTAAATATGGAAGCTGTAGACCTTACAGCTTTTAAGCGTAGATACGCATAATTGAAGGGTAAGTTTGTTAATGAACAGAAAATTAAATCGATGCCCGTTTTATCGAGTTATGTTCATTTTTACCTGAAATTTCACAATGAAGTCTGTAACCCATTGTGTTTGACGTTTCAATCTATCTTTCTTCTACATTTAGTTCAATTTGTAACTCAAGAAACTAACTCATGACGATAAACTCATCGCCGAATTAAATTACGAAATGTACCGAAGTTTAAATCGACCAAGATTTACATCTCCGGTGTACAATCACAAGGCGTGACGTCATATTTTTGGGGGCGAAGTGCATTGCGGTAGATATATTACATGTTATGATAAATTCTGTGTATTGTAAATTTCTCCTTCAATAAACACGCTGTGAAACATGGATTTATTTCACTAACAAAAATATATGAACGGAACAATTTTATATAAAAAAACATATGGATATATTACGTGAAGAAACGAACTTTCCTGTGTTAGGTAAGAATTGTAGTTTTGTTATATTACTATTATAATTATCAAACTCATTATTCGATTTCACTTGAAACCAATTAGTGTTGAGGATGGTGATTGAATTGATGGTTGATTGCCTCGAGTAAATCGATAATGGAGGCGTAAAATTGGCTACAAATTAGATATATATATATTTAACAGTACTATCATCCGATTTATCTTCAAATTTGTTGAGATTTGTAACAGGCTAATTAATAGGTATCGTTTGTTTGACTGCTAATGGTATTTTTGTGACTATACACTAAGTCTTCATTAAACAGGGCAGCACATTTATAATTTGCTCAGAATTGAAACTGATACCCCCTCTGAACAAGGACTATGAACTGATCAACTTTTAATGCTTGTCATATTATAAAGTTTTGCCATGATCTGAAGCGTCAGAAATAGACTTCGCTTTGTCGTCAAGTTGGAAGAGCAACATCTCATTTTCTCGTTTATTTCAGAGCTCTCGAGATAATATCTGTTTTGTATTTTGTCCCAGTGTTGTAATTTTGACGCCTATTTGAAATAAAGATGTTCTATCAAACTTTCGTGGACAAGTTTTATAATTAATACATGTATACAATGTCAAGTATTTTTATTGATAATTTGGTACAGTTTTGTTAGATCAACAAAAATAATGCATTATATCATTAATATGGTTTCACATTTTAGTATCTAAAGTTATAAAACATTACAACGTAGTGTTACAGTTGTTCTTGGAAAACTAATGGCTTTCCTAAGTTCACATTATTGACCCAATTTTTAGGTATTATTATTTGAAGAATTGCTTGAACTCCGAGAAAAGTCCAAATGATATGAATCAGAGTACATGTATTTATAGGACCTAGGTTTCTTCATAAAAGGTCTTGAACTTTGACTGAAATGAATTGTGTGCTCATCACATGCAAACATGAAATGAAAACGTGTTTGCCTTTGCAATGTATGTAGTGTTTTATTCTTGCAGACGTCTTATAATATTGAATTAGGACTAATTCAATTTTCATTGCCCAATTATAAGGCTTACACTTCAAAATTTACAGAAGTTAATAATACTATGTCATGGAACTCTGTCTGACTTCTTGCATGATGTAGTTGTTTTAAGGGTTTACTCTAGAATTTATTTAAATCACTCATATTATTATGCTGTTTTACAATTAATGATCATTACACTACTTAACTGTGACATTGTTAATATAAGTGTTTTATTCTTCATTAGCTTTACCAGACTCAAATTTAGAGTTATCTGTCTCCATAAATTCTCTGTACTTCAGGTTTATTTCAGTATTTGGGAAAGGGGCTAGAGGGCTTACTTTGTTTAAAAAATGTATCATAATTTCATTGATAGGGGAAAGAAAAGTCCAAGGTAAATTCCAAATTTTGGGAAAACTGCATGATTTTAAAGAACTTATTGGAATGGACAGGGCCTGTAAACGCCTCTTCATTGTTATATAAGAAACAAGAAATGTCTTTAAAAAAGACAAACGGCGTCGATTTAAAAACAAGAGGGCCCAAAGGGCCCTGGGTGCTCACCTAAGGAAAAGGTCAAAGGTCACAGAAGAGCCATTTACATAGGACCACTAATGTTAAAACCTATTTTTTGACGTGGTGATGGATTGCCAGATTCCGTTAGTATTTGCTCATACAAGTTGTGACCACGCATCATCACTTCATCAACAACATTTGCAGACCAGTTTCGCAGACTTGGCACATGATTGCCTACCGTAAACAATATGACAGCCAATGCAATTGCCGTACACTGATAACCACAGGGAATTGTCAAGTTACCTCCCTTTGATTTTTCCAACATACCTTTAATATACTTATATATAAGGGGTACAACTGCGTTTACTAGACCGATTCATCTAGATTTCTTATTTTGTGGCTCACAAAAAATACTGATACCCTAGTAGCACTTTAACCGCACAATTAAATTGATTAAACATAACTCTTCGAGCTATGAATATTAAATGTTTCATAGGGCAGATCATTAAAACACTCGCCAACAAAAAACAATTCTTTTTGACAAATAATTTTTAGATATTCAAAATATGAATTTCAAGACCTTTCTAGTGATATAAAATGCAAAATTGTTTGATGAAAAATGACTTAGTAATTGCAATTTTAAAATTACTGTGTTTTCATTGTATTTACTCGCTATCATTTCTTGCCAACCAGCGAACGGCTACCTGTAGTATTTATCAGCTCCTTGTTACTATTTATAGACATCATAACAATAACAATGAACTGGTGTATATGTGGAGCTGTGACTCTCAAAGTGTAAACCCCGGAAACTGGACGTAGTGAGGCTAATTTAATAATTATTGGGTTATATGTCAGACTTTTTACTAGAAACCGGTTCACATCTGGAGACGTAATTCATTTTACCCATAAAATATTGTGTTTGACACGTAATTTTTTATTGTTACAAAATAAAAAAACACTTTGGAAAGCAATAGAGGTCTACCCAAAAAAAATTATCTACGAACGAAGCAAAATTTCGTAAAACACTGCATTACAATAGTGTGGCCTTTATTTTTTCGCGCGTGTCAGGGCCATCCAATCGAAGAGGGGGTTTTCTCTGTTTCCCCCGTACGTCATTCTCAGTGCTTATAAAATCATCCAATAGAACGGCGGATTTCCGAAATCCCCAGACAGACGTCATTATACAGAAATGTAGGTCAAAATCCAGCTTAGACAGCTACGCCGAAAAACCCTGCCTTATTTCATTCATATACAATATTATAGTGACATGTGGCTTATAGGATAGTATTAGAATTTGGATTCAAATGATATATATCAGCAAATTTCAATGCTATCTGCTTACTTGTAATGTAGTATAGAATATGATTGATCGTTCCAGATATTTTCACATAAAAAATTCAAGGACAACCTGTAAAAGCCATGACAGTAATAGTTCAATTAAGAAATGATCACAATATAAACTGTTTAACACTTCATCCATTAAACAGATAGATAACAATTTCTCTTAATCAATCATTAAAGCAATAAAAACAAACTATGCGGAAAAAACTTACAATGCAATGTTGGTAAATAAAGCACAAACTTAGTGTTCGTTTGTTTGGTTTTACACCATTGCAACACATTGTATTGGTCATAAAACGGCGGTCAGTCAACCTACTCACTCCTCCTGGAAAAGCTAAATCTCTGGATTTAGCTGTTAACCAACTACTAGGGTATACTTTTGTCAGTGACTGACAACTGCCCTACATAATTAAAAATCATTGGTAGGAGGGAGAATGGCCATAGAAATAATTTCATGACCAAGCTCTACGAAAGTATGCCCCGCTGGGAATCCAACCCACGACCCCTCAATCAGTAGACTTGTGAGCTACCAACTGAGCTAGCCGGCGGCTTGTACAAGCTTATTGTACTTTTAATTTTGGTTTAATACAGTTGTCACTTCAAAATGTATTTAATTACAGTTTTAATACATATAATTTTTATCGCTGTTCTGATTAATGCAAATCATTTTACATTCACTCAATCAAATTTTTTATCTTTTGAACTGCAGTGATCCATTGTATTTTGATATTTAATTGAACTGTTGCTGTGGCTTTAAAGCTGATGTGTTAATGTTAATTCAAGGTCATTAAATCATTTAAAAACAGTACCTCTTATCATTATGTTATTATAACTGTTTCCTCTTTAATTATTATTATTAGCTGTAAAATATATTATAAACATTATTATTAATAATATTATTAACTCATAAAACATGAAAATTACACAAAAATTTTCAAATATAATAGCATTACAAAATATTGTTCAAAAAGCATTTGTATAGCAACTAAAATTTCATATTCATAGCACGATTTCTATACAAAACTTTCTCCTTATGATGTGTTTAATTTGTCAACAAGGTAATTACTATTTTAATGTTGATTAATTGCAATTAATTAAACTATGTTCTGATGAGGGTTTTAACAAAACTGATACCATAATAATAATATGTTAGAAAAGGGAAAGTATTGTTATGGTATAACATGTACTGCTTGTTAACCCGGGTTGATAGCGCAGTTGTTAGTGCGCTGGGATTTGGAATCTCGCTCCCGAGGGTGTGCGGGTTCGAATCCCACCCGGCGAGGTTATACCCTTCCATGAAAATTTGACAATAATGTCAATTTTTCCTCCATTGATTAGATAATATGGAGAAGTTTCCGGCCTTGTGGAAAGGTAGGTGAGTACTGGTTATAGACAATGCTCCAGGAAAGCTAGGTTAGGTGCCCTGGACGTCGTAAAATGACCTAAATTGTGTTGACACGGGGTTAACTCCAATAAATAAATAAGATAAATAAATAAATAAAATAAAGTACTGCTTGTAAATAAAGAACACTGTAGACTAGTTTTGCACTAACCCGTTAATGTATACTTTAGCAACTGCTTTCTTATGCAAAAGTGACGAAGGAAAAGGCAGGGAGGCAGAAAATGTAAAAGGGGACATCAATATATAGGTGTCAGAATAGCTATTTTAGCTCATGAAAATATGGAAAAAAAACCAAAGAGAAAAGGCTCAGAATTATACATAGAAAAGAAATAGTACTAGGTTAAGAGTACAATTTAGTTTGCAGCACTCCATGTTACCTTTTGGAAGAAGGTTGCCCTGTTGGATGTACATCTTTAAATTTTACTAGCCTGTATCCAATCTTTACTTGCCGTAAACAAAATGGAACTTTATTTTACTTTCCCATACCAAATTGTACTATATATTACTTTTCCAAACAAAATTGTACTGAATATTACTACATCAAACAAAAAAGATACTTTAGTTTACTTTCCCAAAACAAAATGGTACTTTATTCTACTTTCCCCCCATAAAAGATACTTTATTTTACTTCCCAAACCAAATGATACTTTATTTTACTTTCCCAAACAAAATGGTACTTTATTTTACTTAACCAAACAAAATGATACTTTATTTTACTTAACCAAACAAGAAGATACTTTATTTTACTTTCCCAAAACAAAATGGTACTTTATTTTACTTTCCAAAACAAAATGGTTCTTTATTTTACTTTCCTAAACAAAATGGAACTTTATTTTACTTTCCAAAACAAAATGATACTTTATTGTACTTTACCAACCAAATTGCTTCTTTATTTTACTATGCCAAATGAAATGATACTTTATTTTACTTTCCCAAATAAAATGATACTTTATTTTACTTTCCCAAACAAAATGATACTTTATTTTACTTTCCCAAACAAAATGGTACTTTATTTTACTTTCCCAAACAAAATGGTACTTTGACTTTGAAGGTTACAAATATATTCTGGTTGCTCAATCAGACAACTTGCAGCAAATACTTGTTTCCAGAACCAAAAGTTAGGTCGTCTCAGGCAATTGGACATCTTTTAAAGTCGAGCCCTGGTATGTTTACAATGTTTCAATCTATAAACTGAAGTATGACTGGTTTTATTATCAAAACTGAACTCAGATTAGTACAACAGTTTATCAATTTGGTTTGTTCTCATCTTTCAATTGTATTATCTTGATAATTATTAAGTTGTTATCTGTTGTTTCAACCTATCATCTATTTACAAGAGAGAGGGGAAACTCTATTATAGACTTGCTATAGAGTTTTAATCTTTTTGAAGATGATTTCATAAAGAAATACTCAAATAGTTGTAACTCACTTTAAAGAAAAAAGAGTGAGTTAAAACCCTCTTGCGATGTTGCGCTAATCTGGGAAACATATCTCTAAATTATTGAAATGTTATGATTTGAATTTACCTTTGATTAATAGAGTGATAGACCATCTGAATTCACCTGAATATTTTATTTTGAAGGCAGTGTAAAACTGTTTTTGCCAGACCATTACAGGTTGATTTTTGGCCTCATTCCCCTACCCAAAAAGTATGTATTTCCCCTTTCTGTGTAGTAAAATTTCCCTGTCCTTAAAGTTCTGTAAATTATTATATATTTTATCATTGCCAATTTCTTACAAATTATTCACAAACTTCATCTCAGCGAATATATTGCCTCAATAGTTCGAAGTTTAGATAGGACAGAAACATTCCTTTGAAAGTGTTTCCCTGTTGTTGGATTTTAATTGAATTATTGAAAATGAAGATAATTGTTTTTCTAAAAATTTCATTTTTGCTTCTATTCCTCCTGAAAAAAACGTGGCCACTTTTCCCTTAATGTGAAAATAAACATTGAATTTCATGTAAAATTAAGATTTATGGTTGTATGTAATATCTTTTGTCATAAATTTGTCCCTTTTGTACATGTAATTACCTTTTTTGTAATAATTATTACAAGTGAATATTATTTTGTAAAGAACGAATATTTTGGAATAAATAGTGAGTTAAAAATCACACATACACTTACATGTATTCAAGATTTGCATTAATATTGTATTCAATAAATAATGTCGATGTTTTTACCACAAGCCATTAATAGTAAATAACATTGAAAAAATGTCTGTTTTTTTATGAAATAAAAAAGGGAAGAGAAGTTTCTGAATTCATTTGGGACATTTGGATTCATTTCTCTGCATGATTAGGTGGGACAGTTGGTGGGTGTACACAAGTTATTTACTATTTAACTACTGGTATGTGTATGGGGGGCAGACTTTTTTCCTTATGTAACAGGGGCCATTAACAGGGGCCTTCCCCTCTTAAAATTTCTTTAAATCGTGCAGTTTTACCTAAATTTGGAGTTTACCTTGGATTTTTTAAATCTCCTATCTAATATCTATAAAATTGTAATAAAATTTCCCAAAATTTTCCATACAAAAAAAGGCCCCAGGCCCCTTCCCAAATATAGAAAAAAGCCCCGGGGGAGAGGCTATTTTTATTCAATATTTTAGATTATAATTATAAAAACTACATCCTGTAAGTGATCTCTCCAACATCATAAAATGACTAATGATTATATATAAAAAATCGTGTTTCGTGGTTTTCCTATAATAAATATAAAAATCAAATACTTCAATTATTGCGATGAAAATCAACAGTCTGCACCCAATCATTATATTATTGCTCATACTAAACTATTGGGTAAATAAAATGGGTGGGTAAATGCAACACTGCCCTAACTCTATTTTACTTAATCATTCAGGAAGCTTGAAAAACATATTAATTAGGGACTTAAGTCAGTTATCTTTCTCTGATAAAATCTGAAGCAATCCAATTGGTAAGTAGGTCCTTACAGTTGGAATCCTCGGATTTCATCTTTGAGGACCGATGTAAGGATAACAAAATATTTCATCTTATATCTTTCTTGTTAATGAAGATATTAACGGAAGTGGTGAAATTTAGATAGTTCTATACCCTTAAATACTTAGCTTGAATTTCAAACAAATTAAATGATTTACAAAAAAGTTATTAAAGATTAATTATGGCAAATTGACATTGAAAAGTAAGGGTAAAGTCCAAGTAATCCAACCAAGTGGACCTACTTAGTTGAAGAGTATACAAGGGCAAATAAATGACTAAAGTCCCTTATTCTGTTATAATCTGAGCTGAAGCAAAATGCCTAATGGGCCCTTTTGTTCCTTACATCCAAATCCAGTCTCACACTTGATAGATATATCGCTTGGAATGAATTTAAAATGTGAAAACTAATTTTCATTTAAAAATCATGTTAGAGCAGTGTTGCATTCAGAACACTTTAACAAATTGTCAGTCGACTGAATATGATTTATCTATTTATTCGCCTATTTAGTGTGACTAAATTTTACTTTTATACTTGAAAAAAACCTTTTATCTTTGTGACTACTTTATTTTGACATAGCACATTATTGAACTGAGTACATCTTGTTAATGAAGAGTTATTTATTAAACTTTTATTGTCATGGTAGTCAATTTATTGGCTCTTCATATTTCTTTATGATATCTGGTAAAAGTGCAAGCCTTCAGGTACAGTTGGTACAAACGATTATGTTTTTCATCGGCTGGGCACTCTTCTAAAAGTACAAGAAATCACAGATGGAAATCACATTGATTGTTTTTCATCACTTGGCCCCTCTCTTCTTTGATTGATAAATTTGACATCAACTTTATATATGTACATGTAAAATAAAAATATCTTGTGGGCTTATTCAATGTTTATAGATTATGTGTCCCTTGGGGGTTTAACTTTTCCTAGTTTGTAGCTCAAAAGGATTTTGTGCCTAGTTTTTAGAAGGGATTATGGGTTCCTAGTATGCATTTGGGGCAGTTTGCCCTTGAATAAAATTTGACTACTATGTCCATCTTCCTTCATTAATAAGATATATGGAGAAGATGCTGGCTTTGTGGAAGGGTAGGTGAGTACTGGTTATTGTCAAGGATCCAAGATAGGTAGGTTAGGTGCTATGACAATAATTGTGACACAGGGCTATCCTATTACTATTTTGTGCCTTAGGTGAACATTTTGAAAGGGATGAGGGAGTAAAAAGGTGCAAAAATGCTTTGTGTCTGTTAATTAGTTACAGGCATAAAGAATTGTGTTTAATGTCATAATATTTATATTGGTTATTCCATTTATGTTATAATATGCCTATGTACCATATACTAAGCTAAAATGTTAAATTTACTACAGACTGCTGTATAGCAGATAATTTTCGCTGGAGTTTTTTTTTGCTTTATTCAGGATAAACAAAGATAGCATAAATTTTAGATGCTCAAAAATATTTGCATCAATGCAGGATCTTCAAAATATGTGAAATGAGGAGATATACGTCAAATGCCCATATTCTGAACTTGTGATTATAAAAATACTTAAAAAATCCCTAAATATTAACACTTCGAAAATTAAAACCCTTTACAGAATATACTGACTAATGTTACCATATTTGTATGAACATAAGAAATCATTTTGATTTGACAATTATTTTAATGATGATGTAAATTAGTATTTAAGTTGACATAGTTATAAAAATGTTGGACATACATGGCTGGTGATCTGTGAAATAGCTAGTATAACTAAATGTTTGTTAAATTTAATTTTGCAGTAGAATATGTAATACCGGTAGGTGAAAAAAGGGATTTTTAGCCTAAATGTTTTCATTGATTTAATATTGTTATTTTGTTGACTAGCAGTATCTATCCATCAGTCTCCTTTTTAGGTCTTTCAACTCTTCATTGTAAGCAGCCATTAACAGCACCACAAAATTTCCTACCCTCTTGGATACTCCTTCCTTCACGCCTTGATGTTCAAGTAAAGCAATCAATGGTGAACTTCTTACTTAAGGAAATTTGCTATGTAGTTAGTGAAGTTCGAACAAGTTCAATTTTTTAATATTCCAATACATTTTTTTATCCATCTGGATAAAAGTGATTCAAAGCTTGTTACACATTATTGCTGAAAAGCACAAGGATTAAATTGTATATTTATACTCTTATTTTCATTGTAATAACGAAAGTTTGTTTCTACTGCAGAGAAAAATATGAATATTTGAATTCCAGATATAGTCTATTCCTGAGCAGGTTTCCTTCTTCTGGAACATAGTTCCCTAATAATTATATTATTTCTTGTCTAATAATTAATTAACTTATTATCTTGTCTAATGATTAATTAATTGTTTTGATTATTTAGTTAGAAGTTAGACAGTTTTCTGATATATGACATTTAAAGCCTCTATATAAAAAGTAACACTGTTTTTTTATTGTAAAGAAAAAAGACATTTATCTATTTCAAACACCTCTAATGAACAAGATTTTTTAAATAAATGCTAATATTTCTTAGATATGTTCATGTTTTTTATTGTATTTCAAAGTAAAAGTACAATGTAGATTGAAACCGAAAGTAGACTTCGGTTGTCAATACTTTGATACAATAGTTTTGATCACAGTATGTTAAAGATGAAGTCTTATTAGAGAAAAAAACTTACTCAGAATTTCATAATTAAGCTTTTAAACTATTTTGGATCAGATATATTAAACATCAGCGTATAAATGAATATAGCGTGCTCTTATAAAAGTACCCCACTTTTTTAAGAGTTTAGACACTTTGTCAAACTCAAATTTAGAAAGCAGAATGGTTTAAACTGTTAATTGTGTCTTAAATGCATGTTATATTGTGACAACTTCATGACTGTAAAACAGTTTTCAAGTCTACTGTTAATGAATATATCTTCATTTAGTGGCTTTAAAGTAATATTTTGTCAAATCATCATTAAACATCCAGTGGTTTTGTCCTCTTCAACGAATGAATAGTGTTATACAGTAAAGTATACATGTAGGTTTGGTTGTGGTTATTCAACTTTGATCATGGATTGCCAAACTTAAATTGAGACCACATTGTGGAAAAAGGTGTAACCAAACATATCAGGAACAGCTTACAATTATACACACAACAAAAAAAATGTATTTTCTGCCGGTTAAGCGAAGCGAATTAGGTGGAAAATATTTTCATTTGATATGTTAAGATCTTTGATTGGCTAATTCAAAGTTGTTATGTAGATCATCAACCAATGAAACATCATGTTTCATCGCACAAATTATTGTGCGATTTTAAAGTAATTGAAAGGACATTTAGCTTTGGGCGGCTGTACTGACCACTCACAAAATATATATACAAGTATATTTTTTGGTATTTTTGTTTTGTAATTAAGAAACAATAAATATATTCAATGTACTGACGACTCACAAAATATATATATTTTTTTGTTTTTTGTTGTTTTGTAATTAAGAAACAATAAATATCAATTTTGTTAAGAGTTGTTAGTTGAAAGAGATGAATATATCTTATTTGAACGGATTACCATACGTCTTACTAATTTGAAGTATTTTACAAAATATATTGTTGAACACATGGAATTGTTAACTTAGATAATAGTTTGTCATGTATATATAGTTCAGTATAGCCAATAGCCCAAGTGCTAAAATACACGTTATTATTTGACAACATTAAACATGCACTGTATGCATAGTCGTGAATTTCCGTATGAAATTTCCGTAAATACACGAATGTATTACTTTAAGTTTTATTAATAGAAGTCAAAGATGCATCTAAGGACTTGGTGTAGTGGTAAGATGTACCACCTCACAATCCAGAGGTTACGGGTTCGACCCCATATCAAACCTTATTTTTTGCAATTTAAACATAATCGGTACATGCTTCACAAATACTTGTTAACACGGCAGCGCGCGGATTCCATGATTTTTTAAAAAACCTGAGCGATTATTATTATTACACACATAATGGGCGTTTTCATGTATGAAAGTCATTCAGTCTTTAACCATGTCACAAATTTATTATAAAATATACATAAAGAAAATTGTATGATAATAAAGAGACAAAAATTTCGCTAAATGATATATAATTAATATTCAGTCAATGGTAAAAGTAATAAGTAAGTCATAGTGTTTTTACTATGATACTAGTGTTTGCGAATTTACAAAAATATCAACATGTGCGGGAATCGAACCCGGGGTATTTCGATTATCAAGTCAGTACTTTACCTCTGCACCACAAACCGTTTGGTATAATACAATCGTTACTTTTTCATCTATATTTTGTATTGTCACTTATTTAAGCAACGAAACTTGACGAACGTATACGAACTAATCCGTAAATCGTTACGGAAACTAATGAAGTGCACGTTTAATGTTGTCAAATAATATACAAAAGTTTTGTTTTGTTGTTTATAGATCATTATTCAATGATCTGGAGTGTTCAAAGGAAGCAAAGAGGGAGAAGTTTTTCGATTTTGAAATATTTTGTTATAAAAGGAATGTCCCAAACAAATAACAGCAACTTGAACCTGAGGGGCTTCCATCTTGGGACAGAGTGTGGCAAAAAAATTGCCATTGGTGGCCGGTATAAACCAGGTTCCAGGCTGCACTGTCCTCACACTTGCCCCAACAGGTTAAAAAAACAATTACTTTGAAAGAGTGTTCTGTAGGAAATGATGTATTACTTTTTATGTTATGAATACATGTACCAAAATTGCTCTGTGCTTACTCTGTTCTTGAGAAGAACAAATAATGCTCTCAAGTTGTACACTACAATGTGCATTGTTTAATGACTTGAAATGTGTGTGCATTACTTAAATGACTCAGCTGATTTGTTAAATGAATTTTGAAAAATTTCTATCCCTTGGTTAATAGACTTGAAGTATGGGGTCCAGTTTACTTGAGTGTTAGGGTAAAAACTTTTATGAAAAAAGAAGTAGATCAGTTTCATATACATGTATTAAAATTGTATTAGAGGTACAGTCAGAAACAAAGAATGATGAACACAGGGTATGAAGATAATCTGTTTGAAAACTTGTCTAATGTAAATTTAATTAGAAGTACTAGTAAACATTGGGATAGATGTACAAATCTGTTGTGTAAATGTCTATAATTTACATAGTGAATATTTATTGACAGCGATCATGATTTATTGTCTTAAAGTTTTAAATGTAGAAGATATACAGTGTAACCCGATTTAATGGTCACCTGCTGGTATCAGCGGTTACCTTCTGTAAGTGACCAGTCAGGCTTCCTCCGATGAAAATCTTTCAATGAATGCAACCGGTCAACTGCTGTCTGGCCAGTAACGGCCAATTTACCTGTATGAGCACTCACAATTGATCACCATTTTTCGAGACTTTACCATACCATAAATACTTTATATAATGCCCCTACAGGCTTTTTTAGCATTTTCCAAGAGGGCATTAATTAAGTAGTACCATTAAATATAACAAAAACATTAAATTATAATACTGTTCATTTATTTATTAATCTACTAAATTGGATAAAGATCTAACTTGTCTAATTAAATCAATTTGGCTTGAGTGAAAACCACTTTTTTGCAATTTAATTCAATTAGCTTATTGTGTGGGCTGTTGGCAGCCTAAAATAACCATTAGGCCTTATAAATCCTTGTTACCATGGCAAAAGTTTGGGTGAGCAAAAAAGGCAAAACATTTAATATTTACACCCTGTACAGTTGTACATTGTATATTAATTCAAGTTTTCCCTTCATGATTATGTTTTTAATATTGAAAGTAAATGTAGCATAATTCGAACAAATCTGTGTGTTTGTGTAAACATAAATTAAACCAATCCATTCCAGAGGTAGAGCAGTATTGTAAATAAAAGTTGTATAGGTCATTTTTACAAAATTAGTGTGGAGGAAAACCACCACTGCCTGTCATCCTTGCTTTTAATGGTTAAACGCTTTACAAGTCGTGTTCTAGGTCATGCCTGTTTTGTACTTTAAACAATGGACTTGCCCATTAAATAGGCGAATAAGCGGGTCCATGAACAGCATTTTTCTGGTTTAATCATACCACTTTGATATTCAAACTTTATCTAAAATATTGTTTAATGCATATTGTTAATTTTATATAATAATATGTTTTTAAAATAAGAGTAAACTAATTTAACTACAAAATAGTAAAAATAATTCACCCCTAAATGTTGGTGTGTAATGAAACTGGCTATGTTTATATACACAATGTTT
Organism: Mactra quadrangularis; assembly: GCA_025267735.1. Classification (NCBI taxonomy): domain Eukaryota; kingdom Metazoa; phylum Mollusca; class Bivalvia; order Venerida; family Mactridae; genus Mactra; species Mactra quadrangularis. The sequence goes on from CM046304.1 coordinate 18,130,057, forward strand.
ACGTGGACGACCTGTACCATCACACCACACCAACAAGACTCTCATAAAAGATATAAAAATCATATTTTATTGGGATAGAATCTAGTTTAGCGGACCCCGCTATTGCGCATACTCAGACGTTGCGTTGTTTACAAATTTTGGACGCCATTTTGTTTTTAACGATGCAGTTTTTTTATTCATTTTTTGAATGAATTATTTTTAATAACTATTTTAAATGCCTTTTTTGTAATCAATTTTTAATATCATCGGGGGTGTGTAAATTAGCGGCATGTACCTTCGCACGTCTGCACACGCATATTTATATTTACTTCCGGGGTCCACTAAACTAGATGTGTTCCTTTTATTGTCATCCTGAGCATCCCTTGTTGTGGATTAGTTCATTATTTTGTTTACAATAACAGTTGATTTTTTGTACGATCTGTAGTATGTTTATCTACAATTCTATATCGTGACCCAGTGACTGTTTTATGCTGTAGAAAAACAACAACTATGATTTAGATTTTTTATGAAATTAGAAGACGCAATTAAAGTTAATTAGCTTCATGAATACGTCATGCAAATTGTATCATTCATAAAGTTAGCAATCATTGATACTGTTACTCTGTACTAATCTCGGTGAATGATTTATTTCCTAAATCACTTGTAAGAAAACTTAAACACTGTATTAAAGTAATTAAGATGGTCATGTTGGTATTTGTTATGGTCTTAGAGCTCCTTGTAAGTTTGAATGGCTGTTTTTTTCACCATCACCCACGCTAGATAGTCTGTTCAATTGTGCACTGCAACAGTGTTGTCCTTTGTTTAAACACTTAACTTACTTAATAAGAACAAAAATAATTAAGTTTAATCTGGAGGAATGGTAAATCAATTAAATTGTAATAAAATTATCTTATTCTGTTTTTTGGTTGGGTTATTCACTACGTAATAGCAGCAGGGGCGGATCCAGGATTTTTTCTAGGGGGGGGGGGGGGGGGTCAAACTTTTTCGGGGGGGGGGGGGCGAACTTTTCGGGGGGGGGGGCGAACCTCAAACCACTACCACATTAAACACATTTTGCAGAAAAAATGCAACATATTGATAATAAAAACTACATAACCATTAAATCTATGTTAAGCACCGAGAAAAATTGCTTCATATTAATTAAAAATGCATTAATACTTAAAGCAAGAAATACACTAGTGGATATGTACATTTTCCAAATTCTAGGGGGGGTCCAGACCCCCCTGACCCCCCCCCCCTCCGCTGGATCCGCCCATGAGCACACTGTATTGGTCATATCACAGCATTGGTCTACCTACTCACCATTACTTGAGAGGCTGAATCTCTGCATTTAGTTGCGTAGCAGATGTTAAATACTGCCACTCTACCATGTCGCCATAAAAACTAGCTTGAAGGAAAGGTAGTACAAGTGCTGTATTATACTTCTATTACAGTTGTTAACCAATTACTTGGTGCAACTTCCTTCAGTGACTGACAACTGCCCTACATGATTAAGAATCAGTGGTAGGAGGTTGTTTAGTCGTAGAAATTATTTAATGACCAAGCTCCATGAAAGTATGCCCTGCCTTGGAATTGAACCCACGACCCCTCATCAGTAGACTTTGACCTGTTGAGCTTGCCAAGCAGCTTCAATGTTTCTGTAAAAAAATCCTTCATTAATTATCAAAATTTTAAATTATACTAAATATTTCTTGTATGATTTACCTATAAATGTTTCATTATTTTATAGAAGTCTTATATTTTCACTGTGGTGTAAGCATATAAATGTAACATCACGTTATATTGAAACTTATTTATCATAACTGTATTCAATTCTTGAAGTTCATGCAGGAAACAGTATATGTACTCATAAAACTCTTCAGTGCTTGACATAAATTCTTAAAGATGGCTGTCTGGTTGGACTACCAGCAATCTAATTAAAACCCGATCTAAAGTTTTCCGCTCGCCTACTCGCTAATTTAGATCTGGCCTTTTCCAAATGAGGGTCACATTCAGGTGACCTTTCCTCATCATAATATTCATGACGAAATTGTTATGATATGTAACTTGTTTACGTCGTCTACGTCACGCAATTTGAAATGAGCCGTTCAATCGCAGTCTGTGAATAATACCGCTGTGAAATTAGCATGCAAACCTTGGTCTAAAAATAGAAATTACGAAATCAAAATGTGATAAATAGTGTTTTCGCCTAGATGAAAGTTACGCATTGATTGGTCGGCACAAAGTACATCTCGACGTGACCTTCGACGGAGACTGTAGATATCCTGTACGACAATACTCTACAGGATATCTGTTTACGGAGATTGCCTCTATACCAATATCCTCTGTATAAAAATATAATTATCAAAAATGTATTATTTATATTTTCAGATCATGAACTATGTTTTGACAATGATGCTCTAGAAAACTTTGATCTGGAGAGTTATATAAATGATGATGCGTAAGTACTTTATATAAATAATTTCTGTAGATGTAATGAATAATAACTGATATATTACATTACTGAATTTTTGCCTAAAAATGGGGCAGAAATTCGACTTTTTCACTGCGAAAATAACCACAAACAAATCAGAAAACATGACTGGTATGTTCCAATTCATGGCAGATTATTTTGAGCCCAAAGAGTCAATGTTTTTGTATTCTAGTTAGGCCATGCCAAATTGGAATTCTGTTAAGCGTCAACTCAAATTTGACAAACCTAGGTACCTATTCACAAAAAACACAAACCGAAAACGAAAACACAAATATTTTTACGACAAAAAACAATGCATTATATATATTGTTTTTTTTTCAAAAAGGAATAACATCGTCATAATATGAAACAATGGTCTGAATGTCTCATAGAATGACTAGTGTTGTTTTTTTTTAAGTAAAATATATATTGTATTAATGATGCAGTTATGATAAATTGCTTACGATGAATAACGTCGTTGCCGAACACAATTTTCCATGAATTTAATTGTCGTATCGAATCCCGGAACATAGGAATTATTTAAAAAAAGTACCAACAACTTTGTTTTTTATTTTAATTGAGAACTCTAAAACCTACGCTTAACAAAATTCCGATATGGTATGGCCTTACCTTCCTTTGGTCCTTCTATATATCAACAAAAATGGAGACAGCATACCCTCTTTTTTTTAACTTAATTTGCATGTTCCGACACTTCTAGTTCCTGTGCATACTACTCTTTGCATTGTTTGGCAGTTACATAATGACTAAAACATGCAATGGAGAATTTAGGCTGAAATGAAGCAGACATTTGTGAAATGGAGATTTAATTGTTTAAATATATAAGCACTACAACCAACCAAACTACATCAGCAAGTTGCATGTCTTTTGCATCTATAGGACTGGTCATTCCTATAAGTATAGTCTTGTTCGGCGCAGCTGTCTTAGCCAACTTTTGACCTATATTTCAACCTAAACAATTTGCTCTACCATAGCTGTTTGTCCAATGAAAATCCATTACGGTATAAAGAAATGGATAAAACACATTACACCATTGGCTATTTGTGATAAACTGGTGCGTAGCACGTACAGTAGCTGCTGACTATTTACTCTGTGTATAATGAGTGACTCACTATGCTTATTGATCACACATTCATTGTTGTAAGCCCCTTGCAGTATAACTAAACTGTGAATATGACTCAGCGCACGCTCGGAATGGGTTTTCATTTTGTCATATGTAGGCCGCCATTGAGCATTTCTATCAAATAGTTTTATGTTCGCCAGAAAAGTAACATAAATAATTCGGTCATTCTGGAAAGAAGTGATTTTTAATTGAAAATCCATGGCATTGTTATTAAAGATGTTTATAATTTTAGAATCGGACAGATTTTCCAAATAATTGACAAATCAGCGAAGTGGCAATATATTCAGACAAAAATTGTCAGTTGAGGCTGAATTGCAATTTCGGACAAACTACATTTGACCTATAGTTAATACATGTACTCCGTGCATGACCAACATTTATACTTCAAACCTATGAAAATGAACCCAGCAGAGTGCTGAATATCTTTTTTAAAGATATTTCTTGTTTTTAATTTGTCCTTCATATTGCTAGGATACAGGTGAAAGTAAAATTTGAGGGGATTCCCCCTTTACATTTGTTGTAGTTTACACAATTGTCAGTTATAATACGACATGACAGTTCAGTGGCTTTAATTGTTTTAACTAATGACAGATTACATTTGTGTTTGCTCGACTTCTTCATGATTGGTCGGTTTACTTGCTGATGTCATAAATTTCCATGTTCTATGTATTTACAAAAGTAATGGGTTAAATTCTAAGAATATCTGCCAATGTTTACATAAGTTAATGACATGAACAACTATATTTATAAATTATGCAGGTCAGGATCGGATCCAGGATTTTTTCTAAGGGGGGGGGTTCTGCCTTTTTTCGGGGGGGGGGGGGGAGTCCAAACTTTTGAACCACAACCACATTATACACATTTTGCAGAATAATGCAATGTATTAATTATAAAAACTACATAACCATTAAATTTATCAGCCATTCCTATTTTTATTGTGCATTTGGTGTTTTTGGATGTCTTTTAACGATAGGTGCGAGCTGATGCTTATATCCATGTAATATTTGCCTTATATTTTTTCATTACAAGGTTAGATGTAAAATAAAACATTATTTGCACATTTTGGTTGTTGCATATTTGTTACATAGTCATTTAAGAATGTGAAAAAATAGCTATTTTGCTTGTCTCAAGCTTAGGTGTGATTAAAAACATCATGTTTACAAAAATGTGCTCATTAAGTACAAACTTTTTTTCATTTGCCTTCTATTTGTGAGATATGTCTGCGCTCATAATCATGAAAAAACTTCATTTTGAATCAATGTAAAATATTTACTCAGACTCATATGGGTGTCTCCATATTGATGTTAACGTCCGTTACCAAACTTTGACACCTTGGGTTGGATATTTCTGTTCATCCAATAATATTCCACTTGGCTCAATTTTCTCTTACTTCAAGTCCCCTTTTTATCAGAGCCTTGAAAACTGGGGAATCCTTATTCTTTTATTCCAAGTTTTGCTAAGCAAGTTAGTCAGTCATAATAAGTAAAATTTCTTATTAACCTCCGTTGGTCCCTACAATTAAAGATCTTCTTTCTTTTTCGTTGGTCATCCAAATGTCAATGTAGATCATAATCTAGTGTATATATATCGCAATGAGTTGATAACATTACACTCAATCTAAACTAGAAAACTGACCAATATTGTTAAATTTCTTAACCTCCGTTACCATTAACCTCCGTGACTTTATCTAACAATTGTGTATTGATTTAGCAGATATCACGACCTGTCTATATTACAAACACACTGGGTTAAACAAAGTTTGTTCCTCGCTTAATTGGACTAACGTCATGTTTCGAAAATTTAGAAAACAAATATCTACATGATAGGCTGTTACAGTGGTTAAGTTATTTACATAAATAATTTTTGGAGACTATGTTCCATTATTTCAATAATTGAGCGAGAACTGAAGCCATTTAATGTCAGCAATTTTGCTGGAACAAGTCAATTATATGACCGAAGTTACAGTGGTATAGTACTCAAAATATTCTTTTAAAACCATTATGTATAGCATGGTAACGGATGTTAATTTTATAGCCACATGCTTTGGGGTAACGTAAAGTTATGCCTTATTATGGAAGTCATTTGAAGTTCAATTCTTTTTTGAGTGGCGACATGAATGGTTACAAAATGCATAGTATATTTAGCATATGTGTCTTCTTCACTTATGTCAGGAAGTCCAAGGTAACGGATGTTAAAATTAGTTTTAAAGCCCCCACATTCTCTCATTGAAAAAGACAATGATGGATTTTAATTTTTTTCCACAGTCTTATCTATACAACCCCTCGTGTATAAACATAAGAACCCTACAATTATTTGTACCAAGTGGGCAAGAAGAAGACTTAAGTAACGTTGATACAATTAGTCTTTGGTAATAAATATTTAAGTTCAAAACATTCTTTCAGCACCTACATATCCACATTCCTCATGAACTGGAAATACATCATTATGCATGGATAACATTTTATTCTTTTTTATTGGAATATTCCTTTCACCTTTAATATCAATGTCACGTGAGATTACTTGAAAAGTGGTCACCTAAAGGCCCTCTGTGATGTTCTCAGGGGAGTTTAGATAGGAACGCTGGCATTGGACAAGGCTGTCATTCAAAATTGTTCTGATTTCTTTGATTGTGCTAAAACTAAGCAACGAGAAAACTGTGGGTCATTATTATTACGAATATTAACCAGCATACAAGCCTGATTGACTGAATTGAAAAAAGTTAATGTTGTAATCCTGGTGAGTGGCACTTTTAGGTTACATTCTGTAATCTCCATTGATAATTTGAAAATCAGGATAGCCACTAGTTTATTATCATGTAATAACTTTAACTGCAGAAGTAATGTATTGAATCTGAATGTAATCGATGATCTGTGCATGTTCTAAAACACAACTGATTCAGATTTAAGTGAACCAATTGAAACAACACTTGATATTGTCTCGACACATGGTGATATAGATGATCAAGAAATATTGATATTGGCTTATTCTGTGCAACAGTTTATGATGGTGAATGGTCTATTGAGGTCATTAATGATATAAGCGCGGATAAAGTTGACACCAAAGTTAACTTCATTGAAGAATCTGGTAAACTGGGTAATTGTTTTAGATGGCCAAATTAAAAAGATGTGCTTTGGAAAGATTATAATACAATACTAAGATTACCAAACTATATCCCTTTGAACAGCAAAAACTCAGTTTAGGGAAAGCTCTGAAATAATTGAATGGATTGAAATGTTATAAGAAGCTTGAATAAACGTATAAATGTTTCTTTCGTTCTTGACCAAGCCATTTTGAGGCTATCATATATTCCACATGGAGTTACAAAAACCTCGGAATGACAGGTTTTGTGCATTAATGTTTTTTCCCCAATATTTGCATAGTTCCATTCAATTTGTAGTGGGTAACACATTTCATGCAATCTATACATTATGGCTATGTTTACATGTACAGTCTTAATAGATGATAAACTGGCCTCTTGTAGAAACTGGTCATCACTAATTATACAATGATTGAAATAATTTATGTGTTTTGTCTACTCAACCACCTGTTGTAAAGAGAAATGTAAAATAAAACTAGCTATCAATTACAACATTGCATTGGTCCAATAATCCGTCACATTATATTTTGTGGACAACATCTAGCCTTTTTCATAAAACTTAAACTTAATCAAGCCTCGTGGTATTGTAAATTGCTTTAGAAAGTGTATGATTGCATACTGGATGTACACATATGTATATATGTATAGACAGACATTTATTAACTATTTTTTCTGTTTAAGGATATCCCTGGTGACTTCATTCTAATGACTTCATATTAAATACAATTTTATTCAAGTAAATGAATCTAACGGTTTTGTTTATTTGTAATGAACCTGCTGCTGTATTATTAATTTTGTTTGGGGGGGGGGGTATGAGGATTGATAATTAAAGCATTCACAAGAATTTCAAGCGTTTTAGGGTATAAGCATGAATTATTTATGTTTCGAAATCATTCTAGACTTTTGTGATTAACTTCCGTTACAATTTGACAACATTCAATACAGGCAACTTATTCCAAAAGGAACTTGCAATTTTAACTTAAGGTGGCTTTTTTGAACGAAAGAAGACTTGATAAGTTATTGAACACCAATTGTTCTGTTTTCTGATATGTTTTCTTGTATTAAGTATCGTTTGAATAAAAAGTGAATTAGAACCAAGTGAGACCGATTTATTTAGTTTTGATATGCTGTTACTTTGTGACATTGAATCCAACATATGTACTGGAAAGAATTTTGTAACTACATTGTAAGTCAATTGACATTATTTTTTAGTAGATTTAAACAGATTATAATTGAATATGGATTCAGTAGCTCCATAATTTACCAGTCGATAAAGCATTTAACCTCCGTTACCAAAGCAATTAGATCCAACTTCATAAGTTGGCATTAAAAATTAACGGTTGAGAGTTTATGAGAAACTCTTTCATATCTTAAAAGATATAAATTTGTCTTCAAGAAAATCTAACTTTTGAGCAAATTGAAGAGGTATGATTTTTCACATTTTTATAGATTGGAAATGCACAAATAATATAGGAATGGCTGTTATGCATTTATCCATTAAAAAAATGCTTCATGCTTCTTAAAAATGACTTACAGTCAAGAAATATACTAATGGACAGGTACTTCTTTTTTGGAAATTCTAGGGGGGGACTGAACCCCCCTGACCCCCCTCCCCCACTAGGTCCACCTTTGCAGGTTATATTTTTACTTAAATTCTACAATATTTTTAGTTTATGGACATATTTTTAAGAAAAACATTTATTTACCATTTATTTCAATGATCATCATAAATAGATTCAATGTAATATGACATTGACCTTTATAGTTTTATAGTTTAACAGTTTATTTATTTAGTAGAAGACGGCATTCAGCCCATATTTTGTACAAAACAAGAATATTCTAAATAATTATACACATGTCTTAGATGTAAATGTATACATCTATACTTACTGTATACATTTAGTATGAACAAATAATGGTACCATTGTAATATATTTATATAGTATGAACCAATAATGGCAACATTGCTATACATTTATATAGTATGAACAAATAATGGCAACATTGCTATAAATGTATATAGTATGAACAAATAATAGCAACATTGCTATAAATGTATATAGTATGAACAAATAATAGCAACATTGCTATTCATGTATATAGTATGAACAAATAATGGCAACATTGCTATTCATGTACATGTATATAGTATGAACAAATAATAGCAACATTGCTATTCATGTATATAGTATGAACAAATAATGGCAACATTGCTATTCATGTACATGTATATAGTATGAACAAATAATAGCAACATTGCTATTCATGTACATGTATATAGTATGAACAAATAATAGCAACATTGCTATAAATGTATATAGTATGAACAAATAATAGCAACATTGCTATTCATGTATATAGTATGAACAAATAATGGCAACAGTGCTATTCATGTACATGTATATAGTATGAACAAATAATAGCAACATTGCTATTCATGTATATAGTATGAACAAATAATGGCAACATTGCTATTCATGTACATGTATATAGTATGAACAAATAATAGCAACATTGCTATTCATGTATATAGTATGAACAAATAATGGCAACATTGCTATTCATGTACATGTATATAGTATGAACAAATAATGGCAACATTGCTATTCATGTACATGTATATAGTATGAACAAATAATGGCAACATTGCTATTCATGTATATAGTATGAACAAATAATGGTACCCTTCTTATATATTTATATAGTATGAACAAATAATTGCTATACATGAGTAAAGTATGAACAATCAGACAGATAAAATGGCAAAACTAGCCTGTTTTTTCCATCTTGTTAAAACTGTGTGAGTCTACTGATCAAGTGGTCGTGGGTCCAGGCAGTCTCTGCGAAACTAGAAACTTGGCAGACTGGCAGGCAAATCCTGTAAAAAAAAGGTCTGTGTAGATCTGCAGCTTTACTGGACCAAATGTCCTGTGGTCCACATTTGAATAGGTAAATTTGTTTAGTTTCTAAATTATTAAAATATGTAAAATATCTCCGGTTCTGTAATACTTGGTTTGGTCCTGTAAAATTTTAATTTTCACAGGACCTATTGTCCTGTTATAAACTGTTGAGTTTCACCATGGCTTTGTTTCAATTCTGGGGCAGGAAAAATTCATAAGTGTTTAAAGATTTTGCTTTTAATATATGCATATTATCCTATATGCATAAATTATTATTTTATTAACACCTAAACATTTGTCTCAAACTTCTTGAATTCACCATACTGGCCCAGTTTAAATTTTATTGTTGTTAAATACTTGTACATCAGCTTTATTGATACTTGGGTCTCCCTTAAAACAGACATACAAGTCTAATTTTATAGCCAACTAAAGTTTGAAACAACAGGAGTTAACGAGTTAAAGCCCCATTATTAAAAGTAACACTGTATGTTTTTGAACTAATAATAAAGTAGATATTTATCTAATTATTTCAAACACCTCTAATCAACAAGATTTTAGAATAAATAGTATTAATTCTGAAATATGTTTATGTATTATACAAATACAAATTTTATAAACTGACAGTAAATAAAATTTGTATTTGTATTTTGTTATTTATTGCATTTCAAAATGAAAGTAGATCGAAACTAAAACTAGAATTTTGTTGTCAACAATTGTTTTGATCACAGTATGTTTAAGATGAAGTCATATTGTTTAGTGGTGGGACATCGGCTGAAAATCGTAATCAATCATCAGTTGGAATCGGTTTCTGTTGTCGATGCGATTCTTCCGATTATAATCGGTTCCTGATAAGTTTGTTATTGCATGTATGTTTTACTGTAAATCCTTATAAATTCATGTACTATGATTAGGAAATATTTTTTCTTTAGTCAAATGTGTCAAAAACCTAATAAAAATTAAAAATCAAAGAAACCGAAAAAAATAAATGATCGATTACCTAGTTCCCTTGACTAGTATAGTAGCTGTATTTTAAGAACTTGAACTAGATATATCAGTGTCCAATACAAGTCAGACACAAATGACATGTATTTAAAACACTTTTAATAACAGTTCAGATACATGAAAATATGTTATTGTCCTTAAATAGCCTATCATCCTTTCTAACCGATGATCGATTATGATAAAGTTTAATCGATTATCAGAATCGGAAGCTTCCAACTAGTCGTTAATCGATTATTCCTGATTATCGGTACAACACTAATATTGTTAAAAAAAACATCTCTGAATTGCATAATTAAGCTCTAAAACTATAAAAGTACCCCACTTTTTTAAGAAATGGACACTTGGTCAAACTTGAATTTAGAAAGCAGAAGCTAGTTTAAACTGTTTATAAGGGACTTTAGTCAGTTATTTCCCCTTGTATACTCTTCAAACAGGTAGGTCCAATTAGTTGGATTACTCGGATTTTACCCTTACTTTTCAATGTAAATTTGCCAAAATTAATCTTTAATAACTTTTTTGTAAATCCAAGTATTTTTAAGGTAAAGAACTATCTAAATTTCATCACTTCTGTTAAAATCTTCATTAACAAGAAAGATATTATATGAAATATTTTGTTATCCCTACATAGAAATTCAATGATAAAATTCGAGGATTCCAACTGATAGGACCTACTTACCAATTGGATTGCTTCAGATTTTATCAGGGAAAGATAACTGACTAAAGTCCCTAATTGTGTCTCTTATACATGTTATACATTTGTATTTTGATAACTTCGTGGTTTTCAAGTCTGCTGTTATTGAATATATCTTCATATAGTGGCTTTAACAATAAAAAATCTGATGTTCCAGATTTCATAATGTATGCATTCAGGCTAATTATTCTGTGAAAGCATAAGTTCAATCATAAATCTTGTACGGTATGTCATAAATAATAAATAACCAGTACATGTACTCGAAGCATACTTTTTATTATAATACATTACAAAGTATTATGCAAAGTTTATGATATAAAATGCAAATTTTGTGTGATGTTATATAGTTATTGTAACTAAAAGATTGTATTATTCGTATTAATACTATGTTTTAGTACATAAAAAAGGATAAAATGGCTGTAAAATTCAACTTGCTTCTAAGCTGTAGGGATACTTGAGAATGTTTATGTCTGTTATAAGTGCCTATTGTAAATTACATTCAAGTATGGTTGATCATTAGACAATCTTAAGTGTTACAAGTTTCAAACATACATCAAACATGCTGTTGTTCTTATGTCTTCATATTTTATAGCCACTTTTACTTCTGTATGATGTGTAGAGATGTATTTTTATACTGTATGATTTATTGACACTAATTTTCAACTTTAGTTATGAATAAAGATATGCTTGTTCACATGTTATTATGAACATTGGTAATCCAGGTAGGTTACTAAGGGCAGTTGGTAGCGGGTCTGGATTTAATATCTAGTGTCACGAAGGGGGTACAGGTTCGAATCCCATCTGGAAAGGTTATACCCTTCCATGAAAAATTGACAATAATGTCAAATTGCTCCATTAATAAGGTATATGGAGAAGTTTCCAGCCTTGTGGAAGGATAGCTAGGTTAGTACTGGTTATATTGCCAAGGGTCCAGGAAAGTTAGGTGCTGGTATACAACCTATACAATTTGTTGCTATGTGGTTAAACCCTACAAAATTAATAAATATGATCATTGGTAATGATTTTACATGCAAGCCTATATTGTTGGTGTTTATTTGTATCTGATTGAGGCTCCAACTTATTTTCAATGGCACATGCTCTAGACTAGGTTTAACATGGCACAATGCTTAGAGTCAACTATGCATAAAATCTATTCAGTACACAAACATACAGTACCACATAACTAAGCTCTTAGAGATGCAGAGCCCACTCAGCCAGCTCAATGTGTAGAATGTAAGACTAGGGTTGCTGCCGTTAGCCAACCTACTCAATGGTCCTTAAAAGGCTAAATCTCTGGATTAACTGTTAACTAGTTACTAGGTTCATACTTTCATCTGTGACTGTCAACTGCCCTTCATAATCTAGAATTATTGGTAGGAGGGAGAATAGTCATAGAAATTACTTCATGACCATACTCCATGAAAGTTATAATGCATTGCCTGAGAATTGAAACCCAATCTCCGTAAACAGATATCCTGTAGACCACTGTCGTACAGGATCTCTACTGTCTCCGTGGAAGGTCACGTTGAGATGAACTTTGTGTCAACCAATCAATGCGTAGCTTTCATCTAGACGAAACACTATCAATAATATTTTTATTTTGTAATTTCTATTTTTAGACCAAAGTTTGCAAGCTAATTTAACAGCCGTTTTATTCACCGTCTGCGATTGTACGGCTTATTTCAAATTGCGTGACGTAGACGAGGAAAACAAGTTACATATCATAACAATTTCGTCATTAATATTATGATGAGAAAAGTTCACTTGAACGTGACCCTCGTTTGAAAAAGTCCAGATCTAAATTAGCGAGTAGGTGAGCGGAAAAGTGTGTTAGGTATGTTTTTAATAAGTGTGTGAACTGTTTCGAGCTTCAATGAGATATTGAGGACCTAAGATGGTTCTCACAAAATATGGAAAATTGGGTTTTTCCCATTTTTATCCTATTTAGTTAACAACATAAGCTTTTCTGTTATATTAGTTTAAACTGTTCACTTATGACAAGTATGTTATAATTAACACTTAAAGTAATTGATTAGAGTAATTAGTGACATATCAACTGAATGAAAGATAGGACTGTTTTATCAGTAACCAAATAAAGAGGTACTTAGCTTTCATCATTATGTTTTATCTTTGTTCCTATTGTCCAGGCTTAATTTTTGGTTCTTAGTCTTAACATGGCCCTTTTAAAACAACAACTAGCCTTGCCTTTAGTAAAGCATTTTGTGTGACATTGAACCTGATTCATTGATAAAAAGGTTAAGTTAGGTGGTTTTTTTTTCTTTTCTCTAAATTCAATGAGTTGTGCTGTTTTCAGGCAAACACTGTAACTGGTCTGTTTAGTTAAGAAGCTAACTCAGTTGGTAGAACGCAAGTCTACTGATTGAGGGGTCATGGTTTCGATTCCCGGGCGGGGCATACTTTCGTGGAGCTTGGTCATGAAATTATTTCTATGGCCATTCTCCCTCCTACCAATGATTTTTAATTGTGTATGGCAGTTGTCAGTCACTAACGAAAGTATGCACTTAGTAGTTGGTTAAAAGCTAAATCTAGAGGTTAAGCCTTTCCAGGAACAGTGAGTAGGTTGACTGACCGCCATTATCTGACCTATAACATGTGTTGCTATGGCGTTAAACCCAACAAAAACAAAAACAACAAATGTTTAGTTAAGCATTAAGTGAATGTTCAAGTATATTGTCAGTTTACATGTATGTTATGAATCATGAATGCTATTGTAGCATAGTTTAGCTAACCTCAGCTCAAAGTGTACCTGGGGTCAAAATTGGCCCCACCCCAGGGTTTGCAAGAGTTGCAAAGAGTAATAAATGTATAAGGATGTGTTAAAAAATCTTTTTCTCTTAATCTGTAATGGCAATGGCTTTCATACTTGGAATGTTGCATCACCTTATAGTCTTCAATAAAAATTGTTAAAATTATGCCCCTGAGATCAAACTTGGCCCTACCCCAGGTGTAACAGATTTACATAAAGTTTTATAATAAAATGTTAAAAAGTCTTCTTCTCAAAAACCATTAGCATATAGAGCTTCATATTTGGCTTATAATGTCACTGTATGGTCACAGTTTTTATACAGCTAAATATGAGTTTGAAAAGGTTTTATAATAATGATGATGATAATAATAATAATAATAATAATAATAATAATAAAAATAATAATAATAATAATAATAATAATAATGACTTTATTTATTGTGGATAACATATTTGGTGTGAACCAATTTTCAATATGGTCCACACAGACATTTACATTGTACATACATAACAATAATAGATAAACAATATTATACATACTGAAAATTAACAAGCAAATTAGAGTTCAAATATATAAACATACAAGAGAGGTAATTTAGTATCATATTAAGAGAAATTTCATGAAATATGTGAATTTATCATTTCATTTGAAATAATAATTATAATAAAGTACTTATTTGAATATTGATATACATTTGTATACCAATGTGGTGCACAATAAAATATAATTACATATATGCAAACATATTTTAGTAATGATAAAAGCAAACAAACAAAACAACAACATATATTTACATAGCACTACCAGAGTACTGGGATGTGAGATATTCTTTGAATCTAGTTCTCAGGTAAGGGGTCCAAGGTCCTCAGGACCCTCTTGTATATTTAGTGAGTTAAAGGTTGAAGAATTAAGTGGACACCTATTATTTTTCTACTAATTGCCTTCTTAAACAGGTGTACTATTCTCCCTTATTTGTATCAAATAAAAGAGCTCCCTGGTGGTTCAAGTGACATGTTTATTTTTATAATCCTTAAATCTGACTATGACCACTATTAGTTTTGATATTTATATGGATGATATTGATATGACTTTAACTAGTAAAAAGATTCATTATTGCATATTAGCTTGTCTAAGAACCATCTGTAAGTTACACAAGAAATATCTTAAAAAGATATTCAGCCCTATGCAGGGTTCATTTTATTTAAAGTATTAATAGTCATATTCACTGTTCACTTATACCTCAAGGAGTGTACCATGACGAATGAATTAATCAACACACTAGGGCACCCACAATACACAGTATATAGTCTGCAACCTGTAAATCACAAACGACCAATGGTACCATATCTTTTATCCATTTATCTATACTGCAGGAGAATTTCATTGAACAAACAGCTATGGTAGAGCAAATTATATTGGCTTAAAATATAGGTTGGCTAGAGAAAGCTGTGCAGAAAAAAAATGTACAAAATTGTACAGTGTTTTGTGGGTTTGGTGTTCACCTGTCTACAGTTTATCACAAAAATTGCCTATGTCTTTTGTTGCACAGCAGTAGCACATTTCTTTCATCCATTTTTAGCTCGACTTTAGGAAGCAAGTGGAGAGCTCTCCTACTCGCCCTAGCGTCGGCGTCCGCGTCCACATTTCGGATTAAAGTTTTTGTGCAGTACTTAAAATATTATTTACTATAACTGTTTTATTTCTATAGGTATCAACTTCAAACTTCAAATATGTGTTCCTTATTATCAACCACATCTCATGTGACAAGGTTCATAACTCCAAAGACATTTTTTTCAAAATTGTCTCCTATGAATTTAAAATTTTCTTTAATTTTGTTTATCTTTTTTTTTACTTTTAATTTGTTTTGGTTATATTTTCAAATTTAAAATATGTATGTTCTTTATCATCAACCACATCTCCTGTGACAAGTACATACTTAGTGGAGCATGCTGTCTCCTCTAGCAGCTCCTGTGTTGTTTCTTGCTGATTTTACTTCAAGTGCCATGGTCTTCATAAGGTCATTGATAACTTGCTTTATGTCTAACTTGAAGATACTTTGATTGCAGTAAATTTACTTGTGATATGCATGTATCAGATTTTCTCCAAGTTTCATTTGTTCAAGAAGTTTTTTAGGACACTGTATAATAAAATGTTTGTTAAAACTATAATCAGACTTAGGTACATGACCTTGTTCTTGTGAGGGTTGTACATGACCTTGGGTGCATTGCCTAACGTTTTTCGCTACGTATCGCTATGAAAAAAGCGCTTTCTTGTAGCGATTCATCTTGGGCATCGGCTAGCTATTTACGTCACAAACCAAGATGGTGGCCTTTGCCTAGTAAAACTTTTGTGCTTATTGCAATTGCATGTTTTCGGGGCGATTTCAAACTAAATAAGGCCTTAACAAGTATAAAATCACTGCAAAACATATGTTTATTTGAACAATTACAAATTTCAATTAATTTCAATTCATCTGTAGTCAGTCAAACATAAAAACCAAATTGTCGGAAAACAGGAAGTCACATTATTGCGGAGGCAGCCATTTTGATTTGTTAAAGCGCTTTCGGGTAGCGAATAATTTTTTCGCTAGCTTTCGCTACATAGCGAAATGAAGCGATATCTTGTAGCAAGTCGTTTACTATGATTTTGCTACGAAGCCATACCTAGCGAAATGCTTAAGCAATGCCCCCCTTGTTCTTGTGAGGGTTGTAAAACATGATATTTTTGTCTTAATTCTGGTTCATTATTCAACAATAATTAAAAAATGTATAACAGATATATTGTATTGTAAAA
The DNA here is from genome assembly GCA_025267735.1 of Mactra quadrangularis. Classification (NCBI taxonomy): domain Eukaryota; kingdom Metazoa; phylum Mollusca; class Bivalvia; order Venerida; family Mactridae; genus Mactra; species Mactra quadrangularis. Next base: position 18,146,901 of record CM046304.1, read on the forward strand.
ATAGGTTATTGATCTAATTATATTATAATCATATTCATACTTTTATTGCTACTCTCTCTCTAGCAAACAGGTATGCCACAATTAATGAGTTTGTTAGACATAGAATCATTGTCCTAAATACTGCTAGATATTTACCAAATGTTCAGTTTTATCGTCTATGAAGACCATCTTATTTAGATAACTTAACCTTGTTTAGAGATTAAGTTCAAAGTTATAAGTAAAAGTGTGCTAAATTCATGTCTGCCTTCGTATACTATGTACACATTCAGCCGACTTAAAAAATTCTGTATGATAACCTCAGATCATTGAAATCACCCTTAGGAAGGTGATACCTCGCAGTACCCTGTAAATTAGATTTACCCCTTGGTGGAGTGGAACAACTATATTAATCTCTTGCTGAAGGAAATTAGCAATACCACTAATGGGATTTGAGCCTGAGACCTCTCAATTCCTAAGAGGGCATTCTACCTCTGGACCACTGCTCCTTCAGTATAGGAACATAAGTTCATGTTATCATTCACACTTTACCTGATTGGTTTGAGTTTCTAATCTGCAATTTGTATTAATTAGTTAGTAAAAATAGAGTGAATCATTTTCTGTCAATAAGAAAATTTCACATGCAAACACTAATATGGCATTTAAAAAGATTAAAGAAAAGGCCTTTTCTACCCTACCTTGGGAATAGTAAGGCACAGTGCCTTCTAATACCATAAGTCAATTGTAGTAAAGGTTTCAGCCCAATCTGTTCATTTTAAAATCTCTTTCAAAGCAGTACCTTATGTACATGTTAATAAAAAGAAAGTCATGTCTCAAATAGTTGATGCTCAGATATTTTTTTCCAGGGCAATCTTTGTATAATTAATATTATACTGAATCTAATATCATTTTTTAATTTCATATGAAGCTTTCAAAATAAAACAAAAAACATAAAGTTATCATTTACATGGATACACATCCTGTATAGTTCTGGTTTCCAAAACTTTATAAGCAGCTTTTTTAACATTTTATTTTTCTCGGCTGATGCGGCATTACATGTAATATTAACAGTATGGACTAGAATACACCGAAGACCTTAATCTACATCTTATATTTCATGTATGTTAAGGTTAAACATCATCAAATTTCCATTTACAAAGTCATCTTAGTGTATTTTTTACATTATGTCTTAAGAGTTTCAAGGCTGTTGTCAATTTTGACAATAAATAATATATTATTCTGAAATTTAAGAAGCATGCACTTTAGAAAAACATGCATTATTTTTTATTGACCGAATGATAATAATGCCTTTCAAACCCAAATATCGTACTGAAATTGTCCTTTTCATAACCAATAATTTATGGTTTTTATATAAGATAGCAAACTCTGTTTTCATCAATATTTCGGTCAAAGTTTTTATCAAGAAATTATTTTGGAGTCCATATTATCAATTAAACAATATGGGCTAGCTCAGTTGGTACATGTAGTATGCAAGTCTACTGATCGAGGGGTCGCGGGTCCGATTCCTGGGTGAGGGCATACTTTATTGGAGCTTAGTCATGAAATTATTTCTACAGTCATTCTCCCTCCTACCAATCTGAATCTGATCTGAATCTGAAGGTTTACGTCGATAGTGACCAGATCTGGCTTTAACTCGACGGGGGAGGTGCGCGATTAAACACTAGTACACGAAATATAGGTTTTAAACTGTTCTATTGACTTAGATTTCACAATATTGTCACTTAATTTGTTCCACTCAGGTACAGTTTTTACAAAGAATGAATTTTTAAAATTTACAGTTTTTGCAAATAGTGGTTGATAACACTGGCTGTTGTTGTTTATAGAATTTTCTATAATGTTATCATGTATAAAATGTTCAAATTGTTTAGCCCTTACTGTACGTTTAGGCCTTAGTGGCTTAAGGTAGTGTTCATGATTAATGGCCGGTACGTGCCCGTTCACCACCTTGTAGAGGAAAGTCAGCCTCTGTTGACGTCTCCGCTCCTGGAGTGGTACCAGTTCCAGTTGGTGTAGCATCTTGGTGATGCATCCATCGTGTCTGGATTGATAATCCCGCATGATGAATCTGGCTGCGGATCGTTGAATTCTTTCCAGGCGGTCAATGTCTTTCTGGATGTAGGGATCCCATATGAGACTACCATATTCCAGCTTGGATCTGATAAGAGCAAGGTATGCATTCTTCCTGCAGCTTTGTGGACAGTATCTCAATTTTCGACTGAGGAAGCCAAGGGTGGAGTTGGCTTTCTTAGCAATGTTGGTGATGTGTGTTTGCCATTTCATATCATCGGAGAATGTTATGCCTAGATATGGGTTTTCTTGGACTTGTTAAAGAATGATGTTGTTAATTCTGTAAAAGTATGATGACTTATTCTTGGAGCTAAGAAGATAACATTTCTTTTCATTAAACTTCATCCTCCAGTCGTTGGCCCATTGTTGGAGGCTTAGTAAGTCTTCTTGGAGAACCTCATGATCTTTGTAAGAGTTGATGGGACGATACAGTAGGCAGTCGTCTGCAAACAACCTGATGTTTGACTTAACTCTCTCAGGTAGGTCGTTAATGTGACACAGGAATAGCAAGGGACCGAGCACTGTACCTTGTGGGACGCCCGATTCTACATGGACTTGTTTTGACTTCTCCCCATCGATGAGTACACACATCTCCCGTTTAGTGAGGAAGTGGGCAATCCAGTCTAATAATGTTCCACGTATTCCGTAGTTTTCAAGCTTCCTGAGGAGGCGTTGGTGGGGTACAGTGTCGAAGGCCTTGCTAAAGTCAAGTATTACTGTATCAACTTGCTTGTTCTTGTCGAAATACCCAAGAAGATCGTGAGCTGTGACAACTAACTGTGACTCGCAGGAGTATCCTGACCTGAATCCATGGTTAAGTGATGTTAAGATATGGTGTTTGTCTAGGTGGTTCAAGACGTGACGGCATATGATGTGTTCGAGAAGTTTAGAGATGACTAATGATTCTTAATAATGTTGGGCAGTTGTCAGTCACTGACAAAAGTATGCACTTAGTAGTTGGTTAACAGCTAAATCCAGATATTTAGCCTTTCCAGGAACAGTGAGTAGGTTGACTGACCACTGTTATATAACCTTATACAATGTTTTGCTATGGCGTTAAACCCAACAAAAGCAAACAAACATTAGAAATTGCCCTTTAAAGCTTCAGTAGGGGACTGTTATTGTTAGTAATCATGCTGACTGTATTTTTTATGATATAAAAAAGAAAAGGTTCTTAATATTTATTATGGTTTCATGATCTAGGCTGTCACCAAGGTGATATATGTTACAATACTCTACAGGGTAGATGTCTCTTTAAGAATGTATTGTTGTCACGATTTTGTAACATAGTATTACAATAAATAGTAATATTATAACATAGTTCTAGTATCATATTTATTAGTACGTACACCTTTACTATGTAAACTATATTCAGTAAAAAATGATTTAAAAATGATGTTCTATTTTACTTTTCTTCTATAATCATGCTTGAAAAATGTCCGTTCTTCTCGTAGTATAGTCCAACTTAATGTGCTAACGGCCAAGTACGAATAGCAGGCAACTGTCATTCTGATTTCTCCAGAATGAATTGGCCAGGAATATTAACCATCTGCCGACTGGGTTCAGTGGCCAGTCAAAAACTACCCCAGCAGCCAGGTAAGATCTGTGAACAATGGCCAGAGGATTGTTTGATGATGGCCGTTTGTAATCATTGGCCATAAGTACAATGTATATTGTCTTGTTGAAGAATGTGACTCAGTATTATATGTACAAGTCTCATACATCAGTTGGCCCCTTCTGTCATTGTCTTCGTGCTGATTTAACTTCAGGGGCTCTGGTCTATGTAAGGTCATTGAGTACTTGTCTCTTTCCTTGGCAATGCTTTTAGTTTTTTGTTTTATATGTATTAGTGTGTTTTCGCTGATAACATTGTCACCAAGATAATTTGCTAGTGTTTTTTCTTACATAAATCTGTTGGGTGCAAGTGTGAGGTTTATGCACACTAGAACCTTGGTTTAAACCCCAGTGGCAATTATTTTTCTGCTGTTCTTTCCAAAGTGGAAACAACTTGGGTTCTTGTTTTTGTTAATGATAATTATTGAACAAATAAATAAAGTTACATATACATGTACTGTCTTAACCCACTTTTAACTGAACTAGGCATTATCATTAAAGTTTGAAAATACCCTGACGTTATTATACCTGATGTAATTGAATATAACATCCAGTTTACTTGATGTTTGTTACTTATCTGACTTGATTAAAAAAGTCAACAGTATTATATTCTTAGGTAATACATAAATTTTATGCATCTGACAATAGCTTATTCCTTAACCCTGCTGATTTAAATACTCTCTACAGTATTTCTAAATCATTATAATTGATAAATAATAATTTAAATCAGTGGGGTAAATGTATGACTATGAGCCATTGACAATTGAATAAAATTTACCAATAATGACTTATAAACAGTAGATTAAGATTTTTTGGGTAAAATACCAAGATTTAAGTATCCAGATTTTGTAGTGAGTATAAGAATTAATTAATTGCAAAATTTACCAAACCTACAGTATTTAAAGGGTTAAAATACAAGTGATAAACTAACTAGTTAATTATGCTTTAGCATGTAATACAATTATTATCTTATTAAATGATTCTATGACACTTGTTTTCTGTCATGTATTATACGTCATTTGACTTCATCATATGATCTTTTTTCTAATATTTAATCAGTGCAAGGGTGAAACCTGGGAGGTTGTAGGGGTCTGGAGTCCGTATTATCATAAAATGTTTAATTATATGCTGCTTTTAGCCACTTTTCTAACGTAGTCGTATGCATTTTGATGACAACTATAAAGTTATTTCTGAAATAATAGTTTTCAAATTTGTTGAAAAAGTTAAAATTGCAGTTATGAAATGATAAAGATGTTGTTTTATCTCCTGGAATTAAACTTTTGATTAGATGTCCCCCTCCCTGAGACAAAATTCAGAAAAAATAGATCCACCCCTCCAATCCTACATTTGGTAGTTGTAGAGACATAGATAATGTTATCTATGTCTCTAGTACTTGTAACAGAAACTTTTCTATCTGTGAACTTAATTATAATGGATAACATTTAATCATTACCCTACAATACTTGTTGTAATTACCATAAAACTAATTAAACAGTTGTATGATTGTGTTTGAATAGTGATTAGGTGATTGAGAATTTTGCGTAAGTATTTATTCTTGCCCAGTACAGACATGCTTTGGCTTGATGTAGATACCATAAGCAGGGGTGGATCCAGGATTTTTTTCTAGGGGGTCCAAACTTTCTATGGGGGGGTCCAAACTTTTGCATGACTACCACATTATACACATTTTGCAAAATGATGCAACATATTTATAATACAAACTACATAACCATTAAATCTATGTTAAGCACAAAGAAAAATTGCTTTGTGCTACTTAAAAATGACTTACAGTCAAGAAATACACTAATGGACAGGTACATTTAGGACATTCCTGTGATAAGATATGTCTATTTTTTCCATTAAAAAAGTATATGGAGAAGTCACCAGCGTTGTGGAAGGGTAGGTTAGTACTGGTTATTGACGAGAGTCCAGAAAAGCTAGGTTAGATTGTCTAGCTGTTGTTAGATAACCTGAATTTTTTGGTACACTGTTAAAACCAGTGTAAAAAATACTGATGAACAAACAATTATAGTGTACATTTATGTACTTGTTTATCTAGCAAACTACTAGTTGAAGAGGATCCCACATGTAGTTTTAACTTCCCTAGTCAGTTGGTGCATTAATCCCTAATTTAATCCCTAAGTTGAACTTTTGAACTTGAAAATGGGGTTCCCTGAAAGAATAAAGTCAATCAATGAGTAAAAAAGGGGATCGACTGGCCTAAATTGTGATTTCCAAAAATTTGAAAAAGTTGAAATTATTTAAGGGATGGTAAGAGGGAAAAAGGGTCAAGTGTGTTAGTTTATCTAAGTATGTGAGTCATTGATTAAGACTTGCTTTGTTTGATATCTTTATTGTTCATTGATAATACTAACTTATAATAATAATACAAAACATGTTTTAACTGTTTGTGACTGTCTCGGCCCAAACAATTTTGTCTACCATAAATTCAGCCTCTATCAATCCTCGGGTATGCAATCTGCCAAAAGTCCCTGGAGTATATAAATAGCATTTTAAAGAGATCGTCTGCTATGACTGACCCAATAATTTCTTTATTCCTTACAGACACCTGAAAACCAAACTATTTTATGTGTGGGGACAAATTTCTGATAAGTGCAATGAGTTGTGACTCTCAATAAGTGTCTCAAACTTCTCACAGCGTTTCTGTCACACATTGCTACTTGAACTGATAGTCTTTTAAATAAAGAGAAAATGACTGCTGCTGGGAGTTTGATAATGTATAGCTATGTAATAGGATGGTTTCAGCCATTCATATGGATTCATACGTATCTGAATCCAGGTCCAATTTGATACCTTTGAATGGCATTCTGAATTGTGGTATTATGAATAGGGTCACTGTATGGTACCAAAGATGACCTTTATATTTTAGCTTCTGAATGTCAAGCGTCATTTTGTTTTATTATTAACAAAAGAATTCCTGTAAAATTGCTTTGTTACACAAACAAATGCAGTGATTCAACATTCGATTATTTTACTGTTCACTAAATGACCTTAATATTTTATCATTGTTTTTATATAATTATCAATATAAGGAGCTTAAGACATTTTAGAGCCAACCAATGAGAGGATAGAACTGATTACCAACATACTTAAGTACTGGTTTACCTATTCTTCCTGCTGGGGGTCCAGTCAAAGCTATTTGATGCAAATCAAAACTGCAGTGTTGTGAATAGTATTTTCAATGTTTTTTGCAAGTATTTGAAAAATAATCAGAGGGATCAAGGTGTTCACTTGTATTCTCTTGCTATACAGATCAAGTGATTTAAAGTTTATTTAAAGGGAAACAAGGATTCAAGACCTGAGCTCAGCTGGTAGCATGCAAATCGACTAATTGAGGGGTTGTAGGTTCCATTCCCGGATGGGGCATACTTTAGCAGAGATAGCTAGATCATGAAATGATTTCTAAATCCAATTCTCCCTAATACCATTGAGAATTAAGTTGAAAGACACAAAGGTAATTCAGAGAATTGATTTATCAGCCAGATTTTTTAAGGAAAAAAATCAGCTCATAGTTTGGCGAAACCCAGCAGGTGGGCAGGCGGGTGTCTAAAGTCGTTAACAATTGTGTTAAAGTTTTTTATTTGCTACAATGAATACATTTCTGCCATTTTTTTTTATTTTTTCTTTATGAAACTTCATACAATGATAACATGCCATGTGAAAAACAGAATTAGATAGTAATCGCAACTCTACCTGCCTTAATTATGGATTATTTCTCTTTGTATTTTTTTTGCTTAGGGTCCGATCTTATATATAAAATCTGACTTTAATGTGGTGTACCACATTATACTTCTGGTTTCCATTCTAAAAAATCTTTTTGCTATTTATTTTGGTTAAATAAATACGAGGAAGTAAATATTAATTGTTTTTTGTCGAATATTACGACTGTATTAATTGGTGTACCAGTTTTTTTTAACAAACAAGGATCTGTAAACATGTTAAATGTTGTTTTATTGTTGCAAACATGTCTATCATAGTGTCGTGTGACAGCGTAATCCTGTCTCGACATCATGATAGGATGTTTGTCGTAATATTGTGGTTAGCTTTGTAATTTATCTACTTTACTATGATTGTAGAAATATTGACCAAGTTATGAACTTATTTCATGTATCTACCATACTTTCTCTATCGAACACCCCACAGACATTTTATTATAGGGGGGGGGGGGGGGGGGGTATTTAGAGTATCAGAAAATGATGAAATTACAAAAATGTTGTAAGCTGTTAGTCATTTTTTTTCTTAAAAATAAGGGTTTGGGTGTTTTACTAGGGGACAAGTCTTTAAAAGAAAATATACAGTATTTGTTTTATCTCTTATTTGATAACAGTAGTAAATTATGAATAAACTGTGGTTAGGGCTATTGTCGGTGATCATTTGTATACTGTCCCTTAACCATTTTTTAAGTGACTCACTAGGGCTGATCAATGCATAGCATAACAGGGACCCTAATTTCTGGGATTTGACTAGTATAAGTGAACTAAAGTAACTGCAGAAAGTAAGTTCCAATAAGGACATAACATGTACATTATGGATGGTTATAGTTCGTTTTTCTCAACTGTCATAACATGAATAATTTCAGGGTGACTTTGTGCTCTTTGTCTAACACTCATGATATTGAGATAACGAGTATTCAATCACCATGAAATTATTCAAACTTTGACAGTTGAGAAAAAATGGACTATATTTTTAACACCTCTAAATTTACGCTACATTTTCTCCATGGATTTTTTCAATGGTAACTAGTCCACTGGTCTTAAACAAAGTTGTCATATTGACTATTTGCTGACTGGATCTGTTATGTTTCAACTGGTACAAATGTTTTATATGTGCTTTCAGTACTTTGATTTATTGTGGCAAAACAGTTTGGCTAAGCGCTATGTGTTGTGTATATTAATTGTTAACCTAATTGAAACAATTATCGTTATCATATTTTTATCACTGAATTATCTATATAGTAGTTATACCTTCATATCTGTAATTATTGTGTTATCAATTATCAATAATTATCATACATGTAGTGTACTCTCAGTGCAGTTAGCTGTCACTTGTATGAAACTATGTAATGACTTTAAATAGCTTAGCAAAAATATAGAAAAAATTAATTCAATTTTGAATAATAGCTTTTTTTAGCATTAGGCTTTGGTCATGTTGCTGTGGTTTAAAATGTGCTTGATATTTTACTTGGGAAGCCATATTTAAACTCGGCTCCTTAATAAACCTATACATGTAAATGAACATATTGAATGTCAAGAATATACAATTCATTACAGTGGTGATGGAACTTTGGCTGGAAAATGCCAACAGATTATCGGTTGGAATCAGTTAGTTAAATGATCTGATTAATTGAGAAAATTATCAGCTCACTATAATTTGCAATAAATGCAAGTTAATTAGTCTATTTAAGGCTTCAAAGCAACTTTTTTAAAAAAAAATATGTGCAGTATCAAGTCAATTAATTCATATTTACCCAAACATTTTTTTTTTGCACCTGGATTGTTGAAATTTTTTTACTCATCTTGATTGTCTGCCAAGTTAGATATTCAAAAACTACTAAAAACCTATCTTTTCGAACCCCGGAACCTTTTTTCATACCTGGTAATTTCGTTTTCGCTATTCCAGGAGACCAACATCGATTATTGGAATCGTTTGACGTTTTCTAGCTGTTAATTGATTATTCACCCTAATCGGTACATTACTACATCACAGTCAGATTACAATAAAAATGTTTATTGTTGGTCACATATTATTTTTGTAGTTGTTTTTAATACAATACTGATTACACCATAATATTATTATAATCAGGACCTGACATGATTATCTCTAAAAATGACAATCCTCATACAGTGTTTTGACGTGGAACCATGTATGTTGCCTATGTTTGTATCTGTATGATTATGTACTTTCTATAGTGGCACTTATTGAAGATTCTCTGGAGTAGATTGTCATTTTAGACTTTGTTTGTTTGTTTTGTTGGGTTTAACGCCATAGCAACACATTTTATAGGTCAAACAACGGCGGTCAGTCAACCTACTCACTCCACCTGGAAAGGCTAAATCTCTGGATTTAGCTGTTAACCAACTACTAAGCACATACTTTTGTCAGTGACTGACAACTGCCCTACATAATTAAAAATCATTGGTAGGAGGGAGAATGGCCGTAGAAATAATTTCATGACCAAACTCCAAATGAAAATATGCCCCGCCCGGGAATCGAACCCACGACCCCTCGATCAGTAGACTTGCGTGCTACCAACTGAGCTAGCCAGGCGGCTTGTCATTTTAGACAAAATTATTTAAAGTGAATGTAACATGATATTATATATAAAATTATATGGCATTATAAGACGTACAAAGAAAATTAATTGAACTGCATAGAATTTTGTGTGTAATTATGTATGTACATGCATTACATATTCACTTTAACAAAATACCTGTCCATCAATATTATAATTATTATAAAAACTGATAGAAAAGGGTTTGTTGAAATGTTTGATATCTTAGATTATTTTTTTGGAAGTATTTATATGTATTCTGAATAAGTTAAAAAATATACATGTTTAAAAATTGTTATGTTATCAATAAACTTGAATTATGTTTTTTTGAAACTCTGGAAAATCCGAAGTAGATCCTCCGTCCCAACGTTTTTTTCTCCTAAATTATACAGTCTATATAATAAGGATATGAAAATGGTTGTCCGAACTGATCATTCTATGGAGAGGATGTGTATAGGCATTATATGCCTGTTATCAAATCCAATTTATGCAATAAAATGATTAAGAATTAAATTAACAGATAATTCTAAGAGCAAGCACTATACATCATTAGCAGAATTTTGGTTGCCCAAAAGAAATTGTTGGTTGCCCGAACTAAAAAGTGGTTGTCCCGGGCAACCAGACACCCACTTATTTCATTGACTGATTATATTTAATGTTAAAATCACATGATTTTTTGGTATGCAATTATTTTAATACATCAACAACAGCGTTGAGATCAACTTAAATACAATTGTCACAATGTATGGATATATTACTTAAAAGTCTGAATTTGTTTTTAATCTGTCATTTCACTATCATTCAAAATCATGATTTTCAAGTTTTTTTACCAGTCTTATGCCACTTCAAAAAATAGTTGTTCAACTGTAGTGTGTTCAGTAACGACTGTTAGCGAATGTTACGAATATGGGACAACTCAATCCGTAGACAACTCAACCCAAAGTTGGACAACTCAAACCATTAGTGAGATATTGACTTTTCTTGGGGTGAGTTGTCCGAAACCTTAAGTTACGGAACATTTTGGAACATTCAGGGTAATTGAACATGCTGCTGTACTTTACTTGTGTCCTTCATAATTTGTATACCAAGAATAATATGTTACAGCTAGACAAACTATCATGGATTATGAAGACCGCTCCTTTAAACCCACATCTATGTTTTCAGCCTTTGTCAAACTGAAAGCTTCTTATCTAGTTTTGTGTGATATTTTGTGGTCAGTTAATTTTGAAGATTTTTGTTTTGATTTTAATTTAAGCTGATGAAATATGGATTAATGATTGCTTGTTTAAATAAACACTAAGTATTACATAATTATTAACTGATAAAAATGAATGATTAAAATAACAATATTTTATTTACTAAATTAGTATACAATGTTGTGGCTAATTATATTGTTTAATATGTTTATATTCAATTGTCAATTTTTCTCTCAATCATTTTGTATTTGTCAATGCTTGCCATACTGTTTATTTTCAAATTCTGAATGCACCTTTTCTATGGCAAGAGACCACATTTAAACCAAATCTATGCTTTCTTCACTCATTGAGTAAGACTATTAACTATGTTCTAATTGTCCAATTAACCTAATTATTTATATAATTTCCCCCCAATAATGTCAAGTCTGTCGATCTACTCACCATTCTTGGAAAGGCTAAACCTCTGAATTTAGATGTTAACCAGTTACTAGACCCATACGTTTGTCAGTGACTTACAACTGCCCTACATGATTTAGAATCAGTGGTAAAAGGGATAATGGCTAAAGAAATCATTTTCTGATATAACTGTCATTGATTGGGCTCAAAGCATATCGATGATATCGAGAAATAAATATTGACGATACATCAATATACATGTATATAAAAAACTTCACTGCACTTACTATACAAACCATTTATGTAGTCATTAACTCATAATAGATGTATGTTTGTCATGAATGTTATACCTTCTATGGACTAGAGCTATTTCCTAAATGGGGGTGCCGTCAATGTTTTAGACTTATCAGTTCATATTATGACAGCGCACCTGTTTCTGTTAAAAAAGTTAAAAGTTAAAGCAAGGGTTTTTGGAGTCTACAATTAGTATATAACTATTCAGTCGACTCTTGACAATAACTTCCCCGATCATCGAGTCACACACCAACTGTTAACATAATTCTGCTTACTAAAGATGGTTCGTCTCACAAATTTGACCCCAAATAGTGACTTTTATTCATTTACCCATTTAGGCTTAATTATTGATATTTCAAAATGCATATTGATTATTGATTGGAAAATAAACAATGCGGATTCAGTGATATAGTTTGAATCGATGACAGCTCTATTTCCTGACCAAAACTCCATCAAAGTATGCCCTGCCCGCAAATCCAACTCCTGATCACTCAGTCAGACTTAACTAGTGAGCTAGCCTGTCCAGCTAAACTATGACCTATCATTTATGATAAGTTAAATCATTATTGGAACAAGTCTACATCTCCTGAAAGGTATCACACTTACATAGACACAAATTCAGGTTATCTCAAGATATAAACTTTAACAAATTGGTCATATTTTTCTTTTCACATTTTTTCATTTATTTCAATCAGTCCAGGATGTCTTAAGTTATTCATTATTTTGTTTATGGCGTCCTTGATTTATATTTTTATTTACAATCATAATAAATCACTTAATATTACCAGTAACATTTTTAACAGTCTTTCTCCCTCTCTCACTGTCCAGAGATAACAAGGGAGATAATTACAATAAGAAATTGTAATGATAACCCAGAGTTACTTCCCTTGGATACTCTTTATGTTAAAGTAGTAGTTATTTCCCTTTGATTATAAGGTAGAGTTACTTCCCTTTGATAATAATTACATATTTAGCCTTCAATGGAGGTACAAATCTTTTCTGTAATTTCAATTGAGTATTATCTATAACAAAAACATGAGGTCTTGAAATATTTAGATGAAATGTATACTGTATATTGTCAGCTTGTTTATTTTATTGATTTGTCACCAATTTAGCTTTCTGACTAATTGAATCTAACCAATAAATTTGAAATAGTGAATAAAAAATAGAATGTGACCTGAAGTGCTGGTTAATTCCAAAACTTCATGTAGGGATGTTGAGCTGGCTCATTGAATGTCTGACACTGTTATACCTTGTTAAACTTGACCCTTGGCAAATTATATTATATTATAATTTAAACACAATTTGTATACAAGATACAAAAATCTTTATTTAAAGTCATAAATAATGAAATGAACATAAGCATATGAGCTATTTTTCGTCATCAACAAAAGAATTTACTGTTGTGTTTTTAAACAAAGCAAAATAATGTTATCGAGAGCATCGTATGAACTAGAATATAAATCTATTAATAGAAAGAAAATTTTTTTATGATATAATTATTTTTTTATTTTATATGGATGGTCAAAACTTGCATAGTATATTTCAAATCAGTCATTTAACCTTGTGAAGTATGAAATAAATTGACAAAGTGTTTTACTAGTCATGTACTTGTAATTAAATTTCTAGAAACTTAATACTATTCATCCAACATTTTTAACGATGTATTGAAAAGTTTGATTGACATCTGACCCTTAGTTGATGTATAAATCATGCGGTACCAGGTAACTAGTGACACATATAAGTGTTTCGTAAATAACTCGTTAATATCTAGTCTGCTAATTACGAAGAAAAAAGAAAACTTGTCCCATCACTTATATGAGACATTCACACAAATTTCTATAATTCAAAACTAACTGTGTACAATGTACTATGGATTGGTAAGTGAAGAATTTAGAGGTTTTTTTGATGATGATTAAAGTATTAAAGTTCAACAAAAATTCAAGAATGCAAATGTTTGATTGTTTAGAAGTATCATGGTGTGCCAACTGCCTTAGGAAATAGTCTTGATTTCTTAACGTTTCGTATCAACCTCCTTCATTATAATGTATTTTATCTGTTCAGTTAATTTCTAGATTTTGAGGGATACTCTTATTTATGGTAGTAAAATGTTATTATTTTATAGGTAAAGTAAAATTTATTTCTTATTATTATTTTTTTTGTCGAAAAAAATATTTATTATTACTGACTCATCCATTTATTTTTGAATCACAGGATTTTCTTATTTGTATGTATTGATACATTTTTTATTGTTGATTCATAAAATTTTGATGTAATTTGCAAATTACTTGTTAAAGAAATAATATCAGATGATTATTGAATAATCATCATCATCATCATCACCAATATTGTCATCGTAAATAAGGTCATCATAAGTATAATTGTTTAATAAATATTATCATCATTAATAATAATGATCATATTAATAATATTCTCGGCCATTCTCCCTCCTTCCACTGATTTCAAAATCATGTAGGGCAGTTGTCAGACACTGATGGAAGTACACACCAGTCCTAGTAACTTGTTAACATCTAAATCAAGATATTTACCCTTATAATCCTGGAACGGTGTGTATAAGCTTAACTGACCGCTGCGCAGATATATGGCCTATACAATGAGTTGCTACGGGGCTAAACATCTCCCCTCAAAAATGGACAAATGTAACAAATAAAATAAACAATCAATAGAAGCATCAGACTGTTAAAGTGTATAATTATGTTGTATAGTAAAATATCATCAAGTAAATGTTGTTAGTTTTTGTGGTTCTTTACAATAGCTACCAAAGTTATTATAACATGACCTTTTGCTTTGTTATAATAGTTGATATAATCTGGTTTTAGGATTGGCTTACTGGAGTGTCAATCTGACTCAATTATTTACTATGACTCTTGACTATTTTTTTTGGAGGGAGGATGAGTTAATGTTTGGTGTTCTTAAAGTTTATAGTCCTTATTCCGAACCCCAATTTATGTTGTTTTTTTCCATCTGTGCGCTGGCGGCACAAACAAAGTTTTTTACTCATTTCAGTAAAGTTTCACTATTAAGGCCAAATTGCAAATTGATGGTCTTAATAGCGAGACAGTCTTATTTTAGAGACCCTTTTGTTTACAAATTAAGCAAATTTTGGTCTTAATAATTATAAAATCACATGATTTTGAAATTACAAAAGTGGTCTTAATAGTGGAACTTAATTGGAATGTTAAAAAGCACAAAAAATGGATTAAGTCCTATTGTTCTTTGTACACATATTTTCAATTTAACGCTGAAAGTTTGTTTGTACCCCAGGGAATAACCCCAACTATTTGATTTCAGGATGTTGTCTACTCATGTCAGGCTTGTTAGAGGAGCGTATCTTGGTTAGCCTTTTGTGATTATGAACAGTGATTATTGTATTTATTAGTCATATGTATCTTAAACATCTTAATACATTATTGAATTTAAGATACCCAATTTTCCTCCATATTTTGGTTGATAATTATTCTCAATTAGTGATTGGAACAATAAACAAAGATTCCTGTGTCTTTTATGTATCATATGGCATTTTATCTTACCTCGTACAGAATACTCGTTTTTCATTGGCCGAGAGCGGTCACGTGCTGACCATGTATTATCCCATATTAGGTCAGTAGATTCTAATATCCAGTCAGTAACAAAATTTATAAATGATAGGGGGTACTCGGTAAGATAAATTCGTTACACAGTCAGTTACTGACCGGATACGGTGTGATACCGGGTCAGTGAATAAATATTAGGCTCGAGCTAAGCTCTCACCCAATATTAATTTACTGACCCGGTATCACACCGTATCCGGTCAGTAACTGACTGTGTAACTAATAATATTGTGTACTAGGGGTCTATTTGTTAACAGAGGTCTGACTTTGATGTAATAAATGCATAATTCAATAACTTTTATTTCACTGTTAACAAATTATAAATTTGTATTGAGACTGAAGAGATAAAGGATTTGATTGGTTCTCTAGAAGATAATATCTCAAATTCAACCAATCAGTGACTTTGTTATATAGAAGTTTATGAATACAATTTATTTTCTATTTTATTTCAACATATTTCATAGATGACTAACAATCTATCTATACAATCTGGTTTTAAAGTTAATTGAACCTACATAGTATTATAATATTTAAAAAACTATTCTACTTAATTTGTAAATCTGGTTTAGTGAGTCTATATAATATGAATATACAGTGAAGTTCTTCTATAAAAACCACCTTTGCTATTGCAGTATCATGCAACTTTTTACAGTTTTTAAGTACCAAATACTTATAATTTGAGCAGAAAAAGGTGCATATATTCGGCCCATTCTGCTATTGTGACCATAGATTTTAATGGTCTTAATAGTGGAACCTTGTACTGAAGCGCAGTTAGTAGCGCATCTGGATTTTGAATCTAATGTTCCAAAGGGGTTTCGGGTTTGAATCCCACCTTGCGGAGGTTGTATCCTTCCATGAAAATTTGACAATAATGTAAATTTTCCTCCATTTAGAAGATATATGGAGAAGTTTCCCACCTTGTGGAGGGGAAGCTGAGTACTGGTTATAGACAAGGGTCCTGGATAGCTAGGTTAGTTAAATTGCGCTGGATGCTGTAAAAAAAAAAACAGAAAAAATTATGTTGACACCATGTAACCCAGTATAAATGAATAACGGAACTTTACTGTACTGTCAACTTCTATTTTTATGAGATTTATTGTAAATGTAATTTTTACCCAAGCACATCTTAATTAGGTAGCCTTATGTGTAAATGAGTTTAATTTATACTGATTTATTTTAGCTCAATTGTGAAAAAAGTTCTTACAACTTAGATTAATTACTTTTGAGTCCACATCCTGGTCCCCATGTACTGAGCTAGTAGAATAAAGTTTCTTGCACAAGGAAACGAAGGGTAGGCTTTGGACGTGATTCAAACTAACCCAGAGCTGGCTACCTGTTGATTACCAGTCCAACAATCCAATTGCTGGCCACAAATGTTCCTTGTGGGTATTAATAGTGTTATGTAATTGCTTCACACATACAGAATTATTTCTGATTTCCCTATCTCAATCGAACTTGAATTGATGAAAGTTATGTTTTAAATGATATTTTTTTTTATATTGTATGTATTCAAAAATTTAAAACCTTGTTAGTGGTGATCATGATGTATTATATATAATTATATATTCAATATTTTAAGTATATATAAAACTAAACGTATATGTTTACAAGTATTATATAAAAGCCCTCCATATGATCATGCTGTGGTGTCACATTTCCCTATATATACCTTTGAGTCTATACAATTTTCTATAACAAGTTTAGGTAAACATTTCAAATGTAGAAATCGGATTTGAGAATTTGTTAAGCTGACATAGAGTCGACGTTATAATAAGTAACTGGTACGCTACAGCCCCATTCTAATGTATTTCTATTGAAAAGTGTTTGTGGTGTCCCGGGGCTATAGATAGTTAGTTGACAATTGAAAAATATGTTCAATTACCCATAACTACCGTGCTGATGGTACTGGTTAATACAGAATATATATAAAGAATTTAACGACGTAAAGATACAACAACCGGGTGAAAATTTAGATACTTATCCAACCATGTCAAACTAAGTCTTAAAATTTTATGGCCATTTTTTTTTCAAACAGTGTGACTAAGCTTATAAAACATTTTAACCATTCAAAACTGAGATAGTTTGTACTGACATGAGGTTTTAAAGGTCTTTTTTTGTCAGGGTTTTTATCGCCACAAGTTCTGATGCTGCATTTTGTATGTATCCTATATGGAAGGCGACTAATGATGCTGGTGAACTGTGTTTAGTTCAAGATTTGATTATCAGTACTTAAAAGAGAGTTATGGTTTTTAGTTTCGTTCGGATCAAGGATTTTCTTTGTTAGTTTTAAATATATAGTGCTTTACATAACATTGACATATTATTGAATATAGGTATCGAATTACTATATATAGATATACATGTATATGTGTTAATTTATATACATGTGTAATACGGAACGAGCGGCGTACTTTCGCCATCTATATATGTGATCATTGATACTTTTTTTCTTGTGTTCTGTTTCATTTTTTCATATACATAAGAGTCAAGTGGACGGTCACATGCCTTGTGTATTAAGTTTTTTCATTAATGATTTAGTGAGTGAAGTGTTTGCTTCCTCGCATGTTGAGAAATAAAAGAGAGGGCTGTTTCATATGTCTACTACATGAAGTGAAAGATTATAAGCTTAATTTAGAGTTACAGTACTTTGGGAACATTTTATATATATGAAATATAATGTGAAAACAAAATATAACTACATTTGTATATATTATAATGTGAAATTGTAATATAAATATATTATATAATATTAAAGTGATTAAGGATTATATTATAATATAAATATGTATCAGTTTGGATTTACGGATGATAAGATGCTGCGGTAATATTATAAAATTTCTATAATTTATAATTATAATACATGTATATTTATTATATTATGTTTGTTAGTTTACTGGATTTAACGCTGTGTCATCACAATTTAGGTCATTTTACAGCGTCCAGCGCACCTAACCTTGCTTTCCTGGACCATTGTCTACAACCAGTACTCGCCTACCTTTCCACAAGGCCGGAAACTTCTCCATATTATCTAATCAATGGAGGAAAATCGACATTATTGTCAAATTTTCATGGAAGGGTATAACCTCCCCGGATAGGATTCGAACCCACACGGTCCCTCAGGCACGAGATTCCAAATCTCGGCCCGCTACCAACTGCGCTATCGACCCGGGTTTTATTATATTATAATTAATGTTAAATCTTAATATATTTCATTCGGAATTCAAATTTATGGGGTTTTCCCTACAGTTCAAACTAAAATGTACCATGACAATGAAAAGTTCGTATACCATGACTAATTTTATGATGCATGACTTTCAGCAGTATTGAATGTTACCTCTTGCTATGGCACTTCTCTCTATTTTTTGTTGTTGTTTCGTTTTCCCTTGGTTTTATGCCTTAGCAACTTATTGTATTGATTATATCACTGCAGTCATTTAACATACTTGCCATTCCTGGAAATTGTGAAGTCTCTTGATTGAGCTTTTGACCAGTTACTAGGTGCATACTAACATCAGTGACTGACAACTGCCCTACATGATTTAGAATCAGTGGTAGGGGGAGCATAGCAGTAGGAATGATTTAATGACTAAGCTCAACAAAATTTTGCCCTGTCTGGGAATGTTGTTGTCTTGTTACATTTTCAGCTCTGTTTTCAATGAATGGTCCCTTCATTGAGCAGCTGTGACAGAAATTCTCTGAATGTATTTAAACTGAATTTATGGTTTAAATATGGTCATGTTCAGAGTTTCACTAATACGATCATAAAATCATTGGTCTCAATAGTGGAGCAGTCTTTATATGGTTTATTACATATACTTTCTTAGACTGATAAGCCCAAAAGAAAACAAGACATATACATTTTTACATGTTACAAAACAAACATAAGAGACGTACAATATGAATCATGGGGAAGGTACATTCATGAACATATTTATACATAGGGGCCTTTTTTCTTCTCAAATTATATCATATGTTTTCGCAGTAACTAAGATATGGACTTTATAGCAGAACTTTTACTGCATTAGAAACCTTTCATGGTAACTAACTGTTACTTATAGAATGGATTGTTTGGGTAGTGTTGCGATAAAACATTTTAACATGAAAAGGGTCGTTAAGTGTGGATTCTTGCTCCATCAGGATTAATCAGTTATCTACAAACCCCTTAATCAACCCCTTAATCAGGGGCATCCTATTGCCCCTGAAGCCTTATTTGGGTACAGGTGACCTAATTGTTAGTGCTAGCTATATAGTAAACATTTGGTTTAGGCAAATAAAGCTCATAGCTGGTTGTCCAACTGGGCAATCTAGTTAAAGAAATAAATGCCTAAGCCTGCTTTTGAATAGTATTCAAATCGGCTAGGCACAAATACATTTGCTAGGAACCATCATGTACAAAGTTCAACATTCCCTCCTGTTTTACTCCTGGCTGAAATTCATATACATATACTTACAGTAATTCTAATTTCTTACAATGGTAACTTATATTTTCCAGGCATCTACCAGAAGATACCATACCTGCCATAGCATACAGTCAACCCCATTCTAATCATAATGGGTTCAGAATCAACAATATCCATCTACGAGGATTGGGGTCTTCAGGGGCTCAGATCCCTAATCATTCACCAGAACAGATACAAGGGACCCCACCAAACAGTATATATTGTAATCAACAGAATCAACAGAGACAGTCTAATATAAACACCAGTATACCTTACAGTGTGGACAATCATTCTATGTTACATACGTATGTATTTTTTGTTCTTAATTTTTTAGCTTGACTATATAGAGAATAATGAACCCAGGTCGGTAGAGCAGTTGAAAGCACACTGGGATTTTAAATCTAGTGTCTCCAAGGGGTTCAGGTTGCATCTGGGAGGTTATACTCTTCCATGTAAATTTGCCAATATGTCAATTTTTCTTCATAAGGTATATGGAGCAGTTTCCTGTCTTGTGGAACGGTAAGTTTACTGGTAATAGACAAGGGTCCAGTAAAGCTAGGTTAGGTGCGTTAGACGCCCTAAGACAACCAAAATGTGTTGATACCGCGTTAAACCCAGTATGAGTAAAGAAATTGGAGAATAGTGGGGGCTATCCTATTCAGTTGTGCTTTATTGTTGGCTTTGGGTGAGTCTTTACTTAACATTTCACAGTTAAGTTCCTAGTTGCAAGATTTTTTTTTTTTATATCTTCACAACTACTGAAGGAATTTACTTGAAACTTATATGAATGTTATGTTAACTGGGTTATCATTGAAGGTCTAATACCAAGTTGTATAACTGAAGCATGAATTTTGACTGAGTTATGGCCCTTTTTTACTTATTTTTTTATTTCAATGATATTGCATATCAATGATGTTCCTGGACTGCTCTTTAAAACCCAAAGTTTGTAAAAATGTTAATTAATGTATAAATAGCGATCAGTCAATGTATAAATAGCAATCAATTAATGTAAAAATATCAATGTATAACTCTGTTCAAAATGTAAGAGTGCTTGTAGTTTGTCTGGTTCCCAGTCGTACTTAGGCAGGTAAAAGTATGTCAGGCAAACCACGATCATGGCCGCGTCCTAAGTAATGAATTAGATATTGGATAATTATGTTTTCAAATTAGCATTTCTCACTACTAAGGCTTAAATCAAAGGATCATTGTACAAGAATTGCAGTGGATACCTTTTTTAGTTGTTCGGTTAAATTGATTTATGCAAAATAAAGTATCCGAAATTCTTACGAGACTAAAACATGTCCGAATTGTGTTCACTTGAGACATGTTTTTGTTAATCGTCGGCTAAATATACGTGTAATCTGAAAAATTGAAATAGAATTACCTGTATAGTATTGAACTCCTACTTAAGTAACTATCATCAGCAAATGATCATGCAAGATTAGGAAAACGTAATACCTGTATAATAACTGAGGAGGCTGCCATGATTCCCCTTTGCCTGACCCAATAACGATAGTGGTAAGGGGCAGGTAATCCAGACTATGCTTGTAGTCACTTACCTGGGCAAAGTGCTTGGCAGTTGAGTATGTGGTTTTGTGTGAAACAGTTTGTACCAGTTTAGCAAAAAGTTGTTCAAATCAAATGCACTTGCAGGTAAACTTAGAATATGATTACTTCTGTCAGTACATGACTGACTACTGCTCTACTTTAGAATCAGTGGTAGGAGAGAATGGCCATAGCATCTTTTGAAAAATGTTGTAAGGTACTTCACTACTGAAACAGATTCTTAATCTATATTACTTTGCATGCTGTATATAATCTGGGCTTATAACAAGAGTCCTTGGGTGAGAATTTTCAGTATTTTGAAAATTAATTACTCTTTGTTATACCCCCGCTTCGAAGAAGAGGGGGGTATACTGTTTTACCCTTTTCCGTGCGTGCGTGCGTCCGTCCGTTACAAAATTTCCGTCGCAGTTTTCTCAGCAACTATAACATGCAGCAGCCTAATACTTAGCATATTGCTTTATCCCATAGTCCCATGTGGTGTAAAGCGATTTCATGCTCCTTGCTCATCTACTTCCTGTTTGTCGCATATTTTTAGATTTTTGCGGGGGTATCACTAGTGAGCATTAGCTCACAGATTTACTTGTTATTTTTATGAAGATTGCCTAAATCAGTATTTTGAAAGTAGGTTTTCAGTATTTTCAAATCTTCCAACTTTTTGACAACATTACAGGGCTGAACAAAACACTACTATAATTCGATTTGAAAAAAAAGGGAGTTACAATTATTATAGTGTTTCGTTCAGCCCTTGAATTTTGATCTAGACTTAAATATTTAAATGTAAAATCAGCATGATTTCTATAAAAATTATGTAAATTTTATTTTCTGATATTACATTACTAGACTAGATTGATTCTCCTTCTTCCAAAGTTTTTTGACTGTTGCTGTTCCTGATAAGCTTGCTTACACCTTTTTCTACAAAGGTTAACAAAGTGATCAGACATGCCACATGTTTAGATTCTTCCCAGAAAGCATCATATTTCTGTACTATATTTAATTGTAATATAATGCTATAAAGACTACTCAGTATTGTGAAGACATGCTACAATGTAATGGTGTGCAGTATTGTGCATTATAATGAATACAAGCAAGATGACAGGATAAATGATGATGATTGATTATGCAGTTTTACATGTTTTTAATTAAAGTAGAAATGATACAGTTGTTGAGATGCCACCCAAGTTGATGACTTTAGTTTGTATTTTGAAAAGATGGTTTGATCTCCCAAGGGGAGGTCCAGTAGTTGACAGCCACTCTATGTGGATATTCTAATTTAAACCACCTGGCTAGGCTTAGTCGGTAGAGCACAAGTCTACTGATTGAAACGTCTTAGGTTTGATTCCTGGGTGGGCATGAAACTTTCACAAAGTTTAGTCATAAAATAAATATGGTTAACACCGTAAAAGCACTGTGTTTAGGATATATAACAGCAATTAATAAACTTATTCATTATTGCTATAATGGGTAAATCTTTGGATTAGCTGTTAACAAGTAACTAGGCACATATGTCAGTACATGTAACTGACAACTGTCATTCACGATTTAGAATTAGTGGTAGGAGGGAGAAATAGCCATTTTAATTATTTTTTTAACCAAACTCCATAAAAGAATCAAACTTTGACATCTCATTCTGTAGACTTGTGAGCTCAAATTATCTCATAGTTTCTCTACGTAATGTTCAATTACTATGAACGAAATTGTTTTTAACTTTTAATTATAAAAATAAATATAACAAAAATGTTAAATTTGAGAGTACCTTATTTGTTAAATTTAAGTGTTTGCTGTTAAGAGGTGTCTGACAACTCAGTGTCAAGCTTCTCATGCAAGTTCCCTTGACATTCTGAGACTCAGGTTTGACTGTATATCTATACAGCTTCTTTATGTAAAGTTAAAATAAGGATTTGTAATCCAAGAAGGATCCTCAGCTACTTTAAATATGATAAATGGATGTATAGTGTGAAAATGTCAGTTTATTATTTATAATTGTAATATAATATGTGTCGTTAGATTTCAGACAGGTATACTTTAGGTTTGATTTATTTATGAATATTCTACATTGGATAGGAATTGTTAAACAAGATCAGTTATATATGAAACTAATACCCCCTAAAAATATAAAGTAATTTTATCATTAATAAAGGGGGTACTTATTGTAAGACCACCCCTATTGACAAAGACAATGACTTACTATGTTTGTATGGCTTACAAGTGTGGTCATCTGTCTGCAGGCGCGTAGCTACCAGTTTGCAGAGTCAGCAGCTGCGTACAAATTGGTCCAGAAAATCGTTTAAGCACAAACGCCAAAAATGCAATAAAAACTATGACCTGAGGGGGGTATGGGATGTAAAACAAAACTGCTCATTATTTTACTAACCTTATGTCAAGTTACGTTTCATTGGGACTTGCCTTTAAAAATTGTAAGTCGAGTTTGCGGTTTAAATTCGTTGTTTGTCTTTGACTCCAGACTATATAATTTTTGAACGCTGGTTGGAAATTATTGGTAATTGGTACGAATGTCTTCCTATATTTGTGCCTGGAATGAATTATACAAACTATTTTTTAATAATTACCAAATCGCTCCTGAGATGATCTACAGAAAAACAAATTCGGAGATAGCATGCCCTTGACCCCCTAGAATTCTGTGTACACATTAAAAAGCCCTTGCTACGCCTCTGGTCTGGCACAGCTGTTATAGTTAGATTGTTAAGGTAATCATCATAAGTTTGAACCCTGAGTGAAAATGCTCGCTTGATTGCTTGGATTATGATATTGGGTCAGTTTAAGACTGACTTATCAATTTAAATGAAATGGGATACAAATCGAACTGTAGGGCCCCATACCATAGTTTGAACTGAATGGTTAGGTGAGCGAAACTGTGACAGCCCTACATACAACCAGGCATAACATATTTGAGAGTTAATTAACATGATCTAGACATTTTGACAATTCAATAATACAAGAAATTTAAACATAGACTATTTTTTGTAAAAATCCAGTTAGCATATAATTCTCCTTATGTATATTAAATATGTATATTATAAAACAGCGCTGTATGTAAATGGACCTTTCCATGACCTTACTTATTAGCATATTCCACAAAGGTTTACAGTTACTTTTTGTCCCACAAACAAATTGTTAACAAAAGAGCACATTCTTATATTTGTGGGTAAATGTATTGTTATTCAAGTAAAAAGGTCACACTCGGAATGGTTGATGTTGGAACGATATGCTATCTCAATATGCTGGAGGGCTTTATGGATAATAATATCGATTCTAAGCACTATTTGTTTCATCAATTCTTTTATTTACTTTCATAATGATCTAATGGTTAAAAAACTAAAACATAATTGCATTTCCATTTAGATTCTTTTGTTCAAATAGTTATATTTTTATCCATTGTGTTTTAGAAAATAAGTGTTAAATGTTTTAAATTTAATTTCTATTTATTTGTAGTTCTGTATTTTACCTTACTATTTGTTTTATAAACTTATCTTTAAGTAACGCTACCTATTGACAATTTACTATGTGTCTAAAACATGGAGCCTCTTAAGTAAGGAGCAGGCATGGCCGATTGGTTACAACGTTGGACTGGTAATCATTGGATAGCCAGCCCTACATTGGTTCGAATCCCATCCAAATGTGTTCATATGGAAAAGACGAATGTCTTTTCCACTTTAAGATATCGCAAGAGTTTTGGCAGATTAATTTCTGTATACTGTTCAAACTGAATTTTGTGTTGATCACTTTCAGTTACCTCCCTTTGGTTTTTTCTAAAAATCATATAAAAGGGAGATAACATACCCTCATTTTTTCGAACTATTTGTATGTTCGGAACGCTTCTGGTTCCTGTGCTTACCAATCGTTGCATTATGGGATGGTATGACTGGATGACTAAAACACGCAATGAAGCCAAATGAATCATACATTGGCCAAATGGAGATTCAATTGTTTATTAAATATATGGCCCTTTCGACAGACTAACTATATCACTAAATTGCATGTCTTTTCCATCAATAGGCCATGCCTATAATTATATTATTCTGTATAAAATTTTGTTTTATTTCAGGACATTACCCGACAGTCCACCAGATTCAGAACCATATTCACCACCAGATGGACATCCTAATACACATACTAATGGTCATACAAATCACCATGGCAACAACCACAATAATCAACGTAACCATGGAAACACTCATCAAAATACTCAAGGTAAATACATTTTAATTTTATAAAATACATATACAAACACATATATGCTCCTTTTGTAGCTCAATGGATACTCTACTGTTTCTACATTATACTCTTACCAGTGCTTTAGATTTATGATATTGACCTTGACTATGAACTTTGAACAACCAATGAAAGTGTACTAAATATTATATGCATTTTCATTGCTTGAAACAATCATATCATTTTATGTGATGGGATGGGACCTTTTCTATTATAAAGAAATTACATACAGTTGTCTATATTTTGTCATTGAATAAAACTTAGGCATGAGTTTTGATGTGCCAAAGTTAAATATCCAGTGCAAGTAATTTAATAAGCACATCAAAATAAGTGCCTATGTTTTATTCAAAGATGAACTGTAGAAAAACTGCATGTTATTTAGATTCTAACATTGAAAATGAATAAGTTTTCTATTGATTCTATAAGCAAGGGGGGAAATTATGACAGTCTGTATGTGTTCAATATTCAAATAAAGATGATGTCATGTTTAATATAGAGTGAAAACACACATGCCTATGTTAGAATAATTAACAAAACATTAGGACAAAGCAATTTAACTTGAGAGATAAACATGATAATAGTCCCTCTTCTGACAATTTGAATTTCTAATAGCACAATGTGTATAAAAACATGCAAAATGTTCATTATTGCATTATTTTGTCTCAATTTTTTATTAGATATTATTGAATTATAAATTAAATTAGAAAGGCATTCATTTTACACAATTATGTAATAGAAGTTATGCATTCAATTCTTAGCGTAAATAAATACGCTGGTATTTAGTGTTTACTTTTATATGTATTGAAATATACAAAATTCTATTTGCATATATACTTTACACTGTAATTCAAGCTGCACATTTGAATTACAATGTATGTACATTATGATTAGTCTGGAATTTATTAGTGTTTTTATTCCGTCTATTAGATTCTTGCATATGAGTGTATGAAAATAATGATTTAATTTGATGTACATGTATTATTTGCATAGTAATTAATTAAATTCTGACAGGTGCTTTGTGTTTTGAACCAATTGGATGTATTAATTCGGAAATGTTTGACACTTGGATTTTTCAAATATTTTGACTTCACCAGCAGGCCGCATTAAACGTATGCTATACAAATTTCACTACTTTATTTGATAGAAAGTCATTTTTTACATGTCAACCGATTTAATAGATCTTGCAAGGCTTGAAGTTTTGGGTGTTATCATTTTTCACTATTAATTTGAGAAAGTTAGTGGAAGGTACCGTCACCATCTCGGGTAGACGAGTTTGGCGATAGCGTCAACATTACTAATATATGGAGGGATACTAACCAGGTACGAAGTGTCACGGACAATGAAGATTAGTGTAATTATTTTGACATAAAAGCTTTTATTCATGAACTGACAGTAGTTGAAAATCATTTATCCTTCAGATAGTTTGAATGTTGCATGGTTCAAGGAACATTTTCAGGTGGTCCTACTTTTTTGTAAAATAAAATTAATGACGATCATAAATCTGTTTTTAAATCATGATCGTAAAGTTTTAAAGTTAGGGAGCTTATGAATTATGATATCTGATTATTGTAAATTGAGTCAAAAGTCATGATCTATTGTAATAAATTATAAATGTTTTCATTTTATGATTTTATGAGTAACATTATTCTCACTTTTACGAATTTGTTTTTTGTGAGATAGTAAAATTCACAAAATACTGCCATTAAAAGAAAGTAATTGTTTCATCCATTTTAAAATTTCCAGCATGGTATTGAATCATGTAAACCATTTATATGTATAGTCTTTGTTAGGTTTTAGTTGTTAGTATACAAAGGGAGGTAACTAAGTGCTGCTTTAAAATAGGAAATACAAAGGGAGGCAACTTAGTGCTGCTTTTTTAATGGGAAATACAAAGGGAGGCAACTTAGTACTGCTTTACATGGGAAATACAAAGGGAGACAACTTCCAGCAGCTTTTTTATGATTAATACAAAGGGAGGCAACTTAGTGCTGCTTTTCATGGGAAATACAAAGGGAGGCAACTTAGTGCCGCTTTTCATGGGAAATTCAAAGGAAGACAACTTCCAGCAGCTTTTTTATGATAAATACAAAGGGAGGCAACTTAGTGCAGCTTTTTTATGGGAAATACAAAGGGATGCAACAATTTATAATAATATCTTTGCACAATGGTTCATGTAAAGTCTTGGTTTGCAGAAGCAAAAGTAAAAAATAAATGCTCTAATTTCTTGATATTTTCATCAAGAGCAGTGTTATATACATCAAAATATTCCTTAAGAAATATTCAAAGTAATCCTGGTAGTTAATTCAGGTGAAAACAAAAACATAAACAAATGGTAAAATGAAATTAAGGCAAATGAAAAAAATAAAGTGAAAGTCGGAACAGAGTCATAAAAACCCATTTCAACTGCATCTCTCAATTTTTTTTCCATTTCCTTAGTTTTATTTTAATATTTATAATTAATAAATTAATGACTTTAGAGTTACATCCCTTAGATTGTGGTTAATGTATTATTTATTGTATTATTTATTTATGTATATAAACGACACTATTAGCCTGAATATTTTAAATAACTGACATGGAAATTTTAGTCATTTCTTCATTTCCTTCATAATAAATATCTTATGTACATGTATATAGATAGGTAATTGTTTTTATTTAAATTGGACAGTGAAAAATCATGCAATATGAATAAAGACAAAGAATATTTTTCTGATTTAAATTGCTATATAAGCTTGTGAAAATTTATCTGTGACGAAATAAATTTCTCAGCCTGTGTCATTTGGTACCTACATGGGACCATGACAAAATAACTTGGTCAGTTGAGAAATGAGAAGTGATAAAAAAATTGCTCCTTAAACGGTCTGGGATTCTGAAATGGAGACCAATTTTCAGTTGGTTAGGGTGTATGTCATGATACTTACCGTTTTAACCTAGGGAGAAGGATATGTAAGCATTCAGATACATGTAGCTCAGTCAGGAGAGCAGTCACCTTGTAAGCAAGGGGTCCCAGGTTCAAGCCCTGGTCAGGCAGCATGTTTTTCTCACCCTATTACAAAAACAACAAGCACCTATACTATAAGTGATTGTTGCCTGCTTTCTGAATACCAGTACTTATAAGTTTAATACTCACTTGAATCTCAGTTTCCATATTGATTTAGGCCACAACAAATTGATCATATGTTCTATGGATTCGCTTGCATCTAGATTTTGACGGTTTTTACTAAAAAAATATTTTTATTTCCTCTCTTGCCCATAAAAATTTGGTCAAACCGCTGTATAAAGCAAGTGAATAAAGACTTTTTTAATTTTTTTTTCTTCGCTCGCTCGCCCCATTTTTTTTCAGAAAAATCCGTAGAACATATGATCAACTTGTTGTGGCCTAATGTCATAAATGCATTCACTTTTACTTATGCAGGGTAAATTGCCATAAAAATTTACATAAGTTATTAAAATCTAAAAATGAAATAAAAAATTATCATCACCTTTTTTATAGATAAAATTAATTTATAAAAATAATAATTCATTACATAATTTTTTTTTATTATTTATATTTTAATTAATTGATTTACGAGCATTTTAGGGTCATAAATCTTCCACTTAATTAACTCCTGATTGAAATTATCTGTCAACAATTAATTATATACAAGTGTGATGATTTCATACACTTAATTTATTCAATTTTTGTTCTCCAAATACCCAGAAGATTATAGTAGTGTGTATGATCGTTAATGCATTATTTATGATCCATGGGCCGTACTTATGACAGGCCGAGTACAAAACACTGTTGTATTACATTTCAAATGATTATTCATAAAAAGCATTTACGTGGAAAATCACGACATCTAAAGTTACATACCTAGTTGAACTATTGACTACTTCATTCAAATCGTCAACTTGAACGCTTTTTTTAGACTTCACAAAAATAGTAGTATTGTACACAATTCATATCCGTTACATGTAATTAACGTAATGTATTTTTTGCTATGAGATTTTTGTGTGTTCTTTGGCCTTAGAATGTCCACTGAATACATGTTTCAGTTTTTAAAGGATTATCGTAGTTTGACGTGATTTTATAATTACGGGGTTTCAAATTTGATTGGTTTATTAACCGAGGATGGCGGAGGGTGGTCAGTATGTACAAGCTCTGGATGAATGGAATATTGGAATTGATTTTGAAACTGGTGAGTGAATGTTACGGGTTGGAAACTGGGACATTAGTATGTTTTATGTATGTGGCATGTTGTGGTTTACCTTAAATTTCCTCGCTAGAATCACCTTTTTACTACCTGATATGTTGCTGTTAATGATTTTTGACATGTCTGAGTTAAAACAATTATTACTGTTATTACTATTAATTATGACCAATGATAAACGTAATCTGTAAAAATTAATATTTAGGGAAATTCGTTGCAATTTTTATAATCCTGATAAAATGTGTTTTTGTTATTAAATTTTGTATTGTTGATTCACTGACAGAACTGATAGATTTGGTAATTAGTAATCTTAACAATGAAAAGCATCATGGCTTATCAATATTAATGTATGACAGAATAAGGATAATAAAGGAGGGGGAGATTTAAATTAATTAACCTAAAAAAGTGTTGTTTTTAACACTAACTTTCTTAAAGGTGTTAAGACTATTGTGGTTTGTATTCACTCCTGGCTTTAATTTGAGTCTCTTTCAATTAGTAAGAAAAATGGTTTCAACGTTCAGGGATGTCACCGTAAGTTACTGATTTAAAGATTATGGAATCATATTGCTTGAGGTCAGGTGCGGGAAATTTGAGGATTCGTAACATTGAAGATTATTTATTTTTACTTTTACCTACATTTTCATCAATGTTCTTTGCATGAAAAATTTGACTAATTTTTTATTGTGTGAATCCAATTAATTGTGTTACGATTTGTTTTTATCCAATTTTTAAAGCTTCGGGATGACTGTTAAAAACCTCAAAATAGTTGATTTTATTGTTAATTGCAACATTGATGTAAATAAAATATTGTTTGGAATATCAGTGTAGACAGTGTTGTGATTAATGCCCTGTTTTATATAATTTTTGTTGTAAATATTCCAAGGTATGACATGTTTTTATTTGTCTTACAAAACTTTAATGTACAGAATATTTATAGAATTAAAATAATGATGTCACTCATTAATATTATATTTAAAAAAAACGAAACAAATTTGTTTGGATTGATTTAGAAATTCTTTTATATTTTAAATATTGGTCTCACATAGAAATGTTTTTTCATATGTTTTGTTTCAATGGATGATAACAATAAAAATAGTTAAAATAAAATAATAGTTATAATAAAATATAAGTTATGATAAAAATTATGATAATAATAATACTGATGATAATAATAATGATGATAATAATTTAAATAATGAGCAAAAAAATGACTTAAATTTTTTATAGACCACGAAAATAAACTCATTAATTCATTCAAAGATTTATTATAACGTTTTAAATTGAATATTGAAGTTAACATATTAATGAACAATGTACTATAAGCACCTGAATTGTATTATAATTTTTTTATTGTATCACAAAATTAATCAAAGAAAATATTTAAGCATCACAGTTTAATTCTATCTATCTATAAATCTTTCTATTAGGCCATGCCATATCGAAATTTTGTTAAGCGTATGCGTGCACGTAG
The DNA here is from genome assembly GCA_025267735.1 of Mactra quadrangularis. NCBI lineage: Eukaryota > Metazoa > Mollusca > Bivalvia > Venerida > Mactridae > Mactra > Mactra quadrangularis. Next base: position 18,178,267 of record CM046304.1, read on the forward strand.
GTTTTAGAGTCCTAAATCAAAATAAAAAACAAAATTGTTGGTAAAATTTTCTTAAATAATTCCGATGTTCCGGGCTTCAATGTGACAATTTAATTCAGGGAAATAGTGTTCGCAACGATGTTATTCATCGTAAGCAATAACCGCGTCATTAATACGATATATATTTAACATAAAAACACTAGTCATTTTATATTCAATTCAGACAATTGTTTCATATAACGAGGATGTTATTACATTAAAAAAAAATATTTTGCATTTCTGTTGTACAGATACATGTATGTGTGTTTTCATTTTCGGTTTGTGTGTTTTTGTGAATAGGTACCTAGGTTTGTCAAATTTGAGTTGACACTTAACAGAATTCTGATTTGGCATGGCCTTATCTTTAATTGATAATAAAGTGATTTGCATTGGAAATTGCATGAGTATAGCATAATTAACAAAAGAACTAGATGTCTACATAACAAAGAATACATAACAAAACTCTTAAATTATGTATGCACATTTTCGCAAAAATTCTATCGATTACAGTTATTGTAAGACAATTTCATAAATTTGCATTTCTAAGGTATAAGGTTGATAAACATAGCTATGATATGATATTCTAAAGGAGATATATTAATAGAATATTATTCTACATAATTTTATAATGTTTGGAAATGATTGGCCAGAAAATGACCGTGTTATTAAGGTTCCCACTATTGACTTAAGATGATTTTTTTGAAAAGCCCCTCTGTATTTGATGTAGTTGTTACTCCTGTCTGCTAGTTCTACATTGTATGTTTTTTCATGTATACTATTTTGTTTAAAGTAATAATTGTAACATTATTTCTGTTTTCAATACTTATTAAATAATACTTATAAATACATCATGTTATTAAAATTTTGCTTCTTTTGATTTTAGTATTCTTTTTCAATGATCACTAATCAAAATTTAATCAATTGGTTTCATTTATTTTAAAGATTTAGGTAACTAATCAGGATGTCAACTGTTTTCATTCTATAAAACAATGTAAAACTATGGATAATATGTTTAGCTTTTTTGTTCTTAAAAATATTGTTAAAAATATGCTGCTGTAAGTTCATGAATTACATGATAATTAATAAATGATTAAGTAAATCTGATTAACTTATTTAATTTTAAATAAATAAAATATTTTGTCTAGTGATGTTATTAATATTAATGATTTTGCCTCTCAGTAAATATCTGTTTAAGGTATTTAAAAATTTCCCATTCACTTTTGGAGTACCGGTTATATATGTATTTGTGTTGTATTTACTTGTGTTGTGAAAAAATACTGAAATAGACGAAATAAAAGTGTATGTCTGTCAATATAAAAATGTATTCACAAGTATTCTAGATCATAATTAATTTAATTTTATTATATATTATACTATTCCCCATCATGCATTACTTCAGCCGTACAAATTAAAAATAATTTTTATTTATTTTTAATTAAAAAATTGGATTTCTTATTTCATTATTTACGGCAATATTTAACTCAGAAACACTTTACAATTTCAATAAGTCAATTTATAAATACATTTGTAAGTACTATAATGATAATGACCGAGTGATTAATGTACGATTGGACACCTGTTATCAATGAAGTTATTCACCTTATAAAACAGTGAACAAATAAATCAAGTTTCAATCATTTTCAAAATGGCCGAAATTTTGAAAAAAAAATCAAATATACACTTCTTATTTTTTTTTAATTGAATCAGATTCATCGAAGTTGGAGTATTCTTATGAGTGAAAAAAAACTTCTTTCTTCTATTCAATATTAAAGAATTATTATGAATACAAAAGTTTCTTGTGTTATATTTTGACCATTATCTTTTTAATTGTGTTTATCTTTAGCAAATAACGCACATCTTGAAATTTGTAAAACATTATAATTTTCTTTTTTTAAGATATATTTGAAGGCTCTATTAATCGGACATTGTGTATACGGGAAATATTAGGTTACATGTATAAAGTATACGAAAAATTGAACCTTAATCATTCTTATAAAAGAATATTATTGAACATTTTATTATTAAAGTTTTCAATTCTATTTTCTAGTTTTATAAATTTACAATTTTATTGTAAACATTAATTTTTGTATCCTACTGGTGTCTTATGGATTAGAATGATAAACTCATACATTGTGGATCTCAATACCTCACTAACTGTCATAATAATAATGATAATGATAATGATAATGATAATGATAATGATAATAATAATGATAATGATAATGACAATGATAATGATAATAATAATGATAATAATAATAATTATACAGTCCAACCTGCAAACAACGGCCGGCCAAGGTGAGGGAGAAAAGTGGCCTTTGTTCACAGGTGGCCTTTGTTCGGAGGGAGGAAAGAACGGGCCATGTTTGGTCAGACTTGAGAGACAGTGTTCATAATTAACATGAATTAATAATAATAAAATTGAAATTGAGTTTATTTTCAACCTTAATTCATTATTCACATTATCATTATTGAAATTGTGAGTATAAATGAATAAAACAAAACTTTGAACAAAGAATGACTAAAACAAAGAAATCAGTTGAATTAATAATGATACTATTAATAATCAAGTTGATAATAATAATATTATTTTAGTAATAAAAGTAATAAAATTACTAATGATAATGATACTAGTAATAATAACGATAATAAAAATGATAATTTCTCAGTTTTCATGATAATTATAATAAAGACTTTATTTATGGAGGCTACGCATTAAATTAAATTCAGTCTTCCATGTGGACCTCTCGCTGTGATACTGCTGTTGTACTTTAATTTACCAAGATCTTGAGATGAAATAATATTAACCTTTTTAAATATGTCAAATTCAATTGCTTTATTAAATAAGTTTTGATCTCTTTAAACTGTCATTTTCCAACATTTTGTTCTAGTTTTTTGTCTGTGTTAATCACTTTAAGTTTTCAAAATTTGTCGAAACAAACCTACTATTTTTACTTATTTTCCGTAGATTTCAAACTGTATACACAAAGCCCCAGTTAATAAGTTGGGCCCCTAACAAGCCACTAGATTACTCCCTGTTTGTTATGTTTCGTATTTTTTTGAAAATCTAACTTTTCCAAAATTTACCATATTTGAATGATTATTACGAAATTACATGAAAATATCGCACATTTGACCCACAATGCATCATGGGAAATCTTTTGTAATGTCATAGATAAAAGTTCGATATATTTACAAGGGCAGGTTAATATACTTTATTTTACTTTTGGGGCCTGTATGAACGAAGGGTTTACTGACCGATTTTTCTCATAAACTGCATTCTAATTGTACTACTGCTATAAAATCGCAACATTTTTGATAATTTGCTTCCCTGGTATAGTTTGTTTATTGTCAACTGTCAAAACATGAATAATTTCACAGTGACTTCTTGCTCTTTGTCTATCACTCATGATATTGTAATAGTGTGTATTTAATCACCTTGAAATTATTCAAACTTTGGCAGTTAAGAAAAAATAGACTAAATGTGCGTTGTTACATATTGTTCGTTTTTTCTCAACTGTCAAACATGAATAATTTCACGGTGACTTCGTGCTCTTTGTCTAACAATTGTGATATTGAGATTGTATGTAATCATTCACTGTGAAATTATTCAAACTTTGACAGTTTAGAAAAAACGAACAATACAAGGATTTTACAAAGATAGCCAGCACGGCTACGAACCAAAGACAGCATAATAATGTTTGCATTTGTTTATATCCAGTCTTAATTTAAGGACCATTATGGCCGCCTATAGTTTTTCATCTTTTATTTATGTATTCCTGGTAGCTGACATATTTATTTTGTTAACAAACTCTCAAATTTCTCTTTTTCTATATTTAACACTTTTATAAACGTCTGGGTGTGACTGTATATAGTCTATAAAGAAAATAATTTAATTGAAATTTAAGCTTATTAATTGGGTGTATATTTACCAGGCTGCATCTAAGACCTTACTTTATTCTTGCCGTGTAAGTTATTTTATTCATTTTAATATGTATTTAAATAGCTTTCAAATATTTTACCATGTTTTTTAGCTTTGTTGTATTTTGATTAAAGGTATTCCAAATTTGTTGTATATTTACCTGCCCTGCGTTCAGTTACCGCGAACGTTACAAAACGTTCCGTTACGATACATTCCCAACTCCTTGGCCATTTGCTGCGAATAATCTCAGACATTTTTAGACGCTATTTTGAAACTACCAGTGTTAAAGTAAACAAATATAATTATGATCGTTTAGGCATTGAGTGATGTTTTCGTTTTTAGTCCGTAAATTTTGAAACATCGATATATCACTCATTGCCTTAACGATCATATATTTGTGTATTAGATTAGGTTATTCGCAGCGAATGGCCGAGGAGTTCTGAATGTATCGTTATGTAACGTTCTGTAACGTTTTTTGTAATTGAACACGCCACTATTCCAATGTAGATATTACACAAATGATGAATATGATAGAAATATATGATGCCTGGCTTTTACCAGTTTTCTTGTAAAATGCAAGGTTCAGACTCCAATTACATTTGATTTACACAGTTAATGCAATTGTACTATTAGTCAAAGTTTTTCAGTTTCATCAGGGCACGTTAATGACCAATTTATGAGTTTTTCTATCCGTACTCAGGTAGTACAAAGTTTTTTAAGCATTATTGCTGAAAAGCACAAAATACATATTAAATCATATATATATATTGCAATACGTATCGGTTTATTAGCAGACATGCGAAGCAAAAAATAATGCATGTGCATAGCATTCGTTACACGCAAATGTGTAATTTTAAATGATCTCTTATCCAATTTATTTGAATGACTTTTTGTAAAATGGATTATATGTTAAGAAATGCATATTTTCAATTTGAAACGGACTTTCGAAGATAATTATATTCTAATTAGACGAAATGTTTAACATTTTAAAGCACAGTAAGATTACTTCAAGGTTTCAACTTATTTTAACAGTCTTCTTTCAAATATTCAAATTTCAGATTGTGATAAAAACAATCAGTACCGCTCATAACTACAAAAACCGGTTCAGGAAAAAACGAACTGGTTAAAAACCATCAGAATTTGAATTGCAATATTAACCGGCATAAATCAGTTAACCGTTACACCTCTAATAGAAACACATACTTTTCTTGCTTGTCAAAATTAGGTCTCTTTTCATTGTTCAAAATGACTATACATAACCAGGGCAAGAGTACCCCAGATGTTTGAAGAATAGTGACAATTTGTGAATAAAAAACTGTACTTTTACCAAAAGAATAAAATAATTATATGTAAATTAATTGATTTGTCCAGTTGTATAAAATATTTAGTGACAAGTACGAGCTGTATGTTTAGTTTAATTATCACGTTATTAATAGACTTGACACTCTCGACTACAATATAAAAATTAGCATGATTTCTTTTAGATACATCGGGAAATTCTGTCTTTTCAAATATTTACAAAAAAGTCAGCCATAAGAAAGAGAATTATTGAAATATTTGTTTTTCGTGCCGAACAAACAGAGACGGAGTGGTACCCCTATAGATACTAAGGGACGATTACAATACAGTCAATTTTTTATACAACTTATTTCTGTTTGCTTTTTTTTACATTTTTTTTCAACATAGAGGACGACCTGGTTAAATCTATTATTTGAAAATATTAGAACATGAGTTAAGAGCAAGGATTATGGAATTAAAACATGGACGATATTCATTTTATCCTTTGATTTATATTTCGAGTGGCGAATATGTCGACAAATCTATTGTCCGATTGTTAAATAAGATACGAGTGTCAGTTGCATTTGATGATTAATTTATTGTGTTTTGACTGCGTCTCGTAGTCGTTTTACCCGTCGTGTGTTTTATACTAATAGTTATAATATCTTCATTTTGTTTGCTTCGGTGAATCTTAAAGTGGCTTTATGAAATAATGATAGTGATTAACATTTGGAGCTGTATATGTTTCGATTATATCTAATAATTATATTGGCGTTTACAAGTTGATTATTGTCCTTGTACGTGTCGGCGAAAAAAAAATTTGATTGTCAATAAATCAATCTTCGGACTTATTTTTAAAAATACGCTGTCCGTGCTTTGGATAACTTTGGATAATTGTGTTGTGATTTACTCATTTTTGAAGAGAACTAGAAAAATATCAGGATGTACTAGAAATATTGTTTTTAACGTGTTGCCGTTGAAGTGTTCAATATTTTAAGTTAGTCAGGATATAGATTGATTTCGGCATAAAGTTTAGAACTAATGCTCGCTGTTCTAATACAATATGTCCGACATGTATCCCTGGCGAGCCTTTGATGACGATGGTAGGTAACATGATTTAGAATTTCCTTTCTTCTTTTTCATTTCATTTCATATCCTGAGTTTATTTGTCATCTGCTGCGGGTGTCCCAGATACTGAGGTAGGCAGCAGGCGGCTTGAACGTCTAACACCAGCTCTCCATCCATCCCTATTGTGTGGACTGGTACAATTTTACTGGATATAATTGTGGAGAAAATTAATTCTTTGTTTTTAAAATTAAGTTTAATTAAATTTCTTGATTTGATGAAAAACTTTTTTATTTACATCTTTAAGGTTAAATTACTTGGTTGTTAAATTATCTTGACTTATTTTTTTGGTTGGGTTTTATGTGGTAGCAACACATTGTATAGGTCATATCACGGCGGTCATTCAAACTATCAGGGTACTCACTGTTCCTGGAAAGGCTTTCATGTAATCTCTTGATTTAGCTGTTAATCAGTTACTAGGCACATACTTCCGTCAGTGACTGTCTGCAGTTTACTGTCCTGCATGATTTAGAATCTGCGTAGGGAGGGAGAATGGACGTAAAATTAAAAAAGTAATAATTTCATCAAAATATATTAAAATATATTATTTTGAGTATAGTTATTTTTTTAAAAATTCAAGGAAAGTTGAAATAATCTGCGGATAATGTTCAAACATAATTATATTATGATTGACTAATCAAAACTTACTTTTATTAATTTTACGAGCAAAGTTTCATCATGTGTATACACAATTACAAATATCAAAATAATAAATATTTAAATGGTGCGATTAATCTGTTGTTGATACCCTCTTCCTCATATTTTATTTGAATTTTTTAACCGCAATTATCAATTTTTTTCTCTAAAATATCTGACACAAATTAATGTATGAAAAATAATGATAATAAAAAACTTTTTTAAAATGCGGCTACACATTTGGATGAATCCAATCTTTCATGTGGACCTATGGAATGGGTTTACGTTAAATGCTGCCGTTGAAGTACTTTACTCAAAGTTGGAACATCTCAACCAAAGCCTGCCGACAAAAAAATTTGCAGAAAAACACAAATTCATAAATTTTAGTATCGTCTTTTTGAAATCTATCTTAGACTTGAGTCCAAATAAATGTTCATATGTAATTATTTTTTACTGTCGATATATTTATGAATTTTCAGCATATTTATTATTATTATTACGTTCTATGGATTAACTCGCACCTTAATTTTGACAGTTTTTCACCTAAAAAATTATTTTTACTTCCTCACTCACTCATAAAAATATGGTATAACTGCAATATAAAGCAACTGAATTAAGATTATTTTTTTCTTTGCTCTCTCGCCCCATTTTTTCCCAGAAAAATCTGTAGATCACATTATCAACTTGTTGTGGCTTAAACCAAACGAATATGTTTAAACATGTATATATTATATTTAAATGGTGACAATGATTTATGTGTTGTTTTTTTCCAATAATTAGCACTTTGATTTGGGATTACATTTGCAAATCACGAAATCTTGATTATTTTCTTATATTTTCATCTGATTCCTTTCCAATTCTCTACATATGTAGATCTATATATATGGGCATAACACCAGCTCATTTTCCCATCATGAAAACCTCCTCAAATACAAATTTGGAATTTATTTTGTAATTTTAATGAGTTAAAAAAAACTATGTTGTGGTATGGATTTTAGTAATAATTAATTTGTGGGTGAAGTTGTCCAATAGTTGATTGTTTTGAAAATATGCTTCTATTAACCTCTTTACCAACTAGCTCAACACCCTGAACTAGTGAAATTAATATGGCTAGTGAAAATCACTAATATTTAGTATAATCAGGCTACATGTAGTTGATAATTTTGACCATTACTAAAAAAATTGTAAAATAATAAATTGGGCAAGAACTTGAGAAAATTTAAAGCAATGACAGCAACATTAGTGCGTGTTTGAAAGTGTTAACTGAAGTTTTATCCTTGTTATTTTGTGTATATGCCCTATATCTTTTTATTCTTCAACTTGCAAACTTTAACTATAATATTTATTGTGTATCAATTTGTTAAGAATTAATTATGTTAGTTGTATTCGGCGCGATATGACCTTTTTGTGTTGGTGCGCCGTAAAACCCAAACAAACAATGTTAGTTGTAAAAAATAGATGTAAGAAATGCCATAAATTCTCTAAGGCCACAACAAGTTGATGATATGTTCTATGGATTTTTCTAGAAAAAAATGGGGCGAGCGAGCGAAGAAAAAATATATAAAAAATCTTAATTCATTTGCTTTATATAGCGGTTTGACCAAATTTTTATGAGCGAGCGAAGGAATAAAAATATTTTTTTTGTAAAAATCGTCAAAATTAAGGTGCGAACGAATCCATAGAACATATGATCAATTTGTTGTGGCCTGAATTTGAAATAAAAAATTTTCTGTTTTGTATAGTAGTATTTGAAAGCAACTTAGAAAACAAGAATTGACGATCATGAAAAATGACGGGAAAAATACCGTTTACACTGTGGAGACATGCACCAAAAAGAAATCGAATAACAAACACAACATGATGGTACAATTATAATTTGCATAGATTGTTCATGTCTATAATGACTGTTCAGTGACAGAGTTCTCATAATATTGTCAAATTCCAGTTTGGAAATCATATTATTTTTCCGTTGGCCAACCATTGATACAGATTTGTCATGATCAACTACGTGTATTTATTCACAAACATGTATTTTTACTTCTAATTTTAATGTTCTGTGGTCATTTAGATGCATGACTAATAAATAATTATACTTATTGAAATTTATGGGCCTTAATCTATGAGTTATAGATGTGTACCCTTTCGTTGATGATATTTCTTTACTTAAATGCCTGTTCCGTAAAAATTAACAAATGAAAACAAATTTTATTTGAACAATTTACAAAATATTACACAAATTTAATTGGACAGCTACACTGTGGACTTTTTGCCTGTTCAATTACGCTGAACGTTCCGTAACTTAAGGGTAGGAACAACTCAGCCAAAAGACATCTCAACCCAAGACAACTCAATCGCCTTCTAATGTGTTTAGTTGTCCTAACTTTGAGTTGAGTTATGCACGGGTTGAGTTGTTCCGTATCCGTAGCGTTAGCTATCAGTCATTACTGAACACCCTGCTAGTTAGAGACATCAAACAAAAAAAATATGAACAGAAAGGATAAGAAGTCAGTTTTACTCTCTGCTTCATAAATAAGTCTTACTGTTTTATCAATGAGGGACTTTAGTCAGTTATCTTTCCTTAATAAAATCTGAAGCAATCCAATTGGTAAGTAGGTCCTATCAGTTGGAATCCTCGGATTTTATCTTTAAAGTGCTATTTAATGATTATAAAATATTTCATCTAATATCTTTCTTGTTAATTAAAATATTAACAGGAGTGATTTAATTTAGGTAGTTCTCTACCCTAACAATACTTGGCTAGATTTTCAATCAAATTAAATGATTTACAATTCACTTATTTAAGATTAATTGTGGCAAATTGACATTAAAAAGTAAGGGTAAAATCTGAGTATTCCAACTGATTGGACCTACCTATTTGAGAAGTATACAAGGGGAAATAACTGACTAATGTCCCTTATTATGATAATATTGCATATGTCTGAATGTTGTATAGCAAGATTGACAGTGGAACTTGTATTGTCCAGATATCACGGGTTTAGAGCAAAACGATCGTAACTCACTCTTTTCTTTTATTGAGTTACAACTGTTTCCCCTAAACTTGTGACATATTTTCTCTTTTGTTTTAAGCCGATGTTATCATTTTTTAGTTTGTGTTTATGGCTTTAAAAAATAGAGCAAATTTTAAAACAAAACACTTATTGTGTCTGTGTTTTAATATGTTACAAAATACGAGCTAAACCAGTTTTATCCGTAATAGCAATAAAATAAAAGGAAAAAAACCCCAAAAACTTACGCTGTCGTCCATGATCACTGTTGACATACAAGACGCTTGAATAACCACGTGACTGCTTGTGGGCGGAGCTTGACCTTATTTGTAGGTCACGAGACATATCTATAAATAATTCGGTGATTCCGTCTGACCTCTACTTTCAGTTTAAACATAGTCCTTGTTTTACGTGATCTACAGCCTTTCGTCAGTTCTAAACAGACACACATCATTAAAAATTGAGTTTTCTTTATAATTGACGGGGATAGAGTAAAAAAACCTTTTTTGAGCTTTTACTAATGCCATTTGTCTGCATATCCCTTTAAGTACAACATTGTCAAATATTCTTAAAAAAAGATTTTTACATAATTATAAGTGCTTATAGTTCTAAATAGAATTAGGTCAGCTAGACTATGTAAGTCAATGTCAGTGGATTTAATTATTTATTCAAACCTTTATTACTGCCATTACAATATCCTTGTCAAATGTCAAATTATTCTTATTCACAATATTTTGAAAAATTACCCTCAAGAAATTTTTGACCTTCGGATTGTTTTAAATGTACCCATGTGAGTCTGTGTAAAATTGATGTATTGTTCAACTGCAGTCAGGTTATTACTTCTATAAAGAATTATTAAAAGTGATTCCATGAACGTCTTTTCCAGAGGTTGAAATCTTGAGACCTAAAAATATGGTTAATGTTTGAAACGGTTTTATGTTAAACTAAATTTATTTATTTTCTTTCTAAATTAATAAGTGACATATTTCCGTTTATTTGAATATAAACATTATGGGATTAATTTTGATTATTGATTAAATTTCCAGTCATTCTTTTTTCATTAAATTCATTAGATAGAAATTTAAAAAAATTATTATTATCATTATCAATTATTATTATTATTTTATTGGGTATTTGTACGAGACATATCTATAAATAATTTGGTGATTCCGTCCGACCTCTACTTTTAGTTTAAACATAGTCCTTGTTTTACGTGATCTACAGCCTTTCGTCGGTTCTAAACAGACACACATCATTAAAAATTGAGTTTTCTTCATAATTGACGGGGATAGAGTAAAAAAACTTTTTTGAGCTTTTGCTAATGCCATTTGCCTGCATATCCCTTTAAGTACAACATTGTCCAATATTCTCAAAAAAGATTTTTACATAATTATAAGTGCTTATAGTTCTAAATAGAATTAGGTCAGCTAGACTATGTAAGTCAATGTCAGTGGATTTAATTATTTATTCAAACCTTTATTACTGCCATTACAATATCCTTGTCAAATGTCAAATTATTCTTATTCAAAATATTTTGAAAAATTACCCTCAAGAAATTTTTGATCTTCGGATTGTTTTAAATGTACCCATGTGAGTCTGTGTAAAATTGATGTATTGTTAAACTGCAGTCAGTATATTACTTCCATAAATAATTAAAAGTGATTCCATGAACGTCTTTTCCAGAGGTTGAAATCTTGAGGTCTAAAAATATGGTTAATGTTTGAAACGGTTTTATGTTAAAATAAATTAATTTATTTTCTTTTTTAATTTAAGTGACATAGTTCTATTTACAGGAATATACACATTAATGGAATTTCCTTCTAATCTTAACATTCATGAGTATACAATGTATTTCTTTTAGACCAGACCTTTGAGTATATTTCTTTAAGACCAGCGGTGCTTTTCTTAAAAATTCTTACAAAAAAAATCTTCATAAGTCAGTTTCATATAATTAGCACTTCAAAGTCAGACTGATGATAAGCATAACTATGATATGATATTCAAAAGGTATACACAATTCTATACAATTTGTATAATATTTACAATTGATAAACCAAAAAACAAGCGTATTATTAATGTTTCTTGCTTTTGACTTACGAGGATTTTTTCCTAAGAATTTTTGTGAAAAGCACCACAGACCTTTAATATTTTTCGTCTTACGAAAATCCTTACCGTAATTTTTCCAAAATTAAAAAGATTAAAATCTTGATAATTGATTGAATTATGACCAGTCATTCTTCTTACACTGAATTTATTAGATAAAAATTTTATCTTTATTATTATTATATTGGTTATTTATTATTATTAATTTTATTATTATTAGTCTGCTAGGTAAGCTAATTCGACAGCACGCAAGTCTTCTGATCAAGGGGTGGTGGGTTGAATTCCCTGACCGCATATTTTTTCGTTGAGTTTGGCCGTCATGATATAATTTCCAAGACCAATCCTCCTCCTACCACTAATTCTAAATCATGTAGGGCAGTAAAAAAATGATCACCTAGTAAACTATACATTGTAATCAGGGCTCGAATTTAACAAAAAATTGGACTTGCAAATTTTTGGGAGTTGATTTTATTACAACTCACAAAGAAGGAAAAGTCACGCATATTTTTTTCTTGCTCGAAATTTTCATAGCATAGATGGATACTAATCATATGTGCAAACTCCATACATGTAGTACTATTATTTAACTGTAGATAGAACAAGGGCGTTCTTGTGGGATAGATTAAGAATATTGAACATGCTTTTACGTTGAATCTTTAACTAATTCTATTGATCTAACCGTTTCAATGCTGATTTGAGCTTCATTTCAGACAGTAATGTTTTTGTGTGTCGATTTTAACTTAAGTTAAAATAAAAGTTACTCGCAGTTTTCAAAATCCACTCGCATTTTGCGAGTATGCAAGCTTAAATTAGAGCCCTGATTGTGATACTAGTGTGTTACCCCCCCCCCCTCACCCTCAGAAGTTGTATTGAAAATATGTTTTAAAAAGTGTTGTACCATCATGTGCATTATTTATGATGATAACTATATTAATATTACAATATCAATGGTAGGTCATGATTGTTTCTATTACAATATAATATGCCTACAGATTTTGTTCAGTTCAGTATAGTTCATTTTTTCTCAACTGTCAAAACATGAATAATTTTACGGTGAATGCATTTGTTAAAATTATTGTCATGATACATTCATGACTTTCCAAAAGTGTGTGTAATGATCGAGTAAAGTTACTAATGCCGTATAATTTGTTTAAGTCAAGATATATTTATAAATAGTTAGGCCGCCAGTACAAAAACAATGCATTCAGTCACCGTGAAATTATTCAAGTTTTGACAGTTGAGAAAAAATGGATTATACTTGTATTTACATGTATTGTACGTAGATAATGTGAATTTAATATTTGTTTATAAGATATCTAAAAGGGAATGTTAGATCTAAATTAGCTGGATATTATGTTATAATACATACATGTACTATCATTTTAGTACAATGATAGTATGTTTCTTATACATATAAAATTATGATCTATATTTAATTTCCTGAATAAATAAATATTGAATATTTTATTTCCAGCTAATTTAGTTGATAATGTTAAGGCAATAAATTTGTGTAAGACCAAGATGCTGTGTTAAATTTAACTACATTGTAACTATAATCATTCCTGTTGAGAGATTGTTTTGCCTCAAAATGAAGCCGAAATCAGGCCTTTTCACTATGAAAATAATTGCCAAAATTCACAAAAAACATGATTAAAATTTCACAATTGATAGCTGAGTATTTCAAGCCAAAAATGTCTAAATATGATAACGACTTATTCAATGTCTATTTTCTGTGACAGGACCAGAAGCATTTAAATGTGTTTCTGCAAGTACTTTTCATGAGATTAACTGTCTTCCAAAAAGTACACTTTTTTACCAATTGTCCCATAATCTTTTTACAACTTTGGAGAATTACTTAGAGTGAAAATTTACAAATAAGAAAGGCGAAGGTTGTTTAAAAAAACTGAAAAAATCATTGCAGTCCATTTTATAAATCATTCATGTATTTATCTGCTGTAAATTATTAAAATTGTAAAATGAAAAAATAATAAAAATCTGATGATATAGTTGTATCGGCTTCCGGTCAGATCTTTTTATTTAATTATGGCCAAATTTTCATACTATTAACTATTATTAAGAACTTTTAAAATAATTTACAAATTTAAGACTTTGAATATTTTATTTGCTATACCTTTTTTACTAATTGAAGGGACTTGAGAATTTTTTTTATTAGCATCAACTATGTTGGGTTTTTATTTCATTAGACTTTTGTATATTTAATTCTTTCTGATGCTGTATTTGCAAATATTCCCAGTATATTGAATTTAAAAACACTTAACCAACACATAGCTAATATATTTTTCTTATTGTTAATTCACAACGTTTTGCCATTTAAGGCTTCCTCAGGTGTAAACAACAGAGGGGGAAAAACACACGATGACATTACGTCATCGCGCGAAAAATAAGAAAATAGGGAGTTATAATCGTCTTGTGCCACAACCGCTAAATGAACTCAAAACATTATACAAACATTAAAATATGTATATTATTACCAACATAAGACACAACACAAATACAAATAATGGATCATTATGATTCAAATAATTTCTATGATAATGAAGAGAGAAAAAAAGAAAAAGAAAAATATTCCCAAAAATATTAATTATTTCATGAAATATCAGTACATATGAAAATTATTTGTTTGAATAAAAACTACTAATTTCATAAACTTAAAGAAGTTCAGATGAAGAAGTAAAATTTCATTGATGAAAAATGGCTAATATGAAATAAGTCAATATATAGAACAGAACAGAACAGAACTGAACACTTCTTTTATTTTCACAGTTTACATATAGTAAATACATGTGGTTAAATAATATAAAATCATATAAAAACGATTATCGTGGTGTTATGGGGACAGTGGTAAACAATAGAATAATATAAAGAAATTGAAAAATAACAATTGTATGGCTGAATATGACACAGACAGTAGTATACTGACACTAGACAGGTTATAGTAGTACTCATACATCTTTTAATGACATGATAGGAAAGTAATAGACTTAATTTGGAACTCAAATTCGTGGGTTTTTCTGTCCGTGCGCTGTAGCTAACAAAGATTTTTACACATTATTGATGAAAAACACGAAATACGGATTAATTCCTATTGTTCTTTGTGCAGATATATTCATTGTGACAGTAAAAGTTTTTTTGTACCTACAGGGAAAACCCAAATATTTGAATTCCGGATATAGTCTATATTCTATTGAATAGTAAAATCTTGGTGTAAAAAGCGTAAATATATAGAATATACATAAGGTGTGTTTTTAACACCATGAGAAACATGCTTTCATAGATACTTAAATCTTTATTGCAGTTTTATTTAATTTTTTGTACTGACCAATTGCATTGCAAAAATTAAATTCTCTTATGATATGAAATATATATAAGGTATGGTCTTAGATTTTGTTCTTGAAAAATGGATAACATTTTAAATAAAATCTAAGGTTTAGGTTTTTTGGTGATAGTCATGGGGCATTTTTTTATTTTGATTGAAACAAATTTTACATTTTGTTTAACATTATTTTATGTGATTTTGGGATATTTTTAATGTAAAACATCAGAAAGAAGATTTTATTATCGAGATGTATCCCTAAAACATCAGAAAGTAGTTACTGTTATTTTTATCATAAAACATCCAAATATATCCCTGGGGTTAGAAACATTAATTTTTGTATCATATACTAAGATATTAAAAAGGGGTGCAATGTTTTTTTATATCATCAAAATGACTTTATTAGTTAAAAGTGTTGTTTTCCTACTAAAATTAGTAAATGGTTTGGAAAGATTTGTTGTTGTGATATTTTGTAATATAAAGTAGGGGAGACATATTTTTATGTCATTTAATTAAATATCATTAAATATCATCTATGACTCATTTTATACAATGATTTTACTCTGCATTAATTGTTTACTTTTAATGGAATGTAAAACAATAAAAATAATCATTTGATTTTTGGGCTTTTTTTAAATTTTATATAAATTTTGCCTGTTTTAAAATTTGAAAATTTCTGAAGATATTTATATAACATCATATTTTGATGTGTGTCCATGCATTATATTTTGGTCATTTTTAGTTAGACAGATAGATAAAATTTATTCAATAAATGAATAAAATACACAGAACATCAGAATCTTTTAAAAAGTAAAACATAAAATTTAACTACTGTTATGTTAATATTGTATTAGGACATATTCTCAGTTATTAATGATAGCAAGAAAAAGGAAATGTGAATTTCCTTGTTTCAATTGTGATCCTTGAATAAGCGATCATTTATGTCCTAGCATTTAGGCACACATCAGTATAGTTGTTAATCTAATTTTGGCGAAAAAGTGTCAATGAGTAAAATATTTATTTTAATTTTTAATGGCAATGTTTAAGCTGAAATATATATTTATTTTGTAATTAGATCGGTGACAATACATAGTGTCATATAAAGTATAAAAAGTATAAGTTACTGTTACTTTATGTTCCCCTCCCCGCAAAATTTTTACCTCTGTTATCAGACATACATCTTTATTGGCAAATAACGCATTTACATATGCCTTGGTCATTTACAATACTCATGGCAAAGACCACACATTCAAATGTATATAACAAATACAATATTCAATTTAATGAAACATTTAAACAATATTGTACCAAAAAAAAATACAAAATATATATTATAAACAGTATTTAAATGTTAAGACAACGATTCCTGATAGATAGAGCTTCTTTTATGAATTTTGCGATACTTATGATGTTATTTTTTGTCTTGGATTTCATATCAATTATTAGATACTGTAAATTGTTGGACAAAAAGTTTGACGACAAAAATACTTTGCAATAGTTCATATCAAATCATATGTTTAAATTTTTTTTCCAGACAAGTAAGGTTTGTGTGTACCAGATGAGTATGTGCAGAACTAAGTTATTATTCATATTATTGTAGAAAAAAATTCAACAAATCTTTTTGTTTTGTGTATAACATTTTTATTTCATCTTCGTTTCAATACAAAGTTTTTATGTTAAAAATCCATCAACTTTAGTTTCGAATCTCTGGATACAGTTTAATCTAGATGAATAAAAGAAAAAAGAAAAAATTTACATAGACTGAAAGAAATAAAACAATATTTGAAATACACAACTGAAATTATTTTTTTTATACATTTTATACGAACACAATCAAACAGACTTCTGGACTTACTTATAACTTTTAGATTCATTGAATCTATACTAATATTCCAAATTATATCATTTTATTTTTTTTATACATGTTGTCTTTTAAGTTGAAAAATGATTCCACTCATCAATACTGTCATGCTATTTTTTTTAAAGTTTAAGTAAAAAAATTTTTAATTAATGCACTTATTAAATGATACTTAAATATAGACAATTTAGTATGTACACATTTTGTTCTAAACATTTTGGGGTTTTTTCAAATAAAAATGTAAAAAATAGAATATTAACTTCATTATTTTTATTATTAATGATATTTCTTTAATAGTTTATGATAAAATTTAGTGTTGTTAGATAAAAGTTATTAGATGGAAAAAGTTATACACTTACGCTGCAGTGAAAATAATATCTGTTGTTGCAGATGTCATAATGAAGCTTATTAATTTTGTCAATAAACGGAATGAGACCACTTTCATTTACTTTGAAATTTATAGTATCATTTTTTCCAAAATGCTGTATTATAGTTTGGAATATTTATCACTAAATTAGGGTATAAACTATACAATTGGCAGCAAATACAGTTTAGAAAAAAATATATAAAAAAAAATTTGAGTCAAAATTATTAAAATTATGGAGTGAAAATATGCTTTTGATACAGTGAGGTCACTTTAGTCCATGTACATGTAGACTTGTGTGATTTTTTTAACTTAAAAAATATATTATTGTGTTACATGTATAACACATTTATGCGAAAATTTTATTAACTGTTAGTGACGCATATGTTAACCCCACTAGTTTAAATACTTGATATTTGTTTGAATAATCCCTGTACATAGGTATAGAAAATTATTTCCATCTACATGTATAGTGAGTACAGAAGAATGTTAGTGAGTAATTAAATCAGCAAGATATTTGTATCCACCAATTCAATTAGATAAAATGAAACAAAACCAAGCTCAGTACAGACTGTAGCCTACATTTTCTATGTTGACACAATATTGTACTATCTGTTATTATATATTTTCTTTTTTTTAAAAATTGGATTTAACACAATATCAACACATTTTAGGTCATTTTACAGCATCCAGCTCACCTAACCTAGATTTTTTGGACCCTTGTCTATAACCAGTACTCACTTTGACCATGGAGAGGATGTGTATAGGCATTATATGCCTGTTATCCAATCCTATTCATTGAATAAAATATGTATTAAATTAAATTAACCAGTACTCACCTACCCTTCCACAAGGCCGGAAACTTCTCCATATTATTTAATCAATGGAGGAAAATTGACATTATAGTCTAATTTCATGGAAGGGTATAACCTCCCCAGGTGGGATACGAACCCGTACCCCCTTCAAGACACGAAACTCCAAATCCCGACACGCTACCATCTGCGCTATCGACCCAGGTTTTATATATTTTTTTTATATCTTTTGTACATTATATATTTTCAGATAACAGCAAGTTTACAACAACATCATCAAGTATGCATTCACACATGTATCCAGCACACCATAGACCACCTGGAATGTCTCAACCACCACAGAAATCTCTGGTTACAATGACAGGGTATCATGATCCACAATTACTCAATCATCTTACCCCAACTACTCACCAAAACCCACAACTCCCTCCTGTCACTATGCCCTTAAATATACCCCCACAGACTGGAATCAACCCACAAATACTCACATCTGGAAATCTCAGGTATTTAATTCATTCTTATTTTCTACAAATTTATTCCAGCTTGTATGTGCATCTGGTTCCACTAACCTAATTTGTAAATAACTCTAACATCTGTAAATAACCTTGCTCTCTGAGTTTCTATGCCAAAGTCAGTGTTTGTTTCTACCCTGAAGTCACATGGCTTCTACAGGTGCGTTTGGAAAAAAAGGCCCATGCCCAAATAGGGAGTTTTAAAGGCTGTAAAAAGTTCGATTTGGGAAAAAAATATCGCCAAATCAACCCAATTGGGAAATTTCATCATTAAGTTTTCTGCATTAAACCTTTATATGCCTTGCTTTGGTGTCTCTGAAAGTGCTCTTAAAGAGCTTATTCTTACAGTTCAGTGAAGCATTCAATGAAAATTCTCATGTATTTATTATTTTTACATGAAATCTCGTGGTTTCTTTTGTAAAGGCAAAAAAGACATCCTATTCAAAGGGAATTATTTAACAAGATCGAGAATTTTTTTCTTGAAATTGGGAAAAATATTAGTTATTTGGCATTGGGAATGGGCCCATATTTGGCCCCGGGAGATAGGCTGAAAAAGCCCTGTAGTCAGTGTTTGTTTGTTACTATCCTGAAGTCAGTGTTTGTTTGTTTCTTCTCAGCAGAAGTCTTTGTTTGTTTGTTGCTACCCTTAAATCAGTGTTTAATTGTTCTTACATTGAAGTCAGTGTTTGTTTGATGCTACACCAAAGTCAGTATTTGTTTGTTTCTACCCTGAAGTCAGTGTTTGATTGTTGCTATACTGAAGTCAGTGTTTGTTTGTTTTTTCCTCAGAAGTCTGTGTTTGTATGTTGCCACCCTGAAGTCAGTATTTGTTGCTACCATGAAGTCAGTGTTTGTTTATACCCTGAAGTCAGTGTTTGTTTATACCCTGAAGTCAATGTTTGTTTATACCCTGAAGTCAGTGTTTGTTTGTTTCTACATCAAAGTCAGTGTTTGTTTGTTGCTACCATGAAGTCAGTGTTTGTTTATACCCTGAAGTCAATGTTTTTTTATACCATGAAGTCAGTGTTTGTTTGTTTCTACATCAAAGTCAGTGTTTGTTTGTTGCTACCATGAAGTCAGTGTTTGTTTATACCCTGAAGTCAGTGTTTGTTTGTTTCTACATCAAAGTCAGTGTTTGTTTGTTGCTACCATGAAGTCAGTGTTTGTTTGTTGATATCTTGAAGTCAGTGTTTGTTTATACCCTGAAGTCAGTGTTTGTTTGTTGCTAAACTGAAGTCAGTGTTTGTTTGTTGATATCTTGAAGTCAGTGTTTGTTTGTTGATATCTTGAAGTCAGTGTTTGTTTGTTGCTACCCTAGTGATAATTACCCATAGACAATTGTTGTTCTTGAGGTAATGGAGAGTAGGTTATCTTTTTTTCTTTGAAACACTTCTTTTTTGTATAAAGAATACAAGTCCAATGTTGTAATAACTTGATAAAGTGCATTTAGAGTACTATCTTGAATTGCCTTACCAATATAGATGTAAAGGTTAAACATGGCCAATTTTATTAAGTGTTCTTCAGACTATTTATCTGTCTGTCTGGCCTTCTTTTTGGTACCCGAATCTTGCAATTTGATGCAGTTTTTAATTTTGACATGAAGATTGCAAACACGGTCTCCTATCAAATCAACAAAAAAAAAATTTGTGTGGTTTTGCGGTGTTATAACTTGCATATTAGGTACTTGAGTTTATAGAAAATTACAATTTTCACATTAAAACATCCTAATTCAGAACCCACTCAAATGTCTTAGTAGACAACCAATTCTGCACTTTTGTACTTGTTAATTTATTTTAATTTTTTGGGGGGGAGGGGGTATTTTTGTATGGGTTTAGTGCCATAGCAACACATTATAAATATCAACTAAGTGCATTTAGAGTACTATCTTGAATTGCCTTACCAATATAGATGTAAAGGTTAAACATGGCCAATTTTATTAAGTGTTCTTCAGACTATTTATCTGTCTGTCTGGCCTTCTTTTTGGTACCCGAATCTTGCAATTTGATGCAGTTTTTAATTTTGACATGAAGATTGCAAACACGGTCTCCTATCAAATCAACAAAAAAAAAATTTGTGTGGTTTTGCGGTGTTATAACTTGCATATTAGGTACTTGAGTTTATAGAAAATTACAATTTTCACATTAAAACATCCTAATTCAGAACCCACTCAAATGTCTTAGTAGACAACCAATTCTGCACTTTTGTACTTGTTAATTTATTTTAATTTTTTGGGGGGGAGGGGGTATTTTTGTATGGGTTTAGTGCCATAGCAACACATTATAAATATCAACTATTTGTAAATAAAACTGTTCTTAAATCATTTTGTCTACTTCTATGTCTACAACATGCGGTACCCAGTATTCAATAATTTTATACAAATAAAGATACTCAGCATGCATGTAAATATGTAATTGTTGACTATTTCTCCATGTTACACCTCAGATCAATTTTAAAAAATCGACCAATAGTATTGCAGCAACTCCCATATTGAACAAGTTATTCTATTGGTCTAGACATGACGCTATTGTCCCAGGGAATTTTTGTATTGATAAAGTTAGGCTGAAAATATTATGTCAATTTAACCTACATATTTGATGCATATCTTTTATAAAAGAGTGAGTCGTGCATTATTTATCGCTATTATTTCAGATGAGAAGCTTGATATTTATGCTTCAGTAATTAAATTCTTATATTTTACCGATAATGATTCCATCTGTGTTTCTACAAAATGGCCTACCTGACAATTTGCAAGTTAACTTCTTCGTTTAATGGATCAGGTTACATAGTGTGTCTAGATCGAGTATTTAACTTACAAAAGGTGACCTAACTTGTCACGCAACTGTTCAATGTTTTACATGAAATCATGGGTTACCGCAGTGCATACAAATTATAACGATACCCCAGATTTCAAATGTCGCCTATTGTTCACCGACATTATCGTGACGGCAATATATTTCATCTAATCACCTTTGTACAAATGACACCTACATTGAATGTATAGTTATATTTCTGATAAAAAAAGGACCACGTTCGTCTTTTTTCAAGATTTTGCTTGTTGGTAGGGTAACCCGATACGCTGTTCATGATGCAAATAGTTTTCCTGTACGCATGTACATATGTTTAGCATGAAATGTGATATTGTTGTCATTTGTTTTCTCAAGAATTGATTTATTTTTTATGAGTTATTTTTTATTATATATATTTTGGAAAAAAAATGACTCTAAAATTTAAAAGTGATAAACAGTTATATGGTATTGAAGTTAGATTTGAATTTTCATCTAGTGATTTTTGAGTTTTTATTTGCAACACCCCTGCCTTAAATTCTAAAAGTAAGTTTTCACACTTTAATCCCAAAATTGTTTAAATGAATTGTGGGACATTTAGCAGAAATGTTTTAAAAATGAACAATTTTTTTAAGTCTATGTCTTTTGAGCACTATACTCTTATATAAAAAGTACTTGAAGAGGCATTTTATTGTTTCTGACCTACCACAAATAGAGAGCTGACATTTAAGGTGGGTCGGTCCTTACTTGAAGATAAAAACGAAAAAAATATTATGTTCACCGATTTTGATAAAAGTTGGCAGGCAGATACCTTTATGCTTTTTGTTTGTTTTTCTGGTAACCTTTATAACAACGTTGTCGTTATTTTCACGACTGTTTATAGTGCGAACTATTGTGACATCCATGACATTGTGAAAATAACGACAACATCGTTAAGGTTACCAGAAAAACAAACAAGAAGCACTAAGGTATCTGCGTGCCAACTTTAATCAAAATTGGTGAACATAATATTTTTTTCATTTCTATCTCCAAGTAAGGTACCGACCCACCTTAATGGTTGCTACTTATTGCAACACATTTAGAATTTTTGGCTTCAAATAATGTGCAATTAATTGGAAAATTTTTGTCATGTAATTTTTCCATTGTGTAAAGGAGACCTAATTTTTGCCCCACTTGAGGTAAATAAAACTGGGGCAGATCCAGGATTTCTTTCTAGGGGGGTTCCAAACTTTTCTAGGGGGGTGCAAACTTTTAAACCAAACCACATTATACACATTTTGAAGAAAAAAAGCAACATTTTGATAATAAAAACTACATAATTAAATATATGTTAAGCTACGAGAAAAATTGTTTCATGCTACTTAAAAATGACTTACACTCAAGAAATACAATAATGGACAGGTACATTTTCCAAATTCTAGGGGGTTCCAGATCCCCCTGACTCTAGATCCCCCTATGTAAAAACACTGCTGTCATTTTCCTCCCTCTGAGAAACTTTTTTTTCTCTATTATCCATATGTTTCTCATTGACCTTTAACTGGTGAATAGTTCATGTTCCAGTATATATTTCCTTTGAAATCTTACACCTTGCTCAATATTACTATTTTATATGAACAATTCTATGACTTGTATTTTTATATAACAATGAACAGATTGTCTGTCCTTATATGGAATACAATATGTTTTATTGATAGACATTGTTCAATTAAAAATGCAATCATTTGGGTGATTATATTTCTGCACTTTAACTGGTTTCTATTTCAATGAAAGAACCATCATGGGAGGGGGTCTATAATGCCCCCTCCCTAGTCTTTCACATGGTTCAATCCCATCCATAACCTACCCTACTGTTTCCTAAAGCAAGAAACTTTATCCTATAGCTCAGTACTGGGGGACCAGGAAGGGGACTCGAAAGTGATAAATCTAAGTTGTAAGAACTTGTTTCACAATCAAGCTAAAATACATTAGCACAAGCACAAAATGCCATAACCCTCTGCCCTGAAGCCTAGGACAAGTCAAAATTAATCCAGACTAATGGAAGTTACAGCATAATTTCACATAGTCAGGCTTAAGATGTTTTTTTTCCCTTTTTAGCTCGACTTTACGTAGTAATGTAGAGCTCTCCTACTCGCCCCGGCGTCTGCGTCCACATTTCTGATTAAAGTTTTTGTGCACAGATTAAAGTTTTTGTTCAGTAAAATACTTTCTTCTATATCTTTGTTATTGTTTAAGATATTAACTTCAAACTTTAAATATATGTTCCTTACTATCAACCACATCTCATGTGACAAGGTTCATAACTCCTTATACATTTTTTCAGAGTTATCCCTCCTTGAACTTATAGTTTTCTTTAAAAAATATTTGTTTTTACTGCAACTGTTTTATTTCTTTTGGTATTGACTTCAAACTTTAGATATATGTTCCTTATTATCAACCACATCTCATATGACAAGAATCATGACTCCAAATACATTTTCTTTCAAAATTGTCCTCCATGAACTTAAATTTTTTTTAAATTTTTTATTTATTTATTTACTTTAAATTTGTTAAGGTTATATTTTCAAATTTTAAAATATGTATGTTCCTTATCATCAACCACATCTCCTGTGACAAATAATTACTAAGTCGAGCATGCTGTCTCCTCTGACAGCTCTTGTTTATATAAAATAATAATTTGGGCTAGTGTTCTAGAAAATCTATGGCAATTATAACTGCTCTCCTTGGAATTTTTAACTTTATATACTTGAATTCTTGTTTGAAAAGGCTGAAAATGAGATTGAAAAGTTTTATATTCAATTGTGTACCTCACACCCTTTACCTTAAGTGAATATTTGATGCAATCAGACAATGAAATAGTTGATAATTATGTTACCAAGTTACAAAGATCAGAGATTTGTTTGATGTTTTTTTCATCTAACATAATATATGTTTGATTTCCTCAAATTTCTAAAAATACAAAAGTGGAAAAAACTCTTAAGTAAACTTACTTAAAGTATAAAAATACCATGTTAGACCGGCCATGTCCTTTACTCATCACTCTATTGTTGTCAGTCATCTATTTCAGTATGAATAAGGTATCATTTTTCTAAAATATTCATATTTGTTAGAGGTGGTACAATGTATCTTATCATAATATTTTCTCCATTGTCAAAACATGAAAAGTTTCATGGTGACGCTTTGTGAATAGACCTAAAAATAATTTGGAACTCAAATTTGTGGGTATTTCCCTCCGGGTGCAGACGGTACAAAGTTTGTTACACATTATTGTATTAACAAACTTTCTCTGTCGCAATGAAAGTATGTGTTCAAAGAACAAAAACATTTTATCCATCTTTTGTGCTTTTTAGCAATAATGTGTAACAAACTTTGTTAGTATGGCCTGCGCACGGATGGTAAAACCCATCAATTTGAGTTCTTTATTTGGTCTATGGCATTATTGAAATTCTGTATGAAATCTCTTCTAGTCTTACATTTGTGATTTTTGACAGTGTTTATAATCAGTTGGAACTGCATTTGTTATTTTAGTTCATTTTTCCATGGGAATAAGAAAAGGGAATGATTCTGCAAGTTAGTTTTGTAGTAAAATAAAACCAAATTGTCAATATCCTACACCATCTTACACTTCACACTTATATCTGAACCTTTAATCCTAACTGAATATTCTGAAGTTATCATTTTTAATGTTTGTTTTTTTATATCACCATTCCTATGTAACAGTGCAACATCTGCATAGCAACATCCAGAAGACATTGAAAAAGGTGTTTCTGTTCAGAGATGTTGCTCTGCAGAGGTAGACTAATTTTATTGGTAATGAAAAACATCCAATTTAAGTACACAAAACTATGCACTATCTATTTAATATTGTGAAATTGGTTCATGGTCATTTTCATGTGCTGATTGTCAAGTGTAAAATGCTTCGGAATACATTATTATATTAATCTTATTTATAATAATAATAAAAATAATAATGATAATTCTAATAATAATAATAATAATTATGATGATGATGATGATGATGATGATGATGATGATGATGATAAAGATGATTATGATAAAGATGATTATGATGATGATGATTTATGATGATGATGATAATAGTTTTAATAACGATAAAAATAATAGTAAAGATGATTACAATAGTAATAAAGACTTTATTATTGAGGCGACACAGTTTAGATATCTTCTCTCGGACACATTTTTGTATACTAGGGTAGAATTGTTTATATTTATATATAATTAATGATATATTTTGTAGTCCACAAACTAAGAAGAGAAAACATGTCACAGATTCACCAGGTGGATCAGCTATATATAACAGAAATGGTTTAATACCAAATATTAAACAGGAACCTTCTAATGGTATGTATACTATAGTCTTCACAACAAACTTTCAAAACAAGTGTCTGTAGCACAGTTGGTAGCGCACCAGGATTTAGAATCTCAAGTCTGGAAAGGGAAATTAGTTTGAATCACAGGCGACTGAAAGGGCCCCGAATCAAAAGCACTGTATATGCATGTAAGGTATATTACTCAAAAGATGGAAGTTTCTGATACAAGTTCAATCAGAGGCCAAATACATTTATAATGGAGAAACTGGCCTCAAAGTAAAATTGGTTAGAATCTACCATTTTTAGTAATATACATTATATGTATACATTGTAGTGTTTGTGATAAGGGACCGTGCCGGCCACCTGTGGTTCGAATCCCACCATGGAAGGGTATGAAAATCATACCCTTCCATGAAAATTTGACAATATCAATTTTCCTCTATTCATAAGGTACATGGAGAAGTTTCTTCTGGTCCTTGTGGAAGGGTAGATGAGTACTGGTAATAGACTAGGGTCCAGGAAACTCGGTTAGGTGTGCTGGATGCATTAATATAACCTAAATTGTTTTAGGGATCTGGACATGAACCAGTAAGGGGAATTAGGTGCAGAATAATAGTTCACAATAGTTGTGGTATTCCATAACATACAAACAAAAAAGTCTCTTTAGTACGGAGCCCCAAATATGACATTTTGAAATACTTTTTTATCTTAACAACTATTTCGTTTAAACGTAATGTTAATTCATTTTTACATAATAATTATTACTTTTTTTCGAAATAATTATTTTCGTTTAAACAAAATAGTTTAAAAATAAAAAAAGTATTTCAAAATGTCACTTTAGGGGCTCCGTACTTCTGTGTTCCACAATTTTCCACAGAATAATATTCTATTATTTTAACATAATAATCTTTACATGATTGATACTTAAAAAAGAAAGAAAGAACTATTTTTCATGACGGACATGATTTGTTGTTTCATGTTATACTGCATATTATACAAGAGCAAAATTTGTTCTTTGTTTAGGCGGAGGGAAATCGGCATCACGTTTAATTATGATATAAACAGTCTTTTGTTTCCATTCTGTAAGGATACAAATATAGGTGTTGGCAAGTCACTACAACTGGTTAAAAATTCATCATGCTTTCGCTTGAATGACATCTACAAAACATTACATTTATTGTTAGATTTGATAAGTCTTTACTTATATAAGGACATGAGAACAGGAAACTGACTCTGGATGAATAAAGGATGAATTTAAGAAAGACTTGAGGACTTAATTAAATTGTGTAATCATACGATGAAATCATAATATTGATATTGTCTAAACTTGGATTATCATTTAATTTTCTTATCAAAGTATGTATATAGTGATGTGGAAAATGATGGGAAATTTTTATTGGGAATTATTTGAAATTACACAAAAGGTTAGGGGTATTTCCAATGCATGTTTTTCATGTAAGTTGTTTAATACAAGATTACCGTATCTGCCATATGTATCCATTGGGTGGATATTTTAAAGGGTCACATACGAATTGGAATTGCACACAGAAATAATTCATGCCATAAGTAGTATTATTAAATTTTCTCTTTTATACAAACAATTTTTTATACTAACTAATGTTATTTATCTTTGTTTAACAGGTATGATGAGATGTCTTCATGGATTTCCTGACATTGCACAGGGGTCACATTCAGATCACCTTTGCTTCGACCAATCAATACATAGCTTTCATTCAGACTATACAATTTTAATAGTATCAGAATTTTGTAATTTCTATATTAAGATTTTGGGCTAATATGAAAGTGCACGTTATTTGCAACCTGTTATTGGATTGCACATTGCTTCACATGCTATGCATAGACAATGTAAACTAGTTTGTCAGCTCTATAATTGTGATATGAATATTATGATAGCAAAGGTCAACTTAATGTGACCTGTACTGTGTGCTTGTCAGATGTAAAATAATCCACTGTATGAGCCGAAACTTTTAGATTGGATATTAATAATTTTTAAGTTCTATGTGACAGATATGATGTTATCGTATACTAACTGTAGTTATATATTAGACAGATATGATGAGATCATATTCTAACTCTAGTTATATATTTTACAGACATGATGAGATCGTATACTAACTGTAGTTATATATTTTACAGATACCATGAAATCGTATACTAACTGTAGTTATATATTTTACAGACATGATGAGATTGTATACTAACTTTAGTTATATATTTTACAGATATGATGTTATCGTATACTAACTCTAGTTATATATTTTACAGACATGATGTTATCGTATACTAACTCTAGTTATATATTTTACAGACATGATGAGATTGTATACTAACTCTAGTTATATATTTTACAGACATGATGAGATTGTATACTAACTCTAGTTATATATTTTACAGACATGATGAGATTGTATACTAACTCTAGTTATATATTTTACAGATATGATGAGATCATATACTAACTCTAGTTATATATTTTACAGACATGATGAGATCATAGACTAACTCTAGTTATATATTTTACAGACATGATAAGATCGTATACTAACTCTAGTTATATATTTTACAGACATGATGAGATTGTATACTAACTCTAGTTATATATTTTACAGACATGATGAGATCATATACTAACTCTAGTTATTTACCTGAGTGTGATGAGGATGGTTACAGTAATTATGATCCAGATTCAAGTAATGGTTATGATGGTGGTGTCTATCAAGTTATAAAATGGTCAAGATATGATGAAACTAAGTGGTCTACTTTAACTGATGCTAATTTAAAAGATTTGTAAGTCAATTATAGATGAACTTCTTTCTGTTGAATTATGTGTTTGTTTATCTCTTTTTAACCCATAACTGGTTGCGATATGGGTGATATAGTTTTATTTAATTACTCATTGACTGACAGTTGTACAAATTAGCAAATTTATTCATTAATTGTATAAGTTATATAACGGTGGTCAGTCAACCTACTCACTGTTCCTGGAAAGGCTAAATCTCTAGATTTAGCTGTTAACCAACTACTAAGCACATACTTTCATCAGTGACTAACATGATGATGAAGAATCATTGGTAGGTGGGAGTATGGCTGTAAATAAATTTCATGACCAAGATCCATGACAGTATGACCCGCCTGAGAATCCAACCCACAACCCCTCTATCAGAGGACTTGCATACTACCAACTGAGCTAGCCAGGCGGCTCCATTTTTATGTACTTCATCATAATACTACAGTGCCCACCAAAAGTTTTGAGACATTTTCAGATCAAAGGCCTACTAAATACCGGGGTAGCTTACATTTAAAATTCATAACTGTTAATTTTGGAATGCTTTGTAGTTTGGCATTATTTTTTGGCTATCATTAAAATTATAACTGAGACTACAAAAATAGCATAAGAGCTATGTTATTGAAAACGATTACAATCAGCATGGTTTTGGATGTTTCGGGATGTCAGATGCTGAATCTTATAGATGTGTTGCATTCATAAAATTTGTTTTCATTTTATCACAAACCATCCTTAAATACATTGAAAAAATGACTAAGCAAAAATAATCATCAGAATTTAAAATTGTAGTAACTTTCTTTTGTCTCTAAACTTTTGGTGGGTACTGTATTATATATATATTGTATATTACAGGCCAGCACCACAATACAGAGTGGATGCAGACAAAGGTTTTAACTTTTCTGTATCAGATGACTCATTTGTATGTCAGAAAAAGAATCATTTCCAGATTACATGTCACGTAGGGATCACTGGTGACCCCAAATATGTTCGTACTACAGAAGGGGTCAAGAAAATTGATCATTATTGTTTACATTTTAATGGCATCAAGGTACGTTTTGTTAAATTTACAAAATATATAGAGGATATTTGTTTATTTCAGTGTAAGATCGATTTTTTTTTCACGAGTGGGCTAAGGATACAATATTTTCACGAGTGGCTACGCCATGAGTTAAGTAAAAATCCTGAGCTCATGAGTGAAATATATAGAATCTTTCACTGAAATAAACAAAATTTCTGTTTGGTATGCATTATTCTGGCGTTATTTATTATATACATCTGATATGCTTTCAGAACATCACATCCAAACAGTGAAAGTAACAAATTTATTTTCATTGTTTCAAAGCATTGGAATATCAATTTTTATTTCACCGATAAATCCTGGTATTCCACTGGAAAGCATGTAATAAACTATAGAAAACACACAAAAATGTAATTGCAATGATATATAACGAGATAAGGAGCTAGCATGATCAAGTGGTAAGGACATTGTACTAGTAATCATTGGCTCAAACTCCTCAAAGTGCTTACGTCACGCTTTGCTACTTAATCACTGCCACCACGTAAATCACGTGACGCTAGTTATACCATCTATTTATAGAATGCCCAAACTTCTCACAGTGCTTATGTCACACTTTGTTATTTCTACAAATTTATGATTAAACTTATTTTTTATCTTAATGTACTTCGAACATCATAATTTACTACAAGAAGACTCAATTTGTAGAAAATATTGATTTGTAATTGAAAAGATGAAAAAACCATATTCGGCTCTCTGAGGGACGTATTTACTTGTGGTGGCAGTGGTTATTTATTTAGTAAAGGGAAATTACGGCTGCGGGGAGTTTGTCATTGGCTAGGTAGCTCCACGTTGGTTCAAATCCCATCCATAACCATTGTTTCCGTGTGCAAGAAACATTATCCTACTACTAGTTCAGAACTGGGGCCCCAGGGAAGGAAAGTGATTAATCTAAGTAGTAAGAACTTGTTTCACAATTGAGCAAAATTAAAATTAGTATAAACTAGAGAATAATTGTACGAAAATAGTCTTTTTAAATATTGTATAAAGTTTACATTGACTGTATACCTCAATGTGAAGAGAAAGTAACATGAAAATATTACCAGTTGTTATATATCTATATTTCTTGTTATATTTTATGTTCAGCTTGAATCCCCAAGTCAAACAATCAAAGTAGAACAGTCACAATCTGATAGAAGTAAAAAGCCATTTAAACCAGTCAGGTAAGAGAACCGAGGGTTTGCTACAAGACAGTCATAACTCGCTCTTTAATGCAATGCACTTATTACAGTCTTGCTGGCAGCCCTTGCAATGTAGTATCAATAAAATTCAATATTGTTACTTTGTTATCATTGATCTGTATACAGCAGGGTGTTGATCTCATTAAGGAAATCAATTATTGTAGTTGAATGCTCTGCAAGAACTTTTCTGCTTTTATTAGATCTTGAAGTTGAGTTTGAGATGGATCTCAAGTGGTTTAAATATTCAATATTCAGTATGTTTGTTTTGTTGGATTTAACACCATAACAACACATTGTATAGGTCATTATCATGACGATCTGTCAATCTTCTCACCATTCCTGGAAAGGCTAAATTCCTGGGTCTGGCTGTTAAGCAGTTACTAGGCACATACATTTTGTACTTCCATCAGCAACTGACAACTGTCTTACATGATTTAGAATCAGTCTTAGGACGAAGAGTGACTGTAGAAATTATTTCATTACCAAACTCCATGAAAGTAGGCCCCATCCAGGAAACTAAGTACATGACCCTTAATCAGTAGACTTGTGTGCTTCTGACTGAACTAGCTGGACAGATACCAATCTTATGCCTCAGTCCAATAAAATCGTGACTTGTTGCGGACCCGTACGTGCAGACAGTCGTAGACCGTGGGAAGCCTTGGGTATTAAGGTGACGGTACGCACATGGTACAAAACAACACACCCGTACGTAGCCGTTGCTGGAAGATATGCATGTTTAATACATACTCGGCCACGATTTTGTTCACTATTTGACTCTGAAAATGATACGCGTATCCAGGGCTCATCTCACGGACCCTGGTAGAAACGTAACAGTCTGTACGTGTACACAAGAGTTTGTACGGGTCCTTACGGCACCCATACGGTGCCCTCACGGCTATTTTTATGTTTATGGGACTGTAGCTTTACCGAAAAAGCTCAAGCTTTATGAATGTTTATCAATCATAATCCTATTTTTTTTTCAGAATGGACTTATTACCTGATCAAGTAGCTAAGCTGACTGTGGGTAGACTACATTTTAGTGAGACTACATCCAATAATATGAGAAAGAAGGGTCGTCCCAACCCTGATCAAAGATATTTTCAATTAGTAGTTGCGTTACATGCACACTCTGGTGAAAGTAGTTATATGATTGCAGCAAGTGTATCAGCAAAAATCATTGTTAGGGTAGGTAGATTCATGAACTGAAAATTTGAATTCATTTTTTTAGCTCAACTATTCTGTGGTGAAACACTAAGTTGCATAACTCTGGTATGAATTTGACTGAATTATGGCCCTTTTAAACTTTCTTGGTAAAGTTTAATCAGTACAACATTTATCTTTGCAACCGCTGCTGTTGTTTTCATGAATACCCTGAATAGTTGAGCGTGTTGTCTGTGGACTGCTCTTGTTTATGTATAAAAGCACTATGTACTCTTTCATATTCTGATGGAAAATTAATATAATGTAAGAATTCACAGTCTGAGGATGAGTGTCAGCAAAATGCCTTTTTTATTTATTTTATTTATTAACTTAATCAGAATTACAAAAAACTTTATTGTTAGACAGATTTGTCTTTTTAACAGTAAACTAAAGGAAAATTGTTTTTTCCTTATACTAGGATGTGTATTTAATGTCAGATTAAACCTTTTTTTTACTAGATTTAACGCTGTGTTAACACAATTTAGGTCATTTTACGGTGTCCAGCGCACCTAACCTAGCTTTCCTGGACCATTGTCTATAACCAGTACTCACCTACCCTTCCACAAGGCGGGAAACTTCTCCATATTATCTAATCGACATATATTAGACTCTATGTCAGTAAAGGGTTAAGAGCCCATTAAATATAGGTTGTATTTTCTTCACGTCACCAGGCATCAAATCCAGGACAGTTTGACAGCGATATGGAGGCTACACATTGGACTAAAGGTGCCACTCCAGACTCTGTATATCATATAGGACGTGTAGGTGTAAATACTGACCATCCTGATGAGGCTTTAACTGTTCATGGTAATATCAAGCTGTCAGGACAAATATTACAGACATCTGATAGAAGAGCCAAAACAGAATTTGAAGAGGTAGGTGGAGTGTTTCATACTTTACAATCAATCTGATTTAAAACCATTTTAAAATCTTCGCTTGCCTATTTGCTAACATAAGATCTGGCTACTGAATTTGGGAAAGTCACGTTCAGGTGACCTTTTCTCATTATAATATTCATGATGCAATTATTATGTTCAGTAACTTGTTTACATTGTCTACATCACTAAATTAACAAAGAACTGAACAACCAAAGCCTGTGATTAACGTCACTATCAAATTACCTCATAAACCTTGGTCTAAAAAAAGAAATCAGGAAATAAAGATGCTATTAAAAGTTTTTCTTCTAGATGAAAGCTACCTGTTGATTGGTGGATACAAAGGTTATCTCAACATGACCCCCTGAATGATATAAAGAAATTATGACAGCAGTCTATAGGATATCTGTTTAAGAAGATTGACTTTGTAATGAAATGTGATGCAATGTGACCAAAAGTTACCTGTAATATGAATTTTACTTAGTAGGAACTGTGCTGATATCGTTATTTAGGCAGTCTCTTACACAATACAGGAATATTTTGACAACTTTGAGGTCTATTTTCAGCACACTTTCACAGCAATTATGTTACTATTTTTATTTTTAGTAGCATATGCAATAAACTATGTTATCACACATGTAGTTATATTGAATATGAAATTTTTCAGGTTGATTCTAAGGAACAATTAAAGAAAGTGTCAGGTATAAAGATTTATAATTATCAATATAGTGAAGACTACGCTGAACATGTTGGATTACCTGAAGGTAAAAGAAAAGATACCGGTGTAATAGCACAGGAAATACAAGAAGTTCTTCCTGATGCTGTTATAAGTACTGGTGATGTGAAATTTGAAAATGGCAATGAGATTAAAGATTTATTGGTTGTTAATAAGGTAATAAACATTTGATTGTTTGGTATCATTTCTATTTTAGCTCACTTAAGCTCAAATTGCTCAAGATGAGCTATTGTGAGGGTTCTGGAAGGTGTATGTCAGTGAGTCTTTCTTCAACAATTTCTTAAAAAGTCTTCTTGTAAAACATCATAAAGCATACAGTTAGCAAATTTGGCAAGTACCATCACCTGAAGATTCTCTTCAAAGATTGTTTAGATTATGTTACCAAGGGTCAAAGTTTGCACAGCTTAAGGGGGCACAAGTTATATGTATACATGTAATTATATATGGATGTGTTTAAAAAATGTGAAGCTTAGACCTTGCATATTTGGTCAGGCTGTCACGATATACCGGTATATTGCAATAAACAGCTGGGGCAATACCTACCGTGGTACTATTTTAACGTACTGGTTTTTAGCAATATTTATTATTAGAAAATTCTTCCTTCGCAAAAAAAAGTAGCGAAATGACAGTTTTTCCATTGTTCATTCCATCTAACCTTAAGTTACAGAATTTAATCGATTGGGGCATGTCACAGTGCTAAATGATTGTATATACTGAAAGAGGCTAGATTCTATCAGTAGCTACATCTAAGAATTGCAAAGTTTCTGTTCAATACAGCGCAGCCACACAGAATCTAAAAGTTCACAATATATTGTGGTACGTATTGCAATACGGTGCTAGGGTATTGCAGTATATCGCAATACACTTCTGGCGTATTGTGACAGCCCTTATATTTGGCATCTCCTAATGTCCTCTACAAAGGTTGAAATTGGCCCTGCTTCTGTTCTGGAGTAAACGTTTTCAAACAGGTGAATATTAAATCTATTTCTAGGGTTATTATGTTTTATTTTTACTGATAAAGTAATGATGTAATACCATGTCACATCTTTATTTATTTACATGTATTTATATTCTAGGATCGTATTTTCATGGAGAATGTTGGTGCAGTTAAAGAATTATGTAAACTTACAGACAATCTTGAAGTACGTATTGATGAACTTGAAAAAATGAATACAAAATTATCAAAGTTAAAAAGATATGACAGTATGAAATCTACAGTGAGTTCTAAATCAACATGCAGTAACAGTACAATGAATAGGTAGGTTTTACCGTCATATATTGTATATATAGGACAGAATTATACTCAGTTTACTTCTGTGTCAATACAATTTAGGTTATTTAATGGAGGCCAGCACACCTAACCTCACTTTCCTGGACTCTTGTCTATAATCAGTACTCGCCTGCCCATCCACAAAGCTGGGACTTCTCTATATACCTTATTAATTGGGGAAAATTAACATAATGGTCAAATTTTCATTGAAGGGTATAACTGATCTGGATGGGATTCCAACCTGTACCCCAGTCCTGGCATGCTACCAGCTGTGTTACAGACCCATGTTGTATTCATTATTATCAAGAACAAGTACAGTCAACTCTCGTTATCTCGACTTAGTTGGGACAGTTGGAAAATAATCGAGATAACGAAAAGTCGAGACAAACAAGATAAACGAAATTTTCTAAGGGAGGTAATTTCGATGTCTTCAGTAGCAGTTTTACCTGTTCAGAGAGTGTAGTTTAGAATAATCGCTTTGCTGCAGCTGTGAATAGGGTTTTACCATAAACTTGTACTCTAAAGGTTTTGTGACACTTTTACCGCTGGCAAAGTTCCCTCTCGACAAGTTATAGAACAAAATCGCGTATTTTCCGAAAATCTACTTTCGGTTTCTACTATTTCACTGACTGTATCTCGAAAGAACGACTAACCAAGCGTATATTATTCAGAATATTTGTAGCCAGTCATATAAATTGTGTGTGTATATGTTTGACGTCATACACTATTTCGTACAACCACAGCACCGTCATCGTGTAAGTCGGCTTCTCTTTGATAATTTTGAGTAGTTGCTGATAATATCCAGTTGTGTGTGTGAAGAGTAGTTGACTATTACGTCATGAAAAAATATAGACTTGAACTACAAAAATGTCAGCATATCTTTTAAATGCGTGTCTTTCTATTATCGATCCATAACAGTTGTAAACATCGTTTTTCCAACAGGTCTGTAGAGGGATTAATTTATCATGCAAAGAAGATGCCGTACATTTATATCAACTATATGACGAAATATAATAATAAAAATAAACGAAAAATATTTGTTTCTTATTTTTATTGGACAAAATATTCATTGAACAAAATTAATGAACACAAAAAAGTAACGAGTATCGCAGTGTTTTTTGTAATGAAGCACATGATTGTAAGCACGCATTTTGATATCTTTACACTCAATTTTGACATCTGTCAATTAACACTTGACTTATTCAACGATGGTTTCATTCATGTCTATTAGTTTGTTTATTTAAATGACATGTTAATTCAATATTGACACGTTCTTTTAAACAGATTATCTATACAGTCGCTAATCGATAAACAATGGACGTGTGCTATTTTTCGCACCTCAACGGATCGCCGATAATATTTTTGTCTAGTCGACTTAAACATTATAATTTTATAGTAAAATAACACTTTGGGACTCAAATTTATAGTCGAGAGAGCGAAAATGTCGAGACAAAAAGATCGAGTCAAACATGATTTTTTCATATAGATAAAGAAGGAAAAAAATTGGGACTTTTGATTTTCAATTGAGACAACGAAATGTCGACACAAGAGTAGTCGAGATAATGCGAATTGACTGTACTAAACAAATATTAGTTTGTACTTAGTACATGTACAAAATATCAATCAGTCTTCATCATTATTTTTTCTATAATTTCATAGTGACTAGTGTGAAGTAGCTATTTTAAAAATAACTTATACATGTATTAATTTTGTAATTCTGATATTTTTTCATTACTGACCAGTGTGTACAAGCTATTTTAGATGATGTCATATATTAATTTTTTGTAATTCTGATATTTTTCATCACTGACCAGTGTGTTCCAGCTATTTAAGATGATAATTATATATTTTATATGATGCTATATTTCAGTCATGTACCATCAAAGAAACCCCACCATCGTTCATCACGTCCTAAAGTTACCGCACCTACTCCACCACCTCCTAGTTCTACATGGTGTAGTAATAGATTCATTCAGATTACAATTATTGTATTAATTTGTATAATGGCTATCTGGTAAGTTTTCTACTGTTTAATATTGATGCTTGTTATAAAATCAATTCTGAAGTTTTGAAAACAAGTTTATCAAGTTTATTTGTATTAACAGCCAAAGGTCATACATGTAGACCCATGGGGTCAACATATACATAAATGTGACAAAAGTTGAAAAATGTATGTTACATTTGAGCATCACACATGTGAAGATATAATCATAAACATTGATGATATGTGATTAGACCAACATACAGTGTTCTTATCCGAAAGCAAAATACTAGAATACTGATGGTCAACTTATTTGCATTAACATTAAAGGGCAACTACTATTACAGGCATTAGTAGATGCCAGACTTTTAAGGAAACAATCCAAATGAGCTACATTTGTCTGATAATAATTAGGATGCTTGTATAATCAGAAAATTTACATCTGACTTAAATAATTATTGTAAATATGAAATATATGGAGGACTTTCATCAATTTTGTGTAAGATCAATTTTTATTTTTGAGAGGCATAATCATGAGTAATATTGTCATTTTCTGAGTTCACCAGTTAAAATAAAGGTACCATACTCTAAAATGACAAATATTGTGTTTCTCTAGTGCTTTTTTCAATGTTCTCTTTTTCATTAGTGTAATGTTCATATTTTCTCTAAAATGACATCATTTATTCAGAATAAACATTATTTTGAATTTATAGTTCACTAGACCATTATTATGAGATTGTGATCATTCTGCTATGAAGACTAAGCAGTTACGCTGTTTGACTAGTAATCATTGGATAGCCAGCTCCGCTAGTTCAAACCTAATCTAAAACCTATCCCATTGTTTCCATGTGCAAGAAACTTAATCCTACTAGCTCAGTACTGAGGGATCCGAAAGTGGACTCGAAAGTGATTAATCTTAGTTGCAAAAACTTGTTTCACAATCAAACTAAAATAAATAGGTATATCACCATCAAATTTTATGGTCATAATAGTAGATTATTACTTTAGCCTTAGTCAATTATGAATCATGTAAATTGAACAATTTATTATCAACGCACCTGTGCGTTGATATAAACAATTATCAAGATTTGAGCTTTTTGTAGTCGACACCGGTTGTCTTAAGCCAATCAAAACTATGCATTTGAGGTCACATGATAAGAAAATGGCCGTCAAAACGTAAAAAAAGGGTGTGATAATGGACTCGTCTAGTTGTTGACTATAATCAAGCTAGCGCATAGTCAATAGCAGGCATTAGTGGATGTTTAGGAAGGCTGCACACTACTAAATATTTTAGCGGACGGCGGAAGGATTTACCACTTACTCCCCATACTTATTGTATGTTTAGGAAGGCTACACGCCACTAAATATTTTAGTGGACATAAACATTTTCACGCAAGTATTTTTGATCGGAAATAAGTAAAATTTACAAAGATAACTAATGAATAGTAAATAGAATTGTTCATCGAAATCAATATGTATTTTATATTCATAACATCCGCCCCGTTAGCAAATGAATATTAACCACAAAATATGTACATCTATGGAGACGAAATCAAACACGGCTGAGCGTTGATTTCAAGCATTTTTGGAAATGCTAATACTTGTAATTGTATTATATTTTGTTTTCAGTCTCATATTAATATCAGTGTTATACATTTTGGAACAACAGAAAAATACACCAGGAAACAGTTATCATACTACCAATCATTTTCATCCTACAGGGTTAGTATACTTATAGTTCTATTACATTAACCTGTCACAAATTAAATACTTACGCGGTCACTGAATCTATTATTTTAACCCCTTTTCGAAATTGTTAGTTCCCCGATATTCAAAATCGTCGAAAATATAGTTAGATTAATAATATATATGGATTGGTGGCTCAATTGTTAAAAAGAGGTTAAATAATAACACATTCAGTGACCGTGTAATTATTCAAGTTGTGACAAGTTAATGTAATAGAACTATACAACTACTAGACTATTGCATTACTCTATGAGACTTAAACTTTACTATACATGCAACTATTTTTTATTCACGTACAATGTACATAAAACTCAAAGGACTAAAAATTTAATGCTTATTAGTCGGATTTTTCAACTAAAACGTTCAGCTGATAGTTTAGCGAAACACAGGCGAGCATGTGGGTGGAAGGGTGGGCATCTGATGTTGTTTACAATTGTGTTAAAGGTTTTTCTTCACCATATTTTTCTGCCATTTATTGTCAGATCTTTATGAAACTTCATACAATGATAGCATTTCAAGTTATGAACAGAGTTTTTTAGTGTTTGATGTTTATCATTGATTTTATAATGTTATGGCGATATTGTATATCTATATATTTTAGAGGTACAAATAAAACTGGTCCAGATAATCCTACAGTAAGACCAAGTGTTGCTAGTCATCCTACAACATCTAGACCTGCTAGTCAATCTACTACAAGACTTATACCTGCTGATATGACTACTACCGCATATAGAAATGGTAGGATACATATATATATAGAATTATTAATGATATCAAAAATAGGTGCCTGTATTAGATATGAATATATACTAGCAGTCTACGAAAATAAGTGGGTGTCCGGTTGCTCAGGACAATCAATTTCTAGATCGGGCAACCAAATATTTCTTTGAGGCAACCAAATTTCTACGAACAAGATAAAGTGCTAGCTGCTAAAATGACCTGTTTCGGCAACCACTTTCATATCCTAATTTTTAGCTGGATTTTCAAAAGTTGGGCGTGCGGTTGGGCGGGCGTCTAGTGTCATTAACAATTGCGTTAATGTTTTTTCTTTGCCATGTATTTCTGCCATTTATTGTTATTTCTTTATGAAACTTCATACAATAATAACATACCATGTGATGAACAGAATTAGAAAGTAACTACAACTCTACCTTAATAATTATGGATTATTTCCCTTTGTAATTTTTGCAAGTTTTTAAATCTGGCTTTAATGTGGTTTCACAAAATATGTATGTTAAGGTCAGAGACATAGGTGTTGTTGGGCAGGGGGGTCCTTGAGTGTATCTGTTTTAAATTTAAGCTGTTTTTAAGTAGCAAGAGCAATTTTCATGAGCTTGCTTCGCTGGCCTTTGTGTTTAAATTTTATGTAAAGATTTAATCAATTTTAAGATGGACAAGAGTTTAAAACACTGGGAACTTTCTATACTTACGTTTTATACAATCGGTCGCTGCAGGTTTTCATTTGGTTCAGGAATCAATGTAATATAATACCTTCTTTTTGTAGTTGGACTGAGAAGCCATTCACTAACAAATAGTTCAAAAAAATATATAGGTATATGTTTAAGTTTGATTCCAAAAATATTCTTTAAATTCCTATGTTCAATCCATCTGCACGCAGGCTTTTAAATATGCTACATTACTTTAATGGCCTTGTACTTTGCTATTCTCTCAACTACCTTCACTACAAACTTTTTCATTGTTTATTTAATGCAACAGAATGATTATCAAGGAATGCATTATGCATTTGGTTTATATATTTATTTTCTTACTTTCTATTAATTCTGTATATTGCATATTTGATAGTATTGTATTTATGATAGTGTATTAGTTAGTATTAACTGGTGTACATGAAAGCATTGTGTAATATATAGTTCCTCTTACACATTATGTATTGAAATGTATGATTGGATATTGAAATGATTCTTGACATTGGTTGCAAAGCAAGTTAGGTCTTAGTAACTACAACTTTTGAAATGTAATAAAAAAAGGTTGTGGACATCTTTTTATTGCATTTGGTCCTGTGCAGTCAAATTTAGTGCTACAGTATGAAAATTAGGGTAACATCTACACATAAAAAATCATTGTTAACAATATCAGACAGTATTTAAGCAGTATTGATTTATGTTGATAACATAAGCAGTTATCTTCATTAATTTGGTTTAACATATTCAATGTATATCCCCATTCATCTGCTAAGATATTCAGCTCCTCAAGTGAGGCATTAATGACACACCAGCTTTTGACCTCTTGGGCCCATGTCCATGCATAGTTTACAAAGTGTTATCCATCAAATAGTTTGTAACAGACATTTTAAATAATTTTGGAAATTTTTGCAATTTGTTCCGCAAGGGTTATACCATTATACATGAAAATTTCACAACAACAGATTTGACTTTTGGAACATCAAAAGAACAACTTTTGCTAGATCTCATACTATAAGAATGCACAGTGTTTTGTAAAGTAAAATGTTTACTCATGTAGTCTGGTGACTGGTGAAAGTCCATCATGCATGTATGACATCATCAAAGGCATGCATGATGTCATTCAGTATGCATTGTAGTTTATGATGTCACCAACACTTTGTATGAAGTCATGCATTGTAATTTGTGATGTCATGATTTGTAATTTGTGATGTCATGCATTGTTATTTGTGATGCCATGCATTGTGATTTGTGATGTCACCAATGCCTTGAATGATGTCATTTGGTATGCATTTTAAGCCCATTTAAATATTTAAGATTTTTCATGAGAACTAATCCAACCAATAATCATTGTATGTTTTATTATTATGTGTGACATGGTGATCAATAGTCCTTATTTGAAACTTCATATTCCATGCACAGGCAATACAATTTTTTTCACATTATTGCTGAAAAGCAGAAAACACAGATTTTATCCTTTTTTGCACTCATGTTTTCATTGTAACATTGAAAGCTTGTACCACAGAAAAAATCTAAATGCATTCACCCCTATTTTAATTCAAGATATTGTCGATTGATTTGAAAAAAATGTTTAATCTTGTCACACTTTGCCAAATCAAAATAACTATACTAACCTATAGTTTTGTTTTGGTTACAGAGAAACCTAATATGGGAGGTAACTGTTCAGGTCCACCATCATGTGTTGATCCTAAATGTTGTGGTACCCAAGCCAGTGATCAACCTATTGTAGATGTCACTGGTTATGATCAATTCTT
Source organism: Mactra quadrangularis (assembly GCA_025267735.1). NCBI lineage: Eukaryota > Metazoa > Mollusca > Bivalvia > Venerida > Mactridae > Mactra > Mactra quadrangularis. The sequence goes on from CM046304.1 coordinate 18,220,411, forward strand.
AACTGAGATAGGAGAAAAAAAGCGTGCTTTACAAACTCCTGCACCACATGTTACTTACAAAATTATACAGGATGGTGGGGTAAGTATTTTGTTTTTGTTTTTGGGTTTTATGCCGTAGCAACACATTTTATAGGTGATATACAATGTAGCAGCAGTCAGTCAAAATACTCACTCCTCCTGGAAAGGCTTAATCTCTGGATTTAGATGTGAACCAACTACTAGGTGCACACTTTCATCAATAGCTGACAACTGCCCTACATGATTAAGAATCATTGGTAGGAAGGAGAATGGCCATAGAAATAATTTCATGACCAAGCTCAGGAACCCCCGATCAGAAGTGTAAAGTGCTACCAACTGAGCTAGCCGGGCAGCTTAGGGTTAGTATTATGCAATTATTTTACCCCTGTCCATTCCAAGGTCGATACCCCTTAGGTTCTTGTTTTCATTATTTGTTGGTGGCATCCCTTTTATAACAAGTGTTTAAAAAATCCTTTGTCTGAGTGGAAAGTGTGTTTTTTAAATGTTTCTGTTCCTAATATGTTTGCTTGCACCTTTTCTAAGAAATGGCATTCATTTTATGCCTCCAAAGAAACTATGTTTCAGGTCATGTAGCAAATGCACTGTCTGTCCATCTGTCTCTCAGGCTTATTGTTTGCTACCACAAGGTTATGTGTTGCACACAAGACCCAGACTCTTAGCTTAAAGCATGACATCACAAATGCCATAGTTTGAAGAAAAAAAAAACAGTGAAAAATTAGCCATTACTCAAAGTATTAAAGAGCTGTAAGTCTTTTAATTCTTGTCAGATTTACATGATACCTACTCGAGGGTAAGCAGAAAAGTGTATACTATTTTCTGCACATCACATCTCCAACGCTAGTTTCATATTTTTTTTCTTCCATCCTGGAAAACCTAGCTACCAACATTTTTTCCTATTCCATTATTTTCATTTTTTTTCTGAGTCAAGGCAAATATTTTACTGTTTTCTTCTTGACACTGTAGCATTTATGATGTAAAAGTCACATGGTATAGCCACAGTGTCTTAATTGCTTCCGTAAACATAACTTAGAAAATGCATTTAAGGTTAAATGTATAGGTTGAATAATGCATTTTGTTGTTAAGGTTAAATGTATTTGTTGTATATTTCATATTAATCATCACAAGTTTGTTGATATTTCAGACTACACCATCAGGCAGTAAAATACAAGTGTTAGTTGATCCTAAAGGAATATATAATGAAAATACTTCAGTTAAACTTGTAGATGAAACTATTGACGGTGGAATATATAGGAGAAAGAGGAGGAGAAGAAGAAGGGACTCACAAACCGGTAAGTTCTTTGTAGTTATTTATTTATTTTATTTATTCTAGGGTTAATGCCGTGTCAACACGTTTTGGTGATTTTACAGTGTCCAGCTCACCTAACCTAGCTTTCCTGGACCATTGTCTCTAGCCAGTACTCACCGTTAAAGAAGTGCCACCTTTAAAGAAGTGTCAAATTTTGACAGTTTAACGTATTGATGTAGATAGATAGATAGATAGATACCTTCCCTTCCACAAGGTTGGAAACTTCTCCATATTCCTCATCAATGGAGGCAAATAATATAACATAACATAATTTGACATAATTGTCAAATATTCAAACATGATGGAAGGATATTACCTTACCAGGTGGGATTCAAACCAGTACCCCCTTCAGGACACGAAATTCCAAATCCCCTTGCGCTACCAACTGGGCTACCTACCCTACTGTTATTTTAAAATTATTCAGTTATTTTTTTTAGAAAGTTATAAAATATATTTGTGAAAGTTATAAAATATATAGTTTATCCCCCAGGGAAAAAACTGGGCCGGCCCAGTTTCTTCCCTGGGGGAAAAACAGACTGGGGGAAAAACTGGCCTGTTATACTGGGTTGTCTATTTTAGAACATGTATAGTTATAATAATTTAAAGGTCAATAAAGATGCAGTTTAAATAAATTATTTGTGATTCTTGTTGTGGCTACTTTTTACATCTTTATATAAATGATTTATTTTATATAATATATTATATTTCAGATGAGAATGTACAATTCTATGCTGATATCACTGTACCAGAATTAAACTTTACTTTAACACAAGCCTATTTAGATGAAGACTTTTCTATGCAAAATAATTTTACATATGCTATACCATATAATAAATACTTGGATACAAACCTTTATACTCTCAAGTTTGGGTAAGTGCTGTTTTATTATTAAGTTTTCTTTTTATTCTTGTTACGATTTTGGAAGAAGTTTGTAAAGAAATAATTTAAGAAGCTGCCTGACTAGCTCAGTTAGTAGCACACAGCTCTTGTGATTGAGAGGTTGTAGGTTCGATTTCCAGGCAGGGTATACTGATTACTTATGTCAGGCTTGGTCATGAAATAATTTCTACAGCTATTCTTCTTCCTACCACTGGTTGAAAATCATGATGGGCAATTGTCAATTACTGAAGTAAGTATACACCTAGTAACTGGTTTAAAGCTTGTCATATAACTTTTCCAGGAACGGTGAGTAGATTTACTGACTGCCATAATAAGACCTATACAATGTGCTGCTAAGACGTTAAACCCAACAAAAAAGAGTTGGATTGGTTGAAGCTCAGAATGGTTAAACATACTTGCACTTAATGTACTAGAATATATAGAACTACAGTCCTCTAGCTGAGTTAAGGTTTTCCACCTGTTAATAAACAAACAAAGCATTGTGACTGATACCAATTTGATGATTTTATCACTAATTCTGAATTATGTTGGTCAAGTGTCAGTCACTGGTCAACAGCTAAATACATCAATGTAGCCTTTTCAGGAATGGTGTATAGGTTGACTGACTGCCGAAATATGACCTATACAATATGTTGCTACAGCATTAAACCCAACGGAAAAAAAAACATCGACAACAAAAAATACCCATACCAAACAAAGTACATGTGTATTATAATTATATACATGTATATTTTTGTATATAATTTCAGTATTGGTGAAAACATGGTTGTACATTTATGTCACAGAGGAATGTCAAGAGTTTGTGGTTCTAATTCCTATGAAAACTGGCCAGCTTTTGCTACACAGGTAATATTTTATACTCACAAATTATTTTTACACTTGACCTAGTTTACCTTGCAATTAAATTTTTGTGCTAATGATATAGAGCTAGCAATCAAAACTCATAAGATAAATTGGAAATGTTCATGGAAAAAAAGTTTGTACAAAATGTATAAGTTTTTACAAAATGTACAAGTTTTTACAAAATGTGTAAGTCAGTACAAAATGTATAAGTCAGTACAAAATGTATAAGTTAGTACAAAATGTATAAGTTAGTACAAAATGTATAAGTCAGTACAAAATGTATAAGTTAGTACAAAATGTATAAGTCAGTACAAAATGTATAAGTTAGTACAAAATGTATTTATACTATTCAATGTTATTTTAATCATCATGTCAAGAAAAAAAATCTGCGACATACAAAGTTCTGTTTACCTCATTAGTTGTTGATCATATGACTAGATTTACCTGTATATAGTCAAGCAATATTAACCTGAGCTTGACCTATATGCAAGAATGTATTAAACTTAGTGTTTACAGTTTTTTTTGTCATCTTTTGTAATTACGGTCTATTTTTGTCTTTGTTCATAAATCGCACTCTATCAGAAGCTTTTGGCAAATTACACGTCCAGAACAATTAATTTTGTTTTAATAAGAATAAATACTTTGAACATTGCGGACTTACATGTTTCCCCGAAAAACAAATGAGTGCAAAATTTAAAGTACAATTTATCTTTCCATGTTTACAAAATTGATTCATTGTCACATAGGTTGGTATAAACACGTATATAATGGTATACACGCACACGGAAACTCACAATTTAATGCAAGTAAAGTGTGTAATTATTATAAAAAGGTAGTTTAAGTTCAGGTTAATATTGTCAGACTGTACTATATCATTATTTTATTGGCATTCAACATGTTATTTCTGTGTATTTTCAGTGGGAGATAGCTTTTGGAAAATATAGATCCAGTTTTTTTAGATTCCGTGTTACTAATATTGTAAGTCTTTTTTATTGTCTCAAATACTGAATAATATATTAATGAAAATATTGTAAAATGTAGTTGACATTTCAAAAGTTGGATATTTTATGAGATTGCAATATAAGATGTAAACATTGGAGCATTTTGAAATGTTCTTTTTTACAATTACATTATAACCTTTGCAGAGCAGCCCTCTACAGAACAAATCCTCTTGATATTTCCCTTAGCCATAATTTTAATTAAGTTTAACATCTGCAGAGCAAGAACCTCTGAACAGCAACATACTTCTGTCCCTCCCAGTGGGTGTTCTTCAAGAGAGGTTGTACTGTACATGATGAAAAATTGTCTGTTCATTTTCTTAGCACTTATTGTGCGGATTTGATTCAAACTTCACACAAAGAATGGGTTTTAAACAGACATGTGCATATTGTATTTTGATTACAGTCAATTAATGTTTTGCTGAATTATGACCCTTTGATTAAAAATTTTGTCATCACCCACTTCTTGATAGATACTTGATAGAGTTTTGCTTTCTTGTGATAGGTCAAGTTATATTCAATTTTTGGTATATTTTTGTTTCCAGGGAAATGAAGATATTTGTGATGAACCAGGAGAAAATGCTGATGGTCACTTTGTTGAATATAATCTATTCTTTGCTAGAGATTGCTAGGTAGTGTACTGTTAGACTAAGTGTAGTTAGTGATAATAGATTGTGTGCCTTAAATACATCACCTCTCGACTGTGCTGATTATCTAGAGCCATTGTATGCTCTTTGACAGGAAGGCCAATGAAACCATTGTTAAATACATGGTCATTATATACTATATTTTGATGGAAGAAACTTTGAAGCCCTTACTGGCTTATCGATTTGAGTGTTGATTATAATATCAGTGTAATAAACATGAAGTTTTTTTTAGTTTAACCCTATAGCAACAAATTTTAGAGCATATTACGGCGGTCAGTCAACCAACACATGATTCCTGGAATATATTGTAGAGTGTGGTCAAGCTATCTTCAACTGTTTGACTTAAATGAAATGAAAAAGACATTTTACCTATTTCTTGTTGCTACTTGTGGTACATGTATATTGATGTACATGACTGGATGATGATGTCATTTTGTACATTGTATGTACATTTCATTTTGTAATAATCATTCATTTGTTTACCCATTTATTGAAAAATATATAAAAAATTATTTTCTTGGTGCATTGTAAGATTTTAGCAATTATGTACACTTCAGACTGTATTGTATTGCCAACGCCGTACAACAGTTGAGTTACATGTTGCTACTTGTGTGGTAGCGTCATTCATTTGATAAAGGGAGATAACTGCTATTGGGAGTTTGATCATATTGTATTATGTCTTTATACTTAAATATCAAAAATTGAAACAATTATGTATATGCATCTTTGAAGTGCTGGTTGTATTTTGTGTAATGATTATTTTGAGATACATTGTATTATATTTTTATTATACATTTATTTCTATGATGTGTTTTGCTTACATGTTTGATACTTTATTATTTTTGTATGTTTTTATTAATATTTTTAAGACTTAAGTCTTATTGTGACATTGGTGTAAAACCTTGATTGCTCCATTAATGTTTGTATACAATTCAGAACGCTTTGGCCAAACACTTATTTATACCCCAATTTCAAATTACCTTTGGGTTACATGCCCAAACAAAATGCTTTAAACGGTGTTGAAATAAAAAAAATCGACTATTGTTTAGGCAATGATGTCTGATTTTT